>CM053765.1:68413008-68445431 GCA_028658305.1 Pachyuromys duprasi | reverse complement strand
CGGGGAAGAGGGAGATGAGGGAGGGAGTGGGAGGGTAGGAGGGAATGGGGGAGGGGGCTACGCCTGGGATTCAAAGTACCTAACTTGTGATTGAGATAAAAATAAATTAATTAAAAAAAATACTGCTTCTACTTAGCTTAAACTTCTCTGTCCAAAATGATTGTTTTTATTTTCAATTGCTTGTATAACAAAAATATATGAATGTAAACTGTATAATGGCTTCAAGTAATTTTTCTTATTGCTTTCTTTAAACAGCTCATTATATTCTGCCCAGAGACACAGTATTAAAACAGAGAAGTGTTAGTTGAGTGCTAATCAGCTTTGTCATTGTATCTTTCAGAGCTCTAGGTAACAAATGTCAATCTTCTATTTGTTTAGTTGAAATTTCTTTAATTACCAATGGGTGTACACAACAAAATGTACTGCTGACCATTATTTAATTATTACTTAAAATTTTCAAATCAAATGTCCCATGTAAAATATGTTTCATATTAATTGTTTTTCCTATCCAATTTAAAATAGAAAGATTAAGGCAATGATGCAATACAAATAAAAACATGTTACAAAGAGAAAATTGTGTGACCATTTGATTTGTAGCTGAGATATTAACTCCTAAAACTTTTAAAGTTGAAAAGTTAAACATTTACTGAATTATTTTCATAGTTTACCCACTTAGAATTAAAATATTTTTTTTAAAGATTATTTCAAATTCTAACACAAACACTGTCATTTGTCTCATGTGTATTCAAATCTGCTCGGTAGCATCTATAAAGTATGATATACTTTTACTCACGAAATGATGTACTATAAGTTCCTGTACTATACTATAATGTTTATGTACCATAGAACATATATTCATTCTCTCTCCTTCTCTCTCTCACTCTCTTTCTCATAGACATACAGACACACACATTTTACTAAAGACATCACTCATTGTTAGATGAATGTTTCTTTTTCTTATGCTTGGAAATTTTTCACTCATGTGTACAATGTATCCTTTTTATACACACCCCAACACCTTTACCTCAACTCTACCCACCTCTCCTGACGTAGCTCCCTTCAAAGTTTATATCTTGTTTTAATAATTTAATAATCTATGAGTTCAGTTTGCACTGCCCATGTGTACATGAGTGTAGGACTCCCCACTGAGGCCTAGACAATCTATCAGTGCACCCTCCAAAGAAAAGTGACTAATGTGGCTACAGAGATGACTCAGCAGTTTAGAGCGCTGGTGGCTATTATGAATGATAGGCTTTTAATTCCCAGAACTGAAATTAGGCAGCTCACTATAACCCACAACTCCTTGTTCTGGTCCCTGAAGATACTGTCAAGCAAAGCGCATACATAGGTAAACATAAATTTTAAAAAGTTAAAAAGATAGTTTCAAAGCAACTTTTTTTTCTTGGAATTAATCAATTGCCAACAGCTCCTTAGCTACCAGTGAAGCATCTGCGATGTTCTCATCTATGTTCCAGTTTTAGAAGTGATGTCTTCTTGTTCAGGCCTTGCACAGGTTACTAAGCGGCTGAGGATTCATATGTGCAATAACATGACATTTCTAGAATTCAAAGTGCTGCAGCTCTCCTCACCCTCTGTCAGTTCTTAGGCTTTTATAATTCATACGATTATAAATTATACAATTATTATACAATTGCGACTTCTTTATCTTTAGAATTTCACTAAAATTTCAATGTGTCAATGGAATCCTAATAGAAAAATGTCTAGATAACAGCACCATAAAGAACCAGCAGCACATTTGTTGGTATTTTTTTTTCATACATTTAGAAAGTGGAATAGCAGATAGGCTGACTTGTGTCTGTTAGTTTTAATTATTTCCATTTTACAAAATTGAATGTAAACTTTATGTGTGAAATCTTTGTCTAAAGCTTTAAAATGTTGCTGTCAGAGCTTAGGAATAAGGAGATATTATTCCTACTTTTATCTATACAATGCTTTCACTAAAATAAAATAATGTTACAAAAATTTAGAGAGTAAAATTAGCGTATGATTTATTTTGGAATTTTTTTTGCTATAGTTTTCCTTTGTTCTTGGGAATATTCGTTCACTTATATGGCTAAACATGATCATTTTCATCTCCTGTATATTCTCTGTAACTCCAATCATACGTTCTTCAAGATGCCTCCTCCCAACTTATCCTTTTTCCTTCTTCATTTTTTCTTGATAAGCTACTAAGCTCAGGAAAAGTTCCATAAGTGATGCTTACATGCATGTGGGTGCTAGGCCATGAACTGGAACATAGGAAATCAATCTGTGCCCACACCCTCAAGAAAGAATGATTCTACTTCCTCCTGGGAATACATATTACATGGCAAATCAGTACTGTAAACTGTGCTGTTTTGAGCCATATCAGACTTCCCTGGCCAAGATCCCAAGCTGAGTAAAACAACAGTTTTCATAGAATATTCTGAGAATGCTTATGTAAGCTAATGGTTGAGAGCTATTTTTATTATACTGACATTTATTCAATAAGAATAAAAGTGTTGAAATTTTTCAATAAGTTGAAGTTACAAAATATACTAACCAAAACCAAAACCAAACCAACCAACAAACAAAAAAACCCCAATTGCTTCCCCCTCTACATACACATGTCCCCGATAAGTCTATAAGGCAGCTATCAATTGATAATAGCTTATTTCAAAGGAGTAGGGAATCCTTAATTTGTGCTAAAAGTTAGGCTGATTTGATCTTGTACAGACAAATAGGATGGACATTGGAAGAAGGAGAAAAGAGGAAACAGGACAGGAGCCTACCACAGAGGGCCTCTGAAAGAGTCTACCAGCAGGATATCAAAGCAGATGCTGAGACTCATGAGCAAACATTGGGCAGCATGCAGGGAACCTTATGCAAGAAGGGAGAGATAGAAAAACCTGAAGGGGACAGGAGTTCCACAAGGACCAAATATATCTGGGCACAGGGTCTTTTCTGAGGCTAATTCTCCAACCAAGAACCATTCATGGATATAACCTAGGACCTCTGCTCGGATGTAGCCAATGGCAGTTCAGTATCCAAGTGGGTACCCTAGTAAGGGGAAGAGGGTCTGTCTCTGACATGAACTCTGTGGCTGACTCTGACCACCTCCCCCTGAGGAGGTAGCAGCCATGCCAAGCCACAGAGGAAGACAATGTAGCCAGTCCTGATGAGACCTGATAGGCTAAGGTCAGATGGAAGGGGAGGAGGTCCTTCCCTATCTGTGGACTTGGAGAGGGGCATGGGAAAAGAGGAGGGAAAGAGGGTTGGGAGGGAATGAGGGAGGGGGCTACAGCTGGAATACAAACTGAATAAACTGTAATTAATAAAAAATAAACATTTAATTTAAAAAATTTGAGTGTGATAGCCTAGCCCTGTCCAGAAGATAGAACTTTAATGTCCTTCTCCTTATTCTCCAACTCTTACATTCTCTTTCACCTTCTTTTCTACCATATATCCTGGAACTTATTAGGGAAGTTGTGAAAAAATGTCCCATTTATTGCTGAACAGTCAACCGATTACTTTTAGTACCTTGGAAGAGTATCTGCATTGACAGCTGTCAATTGCAACAGAAGCTTCTTTAATGATGTTTGAGAACAACCCGGGTGAGTAAGTATTAAAATTAGTATTTAGGAGGTAATATCATAACATGACCATTTAGCAAATAACAGAAGCAATTTCTATTTATTATCTATTTCCTTCCATGTATAGTATTTTGATCAGAATTACAGCACCAGTCATCAAGTTCTTTCCTGTGGAAGATGCATCAAATCCAGTAGAAAGCAGTTAGTTACCCCACAACTATTGAAACAGTGGATATATCTTGCATGGCCGGTTAATACTGTAGCATGCTGGTTCCCAACCAAAGAAAGACAATTTTTTTTCTCCCCAGGAGGTCTGTAAAACACCTTCGACACTATGAAAGCAACACAATTAGGATCTCTCCTGGATAGCTTAAGATGTCTACAGCTTATAGCTGAAGTATGTGGTATATCCAGAAGCAGAGGATACTGATGGCATAAGCAATAGCCTGTGTTGTTTTCCAGACCTGTTGGGCTCCCTGTCGAATAATTCACTGGGAGGTATCTATGTCCTGTACTCTGGTTTCCATTTAAGAAACTATATGTCTTGAGAGTGACATTGCACATCTGTGCAGGTTTTCTATCTAAAGATTTTTATTGTATTTTGAATTTAGTTTACTAGCTTGTGGGTTCCATTGGAGTCTTCCGAAATCTTTAGTTTTGGTTAATCCACTAACAACACTTTCTTCTACCTGACACCTTTTTCGCCATCCCTGCTCTATCCTTTAAAATCCAGTATTTGTCCATTTGCTTTTTTCATATCACATGTAGTTTACTATCCCACTAATGAAATTTTTAAATGTTTTATAGCTCTGTTTATAATCTTAGTTTGTTGGTGTGATATCTAACCTTTTTTTTTCTCATCTTCCTATGATCTTCCTTACTTAAACTTTTCTAACACTAACACATATTTTTGAACAAAATTTTAAATGTGTCAAATTTCTATGACTTTAACATACGTTACACTCAAATCTCAACAAATTGTAAATATGTTTGGGGAATAATGCAATGAGAATTTCTGTTTCTGAAGGAAAATAGTATTTAAATCCATGGTATTTAAAAAGCTTTTATATCTAATTAAACTTAGATAATTTCTCCCTCCCCCTCCTTCTTTCCTCAGAAAAGTGGGACTCCTTTCCCATCCACCCCAGCTTATCAAGTTGTATCAGAACTGAACTTGTCCTCTTCTTCTGTGTCCTATCAAGGTAGTCCCACCAGGGGAAAGTGATAAAAAAGCTGGAAAGTGAGGCCATGCCTGATGCAGTCCCTACTTCCCTTACTAGAGGCCTAATCTGCCCATCTGCTACATCTTTATAGGGGCCTAGGTCAAGTTCTTGCTCTGTTTGTTCTATTTCAAAAATCAACCTGACCATCTAGATGCCAACTTTAGTTAGCTGATAGTCTCCTCAAGAGTGTAAAGAAGAGTGGGGTCAGGATGATTGACTCGTCTGCTGTATTTCATAGTTCTTCAGCCCTGGTCTCTTGTCTATTTTCACATTTGAATTCTTCCTCAGTTAGCCTCATTAAATTTTATTCCAAATTTCTCAGTAGCTTCTCTTGGATTTTTGCCTTTATAAGGAGAAACATAGATAGGGAGGGGGAAAAAACAATATTGTACTGCTAATCTTAAATTCACAATACTTTGGAAATAAGGTTCATCTTAAGCTCTTTTGCAAACCATTCTAATTAGAGTTTATATGTTTCTGTCTGCTGTCTGGAAGATTCAATATGGCTTTATTTCATATTAATATCTTCTGTTATCCCTCCAGGCTACTTGCCTTCTTAATATCTACTCATCAATAAAAGTAGTCTTAAATTGTAATATTATTAAAATGTCTTTCTATATCCTTATGTGGTATTATGACCCCTACTAAATAACTCTGAACACCTTAATGTCTTGTTCTTAACATTTTCTCAATTACAACTAAAAAACTTACTAAAATCTGGACTTAGTTATCCTGAGCCTGTTTTCCAATCAAAAGTCACATTAGGAAACATAATAACTTTCTTAAGTTTAATAAACTTATTATATTTCCAAGTCAGAGTAAATGCAGAGAAAATATAAATGCAGAGCAATTTATAAATGAAGAATAGACTAGCAAGCCTCATTGTATTTAATTAAACGTAAGTCATAGATGCCCAGGGAACAAAGATGATTACCGAAAATAATTATTACAGGGCAATATTTGATATGTGAATTTCTCATGCAAAATCAACAACATTATTCAATGATCTTTGAAAAGTGAAATTATAGTCAATAAATCCTTTGCATAATCCTTTTAAGAATATTATAGAAACTAAGGTTCTGCAGGAGTGTACAGGACCCTGAAATAACTACATTGCACTCCAGTAAGTGTAAATTTTGTGTCATCAGTACCTGGAATGTTCTTTGAGAAATTTCTTGATTTGGCCAGCTGGAGGTTCTCTAAAACCTTAAGTCAAGGCAAATTAACAAAATAAAACAGAAACAAATTGTGTTCAGTATCAAAGAAGGTTCTGGGTATGTGTAACTCTCCTTCCCATTCTTGACCACAGAGAGACTATCTGTGCAAATGTTATGATTCAGATGTACTAGGGAAAAGGCAAAGGTAGGGTGTGGGAGACTGGGAGGAGATGAGTGAGGGGACTGCAGTGGGGATGTAGAGTGAATAAATTGTATTAAATAAATATATAAATTAAATATAAGTAAAAAATGTATTTAACAACATTACAGTATAAAATTGAGTGAACTTATAAAAATAACAATCTGTATATTTATGAAAAAAGAATTTTCCATCAGTTATAAAAAGAAGCATCTTTGATTAAGGTGGAGTGCTATGATTTTCTATGTTCATATGACTAAGTATTCAGAATATAGAAATAGACCTTTTTTGCAATTAATTATTGGTTATTTCCAATATTAGATTGCCACTATTACACAGATGATATCTTGCCTGTATAACTGATATTTTAAGTAATTTATTTATTTTTATATTAATCACAGGTTATGTACTCCATATCCCAGCCATAGCCCCCTCCCTCATGGTTATTTTAGACAACCAATCACTTCTTTCCTTGGAAGATTGTATGACATCTTTCTAGTCAATATACAGACCATAAGTGACTTTAGGTTGCTCAGTCACGATTGTTATATCTGCAACATAATCCCTACTGCTAAGGTTCAGGGAAGAACACCTAAGATGTGTTGGCAACAAATAAGCAGAATACCAACTTCATTACTATCAAATAATGTCCCCTAAACATGATTTGCAAAATGAACCTACGGTATTATGAAAATATTGTTGTCTGAACAAGTTTGGCATGATAAACATTTAAGTATTTCTCTGCCATTCAGTATACCTCTGTTGAGAATTCTCTGTTTAGCTCTATACCCCACTTTTTTCATTGGATTACTTGGTAAGGATTATGAGTAAGGATTACTAAGTAAGGATTATGGTAACCAATTGTAAGTGTGTAATTGGTTCACTACTAAGAAATAGTTCTGTGCTGGGCTATGGATTTGTTGTTCAACTACTAGGGAAAAAATCTTCCCTTTTGAGATGCCTATATTTATATTATTTTGTGTTTCTTAAGGACAGTTTTTGTTGTTGTTCTTCATGAGGTAAGGTATAGTTAAGCAGAGGTGTTCATAAATACAAAAGTCTATACTGTATAGCCAGCAACAAAAGTGAATCATACATGTGTTCAATTATATCACTAAGTACCTTCAGGATAGATACTCTAAACAAGAAAGAAACTACTGAGTTGATGGGTCAGACTCATATTGGTTTGAAATAGGGTACTCTTTCTAATACTTTTGTAATTTCAGTGAAGTAATTTTCCTATAATCCCTGTGTGATATTGATTATCTGTCCTCGCAGGATTGCAGTGAAGATTAGAAGAAATAATATCTGCAACAGCACTCAGAATGAAAATGCTCAGTGTGACAGTGACAGCTCCTATGACGATTGTTGCAACCTATTTTTTTTTTTACTTCTATCACAGAAGACCACAGACTAGATAATTTGTGATGGACAAAAGTGGATTGGCTCACGGTAATGGATGCTAGACAAGCCAGCATCCAGTTACTGACATCTTGTTAACTATTTCTTGCTGCATCACCATGTCTGGCAAGGGGAAATGAAGAAAGCAGAAAAAAAAGATATAGAAGGAGAGATAGGGACTAATGGGGCTAGTGTGAGAATAAACAACTGAGTTATTCTGAATTCAATCCCCCTCCTGCATGCAGCAGTCCCAAAAATTAAACCCAATAATTTCACTTATTAATATTTGAAATCTCAGTATATTTACATCATTACTTTTCGAAGTGCAGCTATTCAAACCACGATGGTGGTAGGGGTGGTTGTACAGGAAGCCAGAGCGTTTATAATTTCATGGTGTTTGTTACATTTTCTGACATAAAGAAATGTACATACAAACCAAATTATAATCCCACCAAAATCCAATCAGTGAATCAGTGAGTGTATTGAATTTACACATAGTTTAGAGGAGGTATTATTTACTGGAGTATGGGTTATTCCAAAGCAGTTGTGTAACCATGATCGTTATCAGGAATGATTAGTTAATGATGGCTGTGTCATGTAGAACCCTTACAGCAGTTAACTTTATCTTCCATATTTCCAATATTACCTAAGATTACTTGAAAACTAGAGAAAGGCAAGAAAGAGTTATGGTGGAGAATCTACTTGATGTTCTACAACATCATGCCATCTACCTTCTTCTATGGACTGAAAACAGATGTGACTCAGTTTATTATGTTGATTTTATCACCATTTGTATATGACCAAACTATTCTCTATTTCTAGATAGCAATAAAGCGAACATGCTATGTCCAGTCCAAGAAATATAGCCATACTACAATACAGATTCTCCAAGACCATTTATTAGGATGTTATTGTTTATATAAAATAATATACTTAGTAATGTCACATAATTAAATAGAGAAAGTGCAATGGGGGACCTGTGATAACCGGTAACTCTATTATCGATCTATTTTTAACTCAATACATTAACGTTCTTTATATGTTGTTCACCAAAAGTAAAACAAGTATGCTTAACTAATACATCATCTGAGATTTCTCTTATCTTCATTATCTCATACATTGTCATCATCTTTGTTCAGCTCCGGTTTATGCTGGTGAGATTTTATGGCTGCATCTTCTTGCACGCATAGGAGATATAGTCTTACAGTACACTCACTGATCTCTGGTTGCTACAATTTTTCATCACTTTGGTAATTACAGAGGCTGGAGAGAAAGCTCAGTGTGTAAAGTCTCGTGCTCAAGGGCCTTGTACAAGGCTGTTGATTTGAATTAGATCCACAGAACACAATAAATGTAGAAGCAAAGAAGACTGGCTACACACTGTGGTGCTCCGACTTTCCCACATGTGACCATACATGTATACACACACACAGATGCAATTTTTATAAGAATGTGTATATATAAATCAATGAATTACTGAAGAATACTCTTTTCCTATTGGCTTTGATAAGAATAGGCATTATTGATGATCATATAGTCAAAACGTTATTTTAAAATTAATTGACCAATACAATTATAGCTTTACTTTAGTAAGGCAGCAGAACTCTAGTCTAGATTTGAAAACAATGAGTCAGAGAAATGGAATTTCTGAACTTATGTCAGAAGGCATCTTTGGATGAAAATAAATGACAATAGATTTAAGGGAGGCTATTATCTAAGAGAAGTCAGACAGGTGGAAAAACTGGAGATATATTTAAAGAAAAATTTAAAAGTCTGTTTGGAAGGAGCAAAAAATTATAAGGCAAAGCTCAAGAATGATTTTGAAGGCACATTAATCCAAGTTAAAGTGGCTGCATTACTTCGCCCACAATGAAGAATTATTAGGGGAAGGAAATGGACACTTAAATGTAGTGTTGAAGCTGGCAGCCAGGTGCAGGTGCATTAGAGTGGTAGATTACAGGCAGTCACTCTAAGAGCAAGTGCTTACATGAGAGAAGATGAAGAGATAGATAGATAGATAGATAGATAGATAGATAGATAGATAGATAGATAGATAGATAGATAGATAGATACATATATACATACATACATAGATACATACATAGATAAAAGATAGATAGAAAATATATAGATAGATGATAGATAGATACATTGATAGATGAAAAAACCCTAAGGACTTGAAATACATACTTGCATGTTTGTCTCCTTATACACTTGTGTGTCCATTAATAATCTTCCAGAGTCACGGTAATTTTCAGACTGAAGGCATTCAATATTCTTCTTTAATTGATAACTTTTTGTTTGTTTGTGTTTGTTTTTTTCAAATTTACAACTTTGTAACTGTGTTTTGAATATATATCCTACATTTATTTAGAAATATAGTATGTATTCAAAAATATATCTCCTATATTATATACAGGATATATACCTATGTGTCTATATCTATGTCAATGTCTATATCTGTGTCTATATTTCTATTTATCCTAAAATGCTTATAGACAGAGCAGGTAAAACGTTTCAGGATGATATAGTGACTTTTTTGTTTTTATTTTATTTTTTAAATATTAATCACAGGTTATTTATATTGTATCCCAGCCATAGCCCCTTCCTCATTCCCTCCCAATCCCACCCTCTCTCCCTGGTCTTCTCCCTGTCCACTGCTAGGGGAGGACCTCCTCCCCTTCCATCTGACCTTAGCTTATCAGGTCTCTTCAGGACTGGCTGCAATGTCCTCCTCTGTGGCCTAGCAAGGTTGTTTCTCCCTGCGGGGGGGGGGGGGTAATTGAGTTCATGTCAGAAATGGTTCCTGTTCCCCTTACTAGGTTACTCACTTGGATATTGAGCTACCATGGGCCACATTGGAGCAGGGGTTCTAGGTTATATCCATACATGGTCCTTGGTTGGAGAAACAGTCTCATAAAAGACCACTGTGCCCTGATATATTTTGTCCTTATGGAGCTCCTGTCCTTTCCTGGTCATACTACTCCCCCTTTTATCATATGATTCCCTGTACTCTACTGAAGGTTTAATTATGAGTCTCAGCATCTGCTTTGATACCCTGCTAGGTAGAATCTTTCAGAGACCCTCTGTGGTAGGCATCTGTCCTGTTTCTTTTTTTTTCTCCTTCTTCCCATGTCCATTCCTTTTGTCTTCCTAAGTAAGGATTGATTGTCTTACCCTGGGTCCTCTTTCTTGTTTATCTTCTTTAAGTGCACATATTTTAGTATATTTTTCCTATCTTATAGGACTATATAAGTGAGTATATACCATGTGTGTCTTTCTCTCCTGTGATACCTCACTCAGAATGATCTTTTCTAGTTCCCATCATTTCCCTGTGAATTTCATGACTTCCTTGTTTTTAATTATTGAGCAGTATTTCATTGTGCAAAAGTACCACAATTTCTGTATCCATTCCTCCATTGAGGCACATCTGGGTTTTTTCCAGTTTCTGGCTATTGTGAATAAAAATGCTTCAAACATGGTTGAGCAAATGTCCTTGTTGTATACTTGAGCTTCTTTTGGATATATGCCTAGGAGTTGTATAGCTGGATCTTTAGGAAGCGCTATTCCTAGTTTTCTGAGGAAGCACCAGATTGATTTCCAGAGTGGTTGTACAAGTTGACATTCCCACCAGCAGTGGAGGAGGTTCCCAATTCTCCACATCCTCTCCAGCATGTATTGTCACTTGAGTTTATGACTTTTGCCATTCTGATGGGTGTAAGGTGAGTTTCATTCAGAGATAATATTTTCCCATGAATTTAACAACAAAAATTTTATAACACTTGATCTATTTCTTGCTTCAGTGGTAGAAGCTACATATGCAGAGCAGGCAGCTAGCAGGGCAGATCCACAGATGAAGACAGCATGCACAAGACCTGACAAGCTCAACTCAGACAAAATCCCAACAAAGAGGAGAGGAGGTATACATGAAGCTCCAGCCACAGCCAAGGAGATATTAGCAATTGATAGTTGCTGAAAGAAGCAGTGTCAGATTTGTTCAGTAGAGCATCACTGCACTTATCCACCACACTCCAGGGAAATCCCCATGCTCAGATGTAGTACGATAGACAGAAGATCAAGAGAAAAGGGATGAGTTCAGCTGGTGGAATGAGTAAGAGTCAAATATATTGCATAAAATTCTCAAATAAAGTAAATCACATTTTAAAATTGTTATTGTAAACTTTCAGAGAAGAAGAAAAAACCTTAAGGGAAAGAGCCCAAAAACGTAGCTGTCCCCATTGCTAGTATTCACACAAAAAGAGCAACCTAACAGTCATAAGATATATTCAGAGGACCTGTCTCAGACACACACAGGCTGTGTGCTGGCCACTTCCATCTCTGTGAGCCCATATGAGTCTTGCTTACTTGATTCAGTGGACATATTCTCCTGGCATCCTCCATTCCTTCTGACTCCTACAATCTTTACTTCTCCTTCTTTTCTGGGGTCTCTGATATCTGAGAGAGAGACCAGATAACTCTTTTGGGACTCTTTTCTTTTATTGGGTTGTCTTATTCTGTTGTTATAAAAAATGAAAAATTATAGTCCTTTGATTTTACCAATGAATACTGAGGAGCCAGATGCTGGGTAAAAACCTGCTAGCTCAAAGAGGCAAAGAAAGCACCCAGCTGACCTTCCTACTCACATCACATCCCAAAGGAAAAAGCAAAAAACCAAAAGCCCAAGGCCAAAAGCTTGCTAGCTCAGTTGATAGTCCAGGAAGAAAAGGGCTGCTAGTTCACCCAATAGCCCAGGAGGAAAAAAAAAACAAGAGCCAAAAGACAAAAAACTAAACAGCCTCTTGTTCTTCATGCTGTCTTAGACACCCTTCAAGTCAGTGCCTCTTCTTCATACTTAACCCTGTCAGCTGCCTTCTTTCTTTCTCTTGACCCAGGATTAATTTTATTAAATCTTGTGTACAGAAAGCTCTTGGATTAAAGGTGTGTGCTAGAACTGAGCCACATCTTAATCACCTGTTTACAATAAAGAGAAAGTTGAGTTAGGGCTCAACCATACCAAACAATAAACAAGTTTTTATAGTTCACAATCTCAGGGTTCAACAATGAGATCAAATATCCTGCAACACTACCTAGTCTCAGTATGAGGGTTTTTGCTTTGTCTTATTGGGTCTTATTTTATCCTGTTTGTCCCTTTATCTCTTAGAAGCCTGCTCATTTCTGAAGGAAAACAAAGGAGTGTGGATCTGGGAGAGCTGTTGAGGGGAACGGGAAGAATTGGAGGGATGACAAACTGTGGTTTGAAGGTATATGAGAGAAGAATCTATATTCAAAAATAATTATACTAAATATTAGAAAATTGCAACTAACACATTAAATTTGAAGAATGACATATAATAAAGAAAGGATTAAGTGTCCTTAGATATATAAGAGAAAAAGTATGAGTCTATGTTTAATGTTGAAAACTGTACAATGAGATGTGACAATATTGTTTACAAACTACTTTCAGTTAAATGGAACCATTTTCACTCATGATAACTTTATTATTAACTGTTCATGACTAAAAAATTTATCTTTGGCTTAACCTAAACCTTGAAAGGTCAAACAATGACAAATTCAGACAACAATATATAATTTTATTTTTCTTCCTTCAACTGAAACCAGAAATTTAGATACATTTTTAATACTTGATATGAGATTGTTTTTCTGTAAATTGACAGTCAAGAGAAAGCTGTCTCAGGGAGTAGATCAGGTCCTGCAGTACAGTGTCATGCTCCATGTTTCAGCCATTTTGTGGGTGGACAAACTTCGCTAACAGAGGCAGCAGTCCTGCTACTTTTCCATCTGAACAAACAGTACAAAAAAAGTGCCTAAAGGCTCAAACCATAATGTGAAAGTTTATCTGCAATTTATCATTCTTTGTCAATGCTGAGTAACATGTCATTATGTTACTCAGCAAATCTAGTGCATGTTGTTCTTGAAAAATATCTCTTCAGTTGCCTGCAAATTTCATTATTCCCTTGTTTTCGGTAGCTGGGTAGTATTCCATTATACTAAAATTGTAGTAAATATACCACAATTTCTGTATCCATTCCTCCATTGAGGGACATCTAGGTTGTTTCCAGATTCTGGCTATTACAAATAAAGCTACTATGAACATAATTGAGCAAAGGTTCTTGTTGAATGGTGTGGCATCTTTTGGGTATATGCCTAAGAGTGGTATAGCTGGACCTTAAGGTAGTGCTATTCCAAATTGGTGGGACTAGAAAAAGATCATCCTGCATGAGGTAACCCAGAAACAGAAAGACACACATGGTATACACTCACTTATAAGTGGATATTAGCTATATAATATAGGATAAACATACTAAAATCTACAGACCTAAAGAAGCTAAACTAAGGAGGACCCTAGGGAGGATGCTTAAATCTCATTCATAATGGTAAACAGGATAGTCATCAGAGACAATAGAAGAGAGGAAACAGGATGGGAGCCTACCATAGAGGACCCTCTGAACGGTTCCACCCAGCAAGGGATCAAAGCAGATGCTGAGACTCACAGCCAAACTTTGGACAGCGTTCATTGAGTCTTATGGAAGAAGTAGGGGGATAGAAAGACATGGAGGGTACAGGAGCCCCACAAAGAGACCAACAAAGCTAAAAATCTGAGCCAGGTGATCCTGCAGAGACTGATGGACCAACAGAGAATAATACATGGAGAAGACCTAGACCCCCTGCTCAGATGTAGCCAATTCCTAGCTACAGTGTGTGTTCCTGAGTAATGGAAGCAGGGTCTGCCTCTGTAATGAACTCAGTTGCCTATTCTTTGATCACTTGCCCCTGGTGATGTGGTCTTACCAGTCCACAGAAGAAGAGGATCCAAGTAATCCTGATAAGACTTGATAAGCTATGGGAAGATAGCAGAGGAGAGAACTCCCCATTTCAGTGGAGTAGGGGAAGGGGATAAAGGGGAAGAAGAAGGGAGGGTGGGACTTGGAGGAGTTGAGGGATGGGGCATCAATTGGAATATATAATAAATAAATTGTAAAAAAATTTAAAAAATATCCCTTCATCTTTTTAGAAAAAACTAAGTAAAAATACATTTGTAAGATTTTCCCCAACCATTCTTTCCCAAAAAATACCACTTAAAATCGAATACTCTTATTTAAATTGCTACACACACACACTCACATCCTGATATCCTGCTAAGGGTGTTGGCTGTATATGCATATTTTCAGGGTATACCATTGGTGCTAGAAAACAATGTACAGGCTCATCCCTTCATAAGACTGTTTACACTTTCTCAGTTGTCATCATTGGTTTACAGCTCTTTTTGTAAGATTTAGAGATTTTCCAGATTCACAATGGCTTTTCAGTTGTTATCGTCATTGTTCAGATTATGTTTAGCCAGCCATATTCTTGTGGTTCTGTGGTATGGCTTCTCTGTAGCCTCTCAGAAGACAGTTATGCTAAGCCCCTGCTTGCAAGCATAGCAGAGCATCATTAATAGTGACTGAGGCTGACTATCTTCCATGGGCTGGGGCTAACTCGGGCCAGTCATTGATACGTTATTCCCTTTACCTTTGTTCCATCTTGATTCCTACACTTCTTTTAGGCAAATTTTGTGGATGGGTTGATGTTATCCTCCCTCCACTGGAAGTCTTAACTGGCTACAGGAGGTGGCTACTTCAGGTTCCTTAACCTCTACTGCTAGGATGCTCATCTATGGTCACATTCGTTCATAGACTTCCAGAAGCTACCCCTGCCACAAAGACAAGCCCCAAACCCCTGATTTCCATTATTTTTCTAGGTTTGCACATCACCTCACTACTCTCCCAACACCTTACCAACACCTTATTCCCACCCTATTACTCTCCCTTCTACCCATTTTCCTCCCCCGTATCCTTTAGATGTCCATTATATTTCCTCTTCTGAGTGATATTCAAGCATATTTATCACCCTGCACAAAACTGAAATCCAAGAGGATCAAAGGCCTCAACATAAATCTGGATATATTAAATCTAATAGAAAAGAAAATTGGGAATAGCCTTGAACTCAATGGTATGAGAACAATTTCTGAAGAGAACTCCAGTACCTCTGGAACTAGGATCAATACTTAATATATGGGACTTCATGAAATGAAAGGCTCCTTCAAGGAAAAAGAAGGACAAAATGGCAGTATGGTGAATGGTAAAATATCTTCACCATCCCTATATCTGGCAGAGGGCTAATTTCCAAAATATACAAAGAACACAAGAAACTCAAGTGACAATAATTGCTGGAGAGGATATGGAGAAAGGGGAACCCTCCTCCATTGCTGGTATGTAAACTTGTACTAACACTTTGGAAATCAATCTTGCTTTTTCTCAGGAAATAAGGAACAGTGCTTCCTCAAGATCCAGCTATACCACTCCTAGGCATATATCCAAAATGTGCTCAAGTGCACAACAAGGACATTTGCTCAATATTGTTCATAGCAGCTTTATTTGTATTAGACAGAATCTGGAAACAACCCAGATGGCCCTCAATGGAGGAATGGATACAAAATTTGTGGTACATTTACACAATGAAATAGTACTCAGCAATTAAAAACAAGGAAATCGTGAACATTGCAGGAAAATGGTGGGAACTAGAAAAGATCAGCCTGAGTAAGGTAACCAGAAACAGAAAGACACACATGTTATATACTCACTTATAAATGGATATTAGAGATATAATATAGACATATTAAAATCATACACCTAAAGAAGCTAATCAAGGAGGAGGACCTGGGTAAGATCATCAATTCTTACTCAGAAAGATAAACTGGGCAGACATTGGAAGAGGGAGAAAACAGGGGACAGGAAAGGAGCCTACCACCGAGGGCCTCTGAAGACTCTACCCAACAGTGTGTCAAAGCAGATGCTGAGACTCATAGCCAAACTTTGGGCAAAGTGAAGGGAATCTTATGAAAGAAGGGGGAAATAGAAAGACCTGGAAGAACAGGAGCTCCACAAAGACAGCAACCCAACCAAGAAATCTGGGACCATGGGTCTTTTCTGAGACTGATACTCCAACCCAGGACCATGCATGGAGATAATCTAGAACCCCTGCACAGATGTATCCCGTGGTAGCTCAGTCTCCAAGTGGGTTCCCTAGTTATGGGAAAAGGTACTGTCTCTGACATGAACACAGTGGCTGGCTCTTCGATCACCTCCCTCTGAGGGGGAACAGCCTTACCACACCATAGAGGAAGATGTTGTAGCCGGTCCTGATGGGACCTGATAGGCTATGGTCAGAGAGAAGTGGAAGTGGTCTTCCCCTCTCAGTTTACTTGAGAATGGGCATGGGAAGGAGGGTGGGATGGATTGGAAGGGATGAGGAACAGGCTATAGCTGGGATACAAAGTGAATAAACTTAAATTAATAAAAATAAACAGAAAAAGGAAAAGAAAGAACACAAGAAATTAAATATCAACAACCAAATAGAAATTAAAAAGTGAGTTACAGAGCTTAGCAGAATTCTCAACAGAGTAATCTCTAATGGTTGTAAAGTGTGTAAAGAAATGCTCAATGATCGTAGTAATTGTGGAAATGCAAATCAAAATGGCTCTGAGTTTGCACCTTACACCAGTCATACTGGCTAAGGTAATAACCTCAAGTGACTGGACGTACTGTTGAAGATGTGGAGAAAGGAGAACAAAGAAGAATACTCCCCTTTGATAATGGGTGTGAAAACTTGTACAACCACTGTAGAAATAAATCTGGAGGTCTGTCAGAAATTTTGGAATAGATCTACCTCAAGACCTAGCTATATTGCTCCTGGGTATATACCCAAACAATGCTATACCAGGACACTTTCTCAACTCTGTTTATAACAGTTTTATTTGTAATAATCAGACACTGAAAACAACTCAGATGTCTATCAACTGGAGAATGAATAAAGAAAATGTGCTACTTTTACACAATGGAAAACTGCTCAAAAAGACATCATGCAATTTACAGGCAAACATATGGAACTAGAATAGATCATATTGAATGACGTATCCCACACCCAGAATGTCTTGCATGGTGCAAGTGGACATTAAACATAAAGTCCAGGATAATCAGGCTACAATCCACAGACCCAAAGAAGCCAAAGAGGGTATAATGGAGGAAATTTTAATATATATCTTTTTAATGCTCACATTCCCATCATGATGTATCTAGTCTATCCAATTTTGTGCCCTTATTGTTGAGGACTTCCATTTTGAGCTTTTAAATTTGCTTGGAAGGATTGTTCAGTGTAAATTAATAATACCAACTTAAACTACATGCAGGTTCAGAGGTATATAGACATACACTTTAACAAATTTAACATTATAAACAAGGAAGGGTAAACCATAAAAATAACTTTATTGCAAATTACAAAAATTTTGTTTTAATGATGTAATTTATTAACAAAGTATTTAACAGAGCCGTGCTTAGTAGTATATTCAGCTTAAAAAGTGATAAAATGTTTTCATTTCCCTGGGCAGTTATACAAATTTAATGGTAAATTTACATGCAAATGTTAAAATTTGGCTTCCTTGGGTAAGAAGATTAAAGGTAATGGCCTAATTATTTCATTACATTTTAGACATGTTATGAGTTATCTTACAAGTAGTATCAATAGTTTAGAAGCAGATAAAAGATAACATACATGTTGACACATTAATATTATCTAGTTCTTCTAGGTGATTTACAAAAAATATCTTTTACAAAAGAAAAAAGTTTATTATATATAATACAGAATTACATGAATACTCTTGTTGAAATTCTCATATTGTAATTAAACTTCTTCACAAATATTAAGATTTTATATGCTTTGATACATTATCATAGAGGTGGAGATTATGCACAGAAATTTGAATTTATTTGCATAGGATAATGCTACATTAAAATCAGGAACAAATAATCATGGGTAAAAAAATTTAGTTTTAGTTCAAATAGTCAAAACATGCTTCAAATATATCTGAAAACTAGCAATGCAAGCTTTGTTTATTTATTTACATTTATACAAACATATTTTCTGTGGTTTTGCTTAATAGTGAAGCTTTAAAATACAGAGAAATTTTGTGTTTTTAACACACATACTGAAGCTTTGGTTTGGAAGGGGCTTTTTCCCCCTGTCTGTTTCACACGTAATCTCTGTTATCTGAAGCCATCACTTGAAAATTCACAAACAATTTTATTTCTGAGTGCACAGGGGTAAGGTTTTCTCACTTCCTAGTGATTCATGTGCTGCTTTCTAAATGCAGCATTCCAACATAGAATGAACAACCTGTGAAATGTCACTTTTCTGCCCCAGAGTTGAGATGTCTCCTTTTGTCACTACAACAGCTCTTTCAGCACTCCTGGGCAATGGTGACTCAATCATGGCGGAAAACTCGAACTTCAGCCCAGAAAGACAACAACAACAAAAAGGAAATCATGAAATTTGTAGGCAAACAGTGGGAGTTAGAAGAGATCATTCTGAGTGAGGGATTCCAGGAGCAGAAAATCACACATGGTATGTAGTCACTTATAAGTGGATATTAGACATAAAATATAGGATAATCACTGTAAAATCTGTACATCTACAGAAGCTAAGCAAGAAGGAGGACCCTGGGTATGGTGATCAGTCCTCACCCAGAAAGACAAATGGGATAGACATTGGAAACAGGTAAAAACAAAGAATGAGACAGGAGCCTACCACAGAGGGCCTCTAAAAGACTCTATCAGCAGGGTATCAAATCAGATGCTGAGACACTTAGCCAAACTTTGGGCAGAGTGAAGGGAATCTTATGAGAGAAGGGGGAGATACAAACACCTAGAAGGGACTGGAGTTCCAAAAGGATAGCAAATAAACCAAAAAATCTGGGCACAGGGGTCTTTTAAGAGACTGATACTCCAACCAAGGTCCATGCATGGAGATAAGCTAGAACCCAGGTAGCCTTACCAGGCTACAGAGGAAGACAATGCAGCCAGTCCTGATGAGATGTGATAAGCTAAGGTCAGATGGAAGGAGAGGAGGACCTCCCCTATCAGTGGACTGGGGAAAGGGCATGGGAAGAGCAGAGGGATAAAGCCCAGGATTGGAAGGGGTTGGAGGAGAGGGCTACAGCTGGGATACAAAGTGAATAAACTTTAAAAAAAAAAAGCCTAGCACAGTTTACAGTACTTTCTCACTTTATGGGATGTCCAGATTTCCAAAAGAAATATCCACTGCTCGTCCAACTAGGATGTGGGATGTGGAGGGAAATAGCACCAAACCCAGGGAAAGGTGGCTTAAGCATACAAAATATTTGTTAAACAGTTTGGGGTTTTGTTTTTCCAGAACTTTTCCTTTTCTGCTTCAAGATTTGTGGCTTTTATCTTTAAACTGCAACATGACACTCCATCTAGAAACTGGAATTTTCAGTTCATGATTTTACTTCCTTTTCAGTTACTAGGTAAAAGAGTGGTGAATAAAATGAGACTCCCAAGACAAGATTCTGTGCAGGTATGGATATCACAAATAAATGAGCATGCATCATGCCCCAAAGAATGATATTTAAATTTTATATGCAATTGTAAAAACTGTTCAGTGAAATCTTAGGAAAAGTGGTATGTTAACAAGGCCTCAACTATATGAAGAGTTGTAGAGAATCAAATCAATGGCTGCTGCAGAAGAATCACTCTTCTCTAGAGACAAATCCTGGTAAGTTTTCCAATCCTAAACAGCAGGCCTAAACACATGCACATATGGGGACACTTATGGGTCTCAGTAATTAAAGAAGAGGCTGTGAACTCCAAAAACAGCAATGTGACAGGAGAAGTGATAGTGGGTACTCAGAGGGCTGGAATTCATGCAAATACAGCATGCATACTCATGACACAAAACAATAAAAACATGCAAATAGACAACTGAAAAATAGCTCAGTGCTAGAGTATGCCTAGCATGAAGTCTGAAGACGTTCCTGCACTACACACAATCAAAAAGAAACAGCAAGAACAACAAAATAGCAGCCTGACTTCCTGGAGGAAAAAATAATGGAAGAGAAGATCTTAAAATTCCTCAGATGAATGCTATACTTTTGGTAGAACAAGTACATTGATGTTTGGAGAGAGACAAACCAGAGGAAGTAAGTATCCAGAATAATTCAGAAACCTCAATGACCTTCAATGGGGAAGGATGCGACGTTACTGAATTAACTTTATCTGGCAGATTAAAGAACTCACCAGAAAAAGCTTGATGGGAGTTTTTTAAAAAATGTAACATGACAAATGCAATAATGAAATGAAATAAAGATCATAAATGGCTCATTGTAATATGAATATTGCATTTGTGTCAAGGAGTTCATGTAACTTACTTCAATTAGGAATATAAATAAATAAATAAATATCTGTATATATATACAGGTCTAGTCAATAAGAAATTTATTATGTTCCATATTCTCATTTAGATATCCAAATAATATTTAATCTACCTCTTATTAGCATAAATAATAAAAATAACTGTCTTTTACCATTATCTTAGGACCTTTGTTGATAATCATTTCAATTATTGATTTATCTCAGGGGCTGAGAGCTGGGAATGGAGAAATTATTTAGAATAGGTTCTCTTACTGTAATTAAATACAATTCTTGAAAAAGAATGGTGTTGATGTTTGGGAACAATGGCACTTAAATATTGAGACTAGATGATACTCAACTTCACACTAGAAAAATTTTAATTGCATATTTTTGTATATGTATATTCTATGAGAATAAAAAACTCAAAATTCTTTAGCTGAGACAATAATTTTCTAAGTTTCTGGATTGTGAAATATATTCACTCTTAAATTTCTTCTCTCAAAGTGTAGTTTATAATTGTTAACCTCACAGAAGTCATTTATAAATGCCAACTTCCATTTACAGAATATCTGTGAATTACTTTATAAAGTACTAACGCAGCATGCTGAAATAGGTGCAATTTCCTCAGATATGGCTTAAATATTCAGTCATCTCCCACTAGCAAAGTACAGATTGTTTTTAAAAGCTGTCCACTTACATAACTATACAAAATAAATTCATGTGTAAATCACAAGTTCCTTAATAATTAAAAAGAAAGCACATTTTAGAATGTAGTAGATCTTTTTCTCTACAGATATTGTGTGTAGTGGTATTTTAGACTATTACTTTATAAAACTTATTTCATCCTTATGAAATTCAAACAAAATAATAATATTAAAATTTTTATTACTATAAAGTTAGTTCATACAAAAAATGTCCCTGTTTGGTAATTTTTCTTCATTATAGACACAGATTAAAAAAAAAAAGAAATGTATTTAAATTACACATTCTCCAACAGCAGTATTCTAAGAGAGATTGTGGTGATCTGGAAGAAAAGATGGGTGGTTCTGTGGATGGTTTGTCATCACATGTCAGATTGGTGGCGTCTTCATCATCGCTGTGCGAGGCATCTTACACTTAATGAGGTCTAGGGTAACATGTTCAACCACTTGTCTGTCTAGGCAGCTGTTATATCTGGCCACATGCTTTATTTATATGACTGTAATACATTCGTGTTGTAATTCATTCCCAGAGAACTTCGTAAGGTCATAGATGAAAACTTTTCACCTCTTGGAACTTGTCATATTGTAGGTATTGGAGAGCCAGCACCTGCCCTGTAGTTAAACTATAAAAGGGCCAAAAATTGCTTTATGAATGTGGTGGTACATGGCATGAACACCCTGAAAGACACTGTTATAAATGTTCTTGTGTTACTAAGATTGATTTATAGACTGCGATCCATGAAGATGCGTGTGTGTGTGTGTGCATGAACTTATGTTTGTCATTTTTTATGTTTCTAGATATAATCAATACAACATTTTTTCATGGAACTCTATTTTATGAATTCTTCAAGAATTAATAGAATTTGATTTTTATGAAATAATATTCAGTATGTATTTAGAGACAAAAATCTCTCATTTTATTTATTTATTTGGTTCCCTGCTTCATTTAATTAGTGAAACTTGTCTACAAAACAGCATTAGAAAAAAAAATGTGTGAATCACACTGACCAGTGCTTTGTTTTCCAAACAAGGCACACTTAACTGTGTGAGTTATAATGAAGAAAGACTCATTTGAGCTCATAATTTTGAGGGCTTGAGAGAAGAAAATACAATTTTGGTGGTCTTCTTAGAGGTAGACTAGTGAAAATTAGGACATTACACACAGAGAAGTACCAATGGTGTGTTTACAGATTTCTTCTCCTCTTTTTTATCTTATATAATCAATAGGATTCAGACATCAGATTTCACACGATTGACTTTAACTTATCCTAATCACTTCTTCAGGGTTCCACCTTGATCTACATCAGGATAAGCTTCTTTATCCTTAGTACTTTACAGGAGACCTAAATAACAACATGTGCATGCACATGCACACACACACAAACAAATCGTACATTGTTTTCAAGTAGTCTTATAAGTTTTTCACTTGTATTTTTAAATATAGTTCATTACTTTTTGTCAGTTTTTGTTTCAATTGGTAGCAAGTTACAAAGAAATTAACTTTGAATGTAGTACCTTAATAGTTCTTGTCAAATTTAAGAGTTGTGAATTACTTTGAAGAAAAAGCTCATGTGATAATCTATGATGACTGGCCTCTGCCTTGGTCTTAGCAACAACCTACAGTGCTTTAAGTAATGGGCTTAAAGCTTCCAGTGTTTCCAAGAATGTAGGTAAATTCTGGAAAAAGGTAGAGACACTTAGTAGTTTTTTCCGTCCCACTAAATCATTTAGTTTTCCATGAAGTAATGACTGAAAACCACAACTCTAGAAAAACAAGGCTGAAAACAGCCTTCTTTGTGTTGTGTAATAAAACTGAGCCTTTAGGAGACATGGTCATAATGCTCACGGGTGGGTATTGCTATGGAGATGCCGAATCCATGCATACGAGTTTCATACCTGAAAGAGAGGGAAAAAAATGCTAAAGAAAAAACTCCAGATAAGCACTGCTGTATACATGATGTCCCTTTTGCATCGGAAGTGGGGACCAGCAGCAGCCTACCCCCCCCCCCCCTCAGTAAACCAAGGGCAGAACACTGCAGAAGACCTCAGCATCAAATATCAGGGCATCTCCAGTTGCACGCAGCAGTCCTGGAGGTTGTTCGGACCTGCACAAGCCATTTCCACCTCCCCTCAGCTCAGGGCTGCCCTGGAAGGACTAGAGAAAAGGGCTTTTGTGTGATCTTTTCATGTAAATAAGCACAATCAGAGAATGGGTGGTGGCCTCGTCTACTAGGAAATCATTTTTCAACCTTGGACATAAGAAACCTTATACAATTTGCATAAGCAGTTAAGAGTAAAAGAGATTATTTGGAATAAATGCAAGTAAAATACAGTGGCAGATTCAATAGCTATGAAGATGGTATTTTCTTCATTCATTAGACACAGAATTTAATACTTGCAAATAATGAGTACAATTGAATTCCAAATTCAAACACTGATTTTAAATCTGATACTATTATTGTCTGCTGGCGAAGAATCTGAGACTATCTAAAGAATTTATTATATTTCATACTGCCCCATTTGACTATGAAAATGACAGGTCTATCAGTGACCTATATTTTGGTCCTAGTATCTGATTCCAAGGAAGAGACAAACACAATTCTTTGATTTATATTTCATCTTCCAAACTGCTTCCTCTATTCTTACACATATATAATTCTTTTCTAGAAAACCTTTATTTGGGTCATATAAAAACTGAGTGAAAACTTCACTGATAATTCAATATGAAACTTTATAATTTATGGCTTTATAAAACAGCATTATTTCATATATATTTTAATGAATATATATGTGTGTTATACACACACACACAAACTACACTGTTTGAGCACAGCTGCTCTGGTAAACTAAAAGACCATGAAGTCTACATTGAGGTCTATGCTTATGGTCATGGAATAATACTGGATAGATTAGGAAATGCAAACCAAATATTGCAGTCACCCTTTCTCTTGGCAGAACTTTAGATGGTGTCACTTGGATGATAAAATATGTAGGAGGTAGAAAGTTGATTGAGAGTTTGGGTCATCTTAGTTGTGTAGATGATCTAATTAACTCAGGGGACTCTTCATTCATGGAACTAGAACTTTCAGGCAGTGGGTCACCCATGTTTTTGTAAGAAAGCACAGTAAATTCATTTGTTCACTAATTTTGCCTGAGAGATAAAAATGGTTTAAGTTCTTGCTTTCCTTTTTATTTTGAGTGAACCACTTAGTTTTACATATCTAGAAAACCTCATAATAGTATGAGTTGGTTTTTACTTTCCATTCTAAATAACTGTTTAGTACTTAATTCCATAATTCATATTTTGAGGTACTATGTAGCAATATTGAGATTGACAATGTAGAAAGTTTACTCTTAAATAAATATGTACATTATTTTTATAGATTGGTGGGATCTGATATGAACTAAAACCTGTGATGGGGTCTTCCTTTATTTAGTTCACATATCTCTTTGAAATGACAGTATTATATCTATTAACTGATATTTTGGATTAAATCCATTGTTTCCTTTAGGTGTACATAAATATGTGTTTTGTTTATATATTTGAAAGAAATATCTTATCTTACATTATTGCAAATCAGGAACTATGAGTTGCAGAAACATACATAATGTTTCCTTGGAGACTGTATCACAGAATTATCATTTTCTTGGAGACTTCTGACTTTCAGGAAGTTCTATATATCAAAAATATTAGTTTATTCATAGTGTCAGAAAAAATTTCCAATGTGTGAATGGGAGTTATTTAAGAAGACACTTAGGCGAATTGAATATTATGACTTGTCCTCATGACTCTTACATTTGCCACTTATAAATTTCATCTGTACTATTGCACAGATAAAATTAGAACTCCAGACAAGAGTTCATATTTGAAGTGCCATTGTTATTCAGTATTTATATCAAAACAATGAACAAAGATTAGCCAAAGGTTAAGGGAGAATGCATTAGAAAAGCAACAAACGACAAATATGAAACTGGCAATTAAGGTTAGCAGTATATAATAAGTGTCAGAATTTCTTCTTCATGATAGACTGTCTGCTACAGTTGAATGGAAAAAATCAAAGGTGATAGTGACAGAAGTTACTTATGTTCACATACACATTGGTGGCAGACAATATGACATAGGTTCAAAGGGCTGCAATTGTTGCCAGCACAACAGACTTATTAAGTCCATTGAGCTCACATTATGCCACTGAATGATTGCTTGGTAATGAATGACAATTAGCCTTTTATAGTTTTTGACAAGTAAAGCCTTTAAACATGAACGGGTGTTACATTTTGTCAAATTCTTTTTCAGCATCTCAGGAAATGATCATGTTTGCTTGTTTGTTTTTTCATTGTGTTTACATGGTGGATTACATTGATGGATTTCCATATATTGATACACCCCCATATGCCACGGATGAAACTTTTTGGCTGCTGTGGATATCTTGGAAGTGTTCTTGGATTCGGTTTGCAAATATTTTATTGAGTAGTTTTCCATCAGTGTTCATAAGTGAGACTGAGTTGAAGTTCTCTTGAGTCTTTGTGCAGTTTATGTATCAACCTAATCATGGCCTCATAGAATGAGGTTGGTAATGTTCTTTCTATTTCTGTTTTGTGGAACAGTTTAAAGAGTATAGGTATTAGCCCTTCTTTTTTGACAAAGAAGCTAAAACCATACAATGGAAAAAAGAGAGCATCTTCAACAAATGGTGCTGGTTTAACTGGATGTCTACATGTAGAAAAGTGCAAATAGATGCATACTTATCAACCTGCATAAAACTAAAGTCCAGTGGATCAAAGTTAGAAGAAAAAGTGGGGAAAAACCTTGGCCCCATTGGCAAAGGAGACACCTTGCTGAACAGAACACGAAGAGCACAGGCTGTAAGATCACCAATCAATAAATGATACGTCCTGAAACTGAAAAGCTTTTGTAAGCAAAGGACACTGCCATCAAAATAAAACAACAGCCTTCAGACTGAGAAAAGATCTTCAACAACCCTATAGCTGACAGACGGCTAATATGGCTAATATCCACAATATGTAAAGAACTCAAGAAGTTAAACAGCAACAAACCATGTAATCCACTTAAAAATGGGGTACAGAGCTAAACAGAGAATTCTCAACAGAGTAATATCGAATGCCAGAGAAACACTTAAAGAAATGTTCAACATCCTTAGTCATTCAGGAAATGCCAACCAAAACAACACTGAGATTCCACTTTACATCCACCAGAATGGCTAAGATCAAAAACTCAAGTAACAACACACACTGGAGAGGTTGTGGAGAAAAGGGAGCATTCTTCCATCGCTGGTATGAGTGAAGGTTGAACAACCATTGTGGAAATAAATCTGGAAATTTCTCAGAAAACTGGGACTAGTGCTACCTCAAGATACAGCTATACCACTCCTTGGCATATATCCAAAATATGCTCAACCACAAAGCAAGGATATTTGCTCAACTATGTTAATAGCAGCTTTATTTGTAATAGCCAGAATCTGGAAACAACCTAGATGTCCCTTAACCAAGGAATAGATACAGAAATTGTGATATATTTACACAATGGAATACTACTCATCAATTAAAAACAAGAAGATCATGAAATTTGCAGGTAGGAATTAGAAAAGATCATCCTGATTGAAGAAACACAGAAGCAGCAAGACAGGCATAGTATATTCTTACTTATAAGTGGATATTAGCCATATAATATAGATAACATACTAAATTCTGTAGACCTAAAGAAGCTAAATAATAAGGAGGACTTTAGGGAAGATGTTTAATCCTTATTCAGAAAGGCAAACAGGTTATACATAGAAAGTGGGAGAAGACAGGGAACAGGACAGAAGCCTACCACAGAGAGCCTCTGAAAAACTCTACCCAGCAGCATACAGAAGCAGAGGCTGAGACTTATAGCCAAACATTGGGCAGAGTGTTGAGCATCTTATGTAAGAATTGAAAGATAGGAAGACCTAGAGGGGACAGGAGCTCCAAAAGGAGACCAACAGAGCACAAAATATCTGGGTCCAGTGGGTCTTGCAGAGACTGATGAATCAACCAAGAACCATGCATGGAAAGGACCTAGACCCCCTGCCCAGATGTATTCCATGGGTTGCTCAGCCTCCATGAGGGCAAGAGGATCATGGGAAGTCACTGGCATGAAATTGGTTGCCTGATTTTTGATCACCTTCCCCTGAAGAGGTGGCCATACTAGGCCACAAAGAAAGATGATCCAGTCAATTCTGATGAGACTTAATAGGCAAGGGTCAGGTAGTAGAGGAAGAGGATCCCCACTATCAGTAGACTAGAGGAGGAACATATGGGGGGAAGAGAGAGTAAGGTTGGGACCGGGAGGAGAGGAGGGAGGGGACTAAAGATGGGATAGAAAGTGAATAAACTGCAATAAATTATAACAATAAAAGAAAATGAATGTAAAGCCTTTGTTGTCCTTCTTAAGGAGATTTAGTTCCTGATCTAACTCATTATCCCAGGCCTGTACTTGGAGGACACAAAATGCCTTTATTTTTACAATTTCAGACAATTTTGTCTTTTGTGTTATGTCCTTATGTAGATTTTCTCACTATCAAATGGCCTTCATAAATCTTTCTATATTATCCCCTCTGAATATACTAGGCCATCGCATCATTATTTTATAAAGTGCTTTTACTCTTCATTTTCTTTTTTCTTTTTGACATCATTTTAAAATTCTGAAAACATTTTATTTAAATTTTTATACAAAATAAAATGTTCTTTCTTCTCCTCAAACACTTCCCAGATCTTCTCTATCACCTCATCGAACCTCATTTCTTTCCCTCCCTCACAAAACAAATAAAGTCAAAGAAAAATAATAAAAATAGATTAAAATAAACCAAAACAAAATAACAAAAACATAAAAATAAAAGCATGGAGTCTATTTTATAGTGCTCGATCTGGAGTGTGGAGTGTGGTGGACCTACCCAATGTCACTCCATTGGTGAAAATTAATTACCACTTCCCCAGTAAGTGTCAAACAAACAACAGCTCCTTTGTGAAAACTTGAAAAAAATTACCATTTCCAATACTCCATATTTGGATATTTGTCTTTTTCTTAATATTGGGCATATTTTATGTATGTAGTTCCAATCTCTGTGAGTTCATATGCATCTTAGGCTTACTGTGTCTTAGAGAGTAGGATAAAGGAGGCAATATAAGCCAGAACAACTAACACCAAAGGCTTATTGAAAAGTCATACTGAAACCTACTACTACAAAAGTATTCATATATATATATATATGAATATATATGTATATATATATACATAAAAGTATCATATATATAGTATCATATATAATATCATATATATATATATATATGTTTCAAATATAGTCATCTTGTAAAGGGGTTGTCAATGCCCTAACCAGAACTTTTAAAAATTATTCTCCTATCATGTAATATATCCCAAGAGCAGTTTGTTCTCCCTCACCTCCTTCAAGTGCCACTCTTTCTCAGATCCACTGCACTTCTGTTTTCCTTCAGAAAAGACCAAGTCTTCAAGTGATATCAACTAAACAAAGCAAAACCAAATGCAATAAGACTAGGCATATCCTATTCCATCAAGTGAAACTTCCACTGTCAAAAATGGCTGCAGAATATTTAGTTGACCAGATAGTGTTACTATAGATTATTCTTTTCCCAAATCACAGTCTATTACCGAGGCTATCAGTTATCCTCTAGAGCCTGATGATAAGGCTGTATTGCTGAAAACATCACTTCGGCCATCAAACATGGAGCTGGTGTCATTCCTGACAAATTTTGTTGATGGTGTTGGAAGGTACTATAAACCACATTCCTAGGAGCAGTTGAAGAACACAAGTAAAACTCCAAATTTTATAGTATTCTTTTTTGTTTTTGTTTCCATCTTTCATCAAAAATAGATTCTTTCTTCATACAATGTATTTTGATTACAGATTTTGCACTCTTTACTCTCCCAGTTCCTTCTAACCTCCTCTTCCATAAGGGTACACTTACATTCTGTCTCTCATTATAAAAGAACAGACTTCCAAAAGATAACAATAAACATGACAAAATAAAATGAGATTAAAAAGCCCATCACTTTGAACATGGACAAGGCAAACCAACAGAAGGAAAAGATCCAAGAGAAAGCACAAAAATCAGACATCCACTAGTCCCTACATTCCTATAAAATTAGTAAATTAAAAACAATTATATGTAGGCAGAGGACATGGTGCAGATCATATAAGCCCTGTGCTTGCTGTTTCAGTTTCTGTGAGCTGATTTGAACTCTGCTCAGTTCATTTAGAAAGCCTTATTCTCCTGGTTTCGTACACCACCTTCCAGCTCTTACACTTTCTGCCATCTCCTCCACGAGGTTTTCAGAGTTATAGAAGGAAGAAAATGATAGAGAAACAGCATTTTGAGCTGTGTGTTCTAAGGTCTCTCTCTCTCTTTGTGTAATATCTGGCTGTGGGTCTCTGTGTTTTTATCCATGTCTGCAGGGGGAGGCTAGGCTGCTGAAGGCTGAATAAGTCACTGAGCTATGAGTAAAGCAAAAATCATTTATTTTCATTTTATGACTTCTCTTCATATTTATTGTTGTTGTTTTTTTGTTAAGATCAGTAGTATTTAGTACTACCATAGGCCACTGAGCTGTCTAGTCTCTGGGTTTTGGTTGCTTAAGAAACATCTAGTATGTAGTGGATCTTAAGCCAGGTCAGACATTGGCTGGTCACTCCCAGAACTTTAGTGCCACTACTGTCCTAACATATTTTGTAGTCATGACAACACTGTAGAACAAAGTTTTGTGGCTTAGGTTGATGTTTAGGTTTCTCTTTATGAGCCTGCAGAATACTGTCTTCTGCCAAAGACACTAGAACATAGGGGAGAAGGGTCTTCTCCTTGTTTGTTGAGTTGTGTAGCTGTTGTCTTCAGCCATGGTGCCTCACTGTCAGTTTGTGAAGAGCAATCTATTGCCATGACAACATCTTGGGTTATTTGGGGATTTACCTATGGTCAGTTACTCAACTGACACAAAACACTTCTAGATACTGGAAGCTTCAAGACCAGTTGGGAGCCTGTCTCCAATATTATTTGGAGACTTCACAAGGATGACTGTCTCATATTTGGGGAAGTTTCTGCTTTCTAGGTTTCCATAGTACCCTTCCATTGCCTGTCAATTCTAGACATAGAATTTTCTGCTCTTTAAATTAGTTACAGTTTATTCACTTTCTGTCACAGCTGTAGCCCCCTCTCATTGTTTCCCAATCCTCCCCTCCCTCCCTCTTCTCCTCCCTTGCTCCCCACCAACAGTCCAATGATAGGGGCAGTTCTCCTCTCCTTCCAACTGACCCTAGCCTATCAAGTCTCATCAAGACTGTCTACATTGTTTTCCTCTGTGGCCTGGTAAGGCTGTTCCCCCCTCAGGAATAGGTGATCAAAAAGCCAGCCACTGAGTTCATCTCAGAGACAGTCCTTGTTCCCCTTACTATGGAGGCCACTTGGAGACGGAGTTGCCAGGGGCTATATCTGTGCAGGGGTTCTAGGTTATCTCTATGCATGGTTCTTGGCTGGAGTATCAGTCTCAGAAAAGACACCTGTGGCCAGATTTAATGGTTCTGTTGCTCTTCTTATGGAACTCCTGCTTTTTAAAAGAGAGAAACAACATGAAGTTGGGTGCTGAGGGAAAAGGTAGGATTGGGGTGGAGTTTGTGGATAGTGAAGAATATCACAAAATATAATACATGAAATTCTAAATTAATAAATTAATACATGTATTAAATCAAAGTATTTATCTAGATAATCCATTCTTTAGAAAAAAAAAAGATTGCTAAAACAGATTTTCACCGAGGAATGGGGCTTACTGATCACATCGGAAATAATAAATTTTAACTAAGGTAAAATTATATGAGTAGGCAGTATAAATTATGATCTCATAATTACAAAGAAAGTGTAGAAAGCTATATCTTTTATCAGAAACAAAAGTATATTTCTGCGTACAGATTCAGATAATAGACACAGGTATTAGGGAATAGTTTGAAGATAATGTAAATTTGCAGTGAAATACAGATTTTTTGATCATTAAATGGAGCTAGCACTTGAAAGCATTCTGAAAATTAAAGTACTTAAAGCATTTAAATAAAAAAGAGAAATGTTATTTCAAATGCTTAAAACAGAATGGACTTAGCTTATCTATTCATTGGACAGACTTATTTAAATTAATGCTTTGTGTGGAATTAGAATAAATTCTTCTTAAATTCAGACTCGTTTGTACACTGAATTCAAAGAGGTCATATTATGGGTTTCAGGGAATAACAGTAAGAAGATTTGATGACCCACAAATGATTGTGATGGTGATGCTAATTGTCAAATTGAGGGGCCTAGATTCATCATGGGGATGATCTGTGAGCATCTCTTTTGGGGTTATCTTCAGTACATTAATTGAGTTGGGAGGTCTTGCCTCTAGGTAAGACCTCCCTAGGTAAAGAATCATGAATCACATGAAAAGTAAAAGTGAATAGAATGTTACCATGCATGTATTGCTCTCCTGTGGTTATCTGCTTCAAGATCCTGCCACTGTGACTACTCTGCCATGATGGCCTTTTACCAGGAACATTGTTAAGGGGAGAATGTTCTACTCTTGCAATTTTATGTTTTCTAAAAACGTCCTCATATTAAAATCTTAATTCCTAAGGTGATACATAAAATATATAGAGGATACATAAAATATATAGAGGACAGGGAATTCTAAATGTGATTACTTGATGAAAAAAAAAGTCTAATGTAGTTTTTTCAAGATGGCTGCCACGAGAAAACACTGTGTCTGAGGAGTAGGAGAGCAGAAACAACGCAGCGACCAGGAGACTGAACTCTGGGACCTAAAACGCCAGCATTGAGAGTGCCAGGTGAGCGGAACTCCTACGGTGAGAAAATCAA
>CM053765.1:68378268-68412508 GCA_028658305.1 Pachyuromys duprasi | reverse complement strand
AAAAAAAAAAAAAAAAAAAAAAAGTCTAATGTAAAAAAAAAAAAACCTGTTGCTTATATAAAAGGAATTTTTGATTATGTCTAACCTTTACCCCACTGTTCAGACACAGAAAGAAATCAAAACTTATGAACATTTAGAATAGAATCTAATTAAACTTAAAAAGTTAAATTTTATTTATATATTTATTTAATACAATTTATTCACTTTGTATCCATGCTGCTGTCACATCCCTCATCTCCTCCCAGTTCCAACCACACTCCCTCTTCTCGCCCTATGCCATTTCCCTAGTACATTGATAAGGGAGGACCTCCTCCCTTTCTATCGGACCCTAGCTTATCAGGTCCCATCAAGAATGGCTGCATCATTTTCCTCTGTAGCAAAGCTGCACCCCCAGGGGGAGGTAATAGAAGAGCCAGCCACTGAGTTCATGTCAGAGACAGCCTCTGTACCCCTTACTGGGGAACCCACTTGTAAACTGAGCAGCCAATGGGCTTCCTATTAATAGGAGGTCTAGGTCCTCTCAATGCATCATCTATGGTTGATTCGTCAGTCTCTGCAGGCCCTTCTGGGCCCAGGTATTTCGGCTCTGTTGATCTCCTTGTGGAGTTTCTGTCCCCTCCAGGTCTTTCTATCTCTCTCTTCTTCCAAAGGGATTCCAGCCCTCTGCTTAAAGTTTGGCTATGAGTCTCAGTGTCTCCTTCAATAACCTGGTAGGTAGAGTCTTTCAGATTTCCTCTGTTGAAGGCTTCTGTATTGTTTGATGTCTTCTTCTACTTCTGATGTCTATTCTGTTTGTGCTTCAAATGAGGATTAAGCGTTTTTCCTAGGCTACTCTTTGTTGTTCAGCTTCTTTAGGACTATACAATTTAGTATGTTTATCCTGTATTATATGGCTAATATCCACTTATAAGTGGATATGTGTCTTTCTGCTTCTGGGTTAACTCTGGGTGATCTTTTCTATTTCAGACCATTTGCCTGAAATTTTCTTGATTTCCTTGTTTTTAATTGTTGAGTAATATTCCACTGTGTAAATGAACCACACTTTCTGTATCCACAACTCCGTTGAAGAACATCTAGGTTATTTCCAGATACTGGGTATTACAAAAAAAGCTGCAATGAACAACAATAGCACAGGCTCTAAGATCAACAATTAATGAATGGGACTGAAAAGCTTCTGTAGAGCAAAGGACAATGTAAATGACAAAAGGATAGCCTAGAGACTGGAAAAACACGTTCACCAACCCTACATATGACATAGGGCTAATATCCAGAATATATAAAAAATTGAAAAAGTTAAACACCAACAAACCAAGGAATCCAACAGAGGGCCTCTGAAATACTGTACCCAGTATGTATCAAAGCTGAGGCTGAGACTCATAGCCAAACTTTGGGCAGAATTCAGGGAATCTTATGAAAGAAGGGGAAGATAGAAAGACCTGGAGGGGACAGGAGCTCTACAAGGAGAGCAACAGAACAAAAATATCTGTGTAAAAGTGTCTTTTCTGAGATTGATACTCCTACCAAGGACCATGCATGAAGATAATCTAGAATCCCTACATAGATATAGGCTTTGGCACCACAGGTTCAATGTGGGTTCCTAGTAATGGGAACAGGGACTATCTCTGACATGAATTCAGTGGCTGGCTCTTTGATCACCTTACTAGGCCACAGAGGAAAACAATGTAGCCAGTCCTGAGGAGATCTGATAGGCTAGTGTCAGAGGGAAAGGAAGGAAGACCTCCCCTATCAGTGGACTTGGAGAGGGGCATGGGAGGATATGAGGGAGGAAGGGTGGGATTAGGAAGGAAGGAGAGAGGGTGCTACAGCTGGGATACAAAGTGAATAAACTGTAATTAATATAATAAATAAATAAATTTTAAAAAAGAGTCACTTAAAGACTTTCATACATTATTAATGAGGATACTTCTATTTAAAGATATATTAGCTCTTTCTTATGGAATAAAGAGCCTTTATATTTAAGTTTCATCATTATAAATATTTTAATTTTGCCTGTATAGTTATCATAAGTCATTTTATCTTTATGTTTTGGTGGTGAATTGAGCTATTCTTTTCTTTCCTTGTCTGTGGTGCTGTTAATCAAGAGTTAGTATATTTTAAGTAAATGTTTTTAAAATATTACAGGGAAATTTCAGCAAATAAACAATGAAGTTTAAATAAAAAGATGAGGTACAGTGGTAAACAGAGCATTCTCAACAGAGGAATATCGAATGGCAGAGAAACACTTTAAGGAATGTTCAACATCCTTAGTCATTCAGGAAATACAAATCAAAAACTACCCTGAGATTTCACCTCACACCCATCAGAATGGCTAAGATCCAAAACAACTGGGATGTTGCAGGCTGGAGAGGAGATGGAGAAAGAGGAACCCTCCTCCATTGCTGATGGGAATGTTACCTTGTACAACCATTTCAGAAATCGATCCAGTGCTTGCTCAGAAAATTAGGATTACAGCTACCTCAAGACCAAGCTATACCATTCCTGGGCATATACCCAAAAGATGTCCTACCATTCAATAAGGACATTTGCTCAACTATACTCAAACCTTTAAAAAAAAGTATTTAAGAACTAGATGTTGATGTTTAATCCACTAGTATCTTGATCATATACTTCTCAATCTCCAGAATGAGGGACCATTTCCATTTATTACTAGGTAAGCAACTAATTGATTTTTTAAAAAAATATAAGCACAGATATCAAAGAAAATTCTTTTTTAATAACCTTCCTTTAGCACTACCTGTTAGATCTGTGATTTTTCTCCTCAGCTTTTCAAGTGAAAACAGCAATAATCCAAAAGCACAAATCATATTAGGTCCTTATCTAACAAGATAAAAGACAATAAGCTCTCACTTTCACTTTCCATTCACTATGCAAGGCAAAGTATTTTGCATGAATGAGATTAAATTAATGAGCTGGAGGGAATTACACATTTTGAAAGCAAGTTTATATAAAAATATGACCATTGTAATAACCTTATGAAGAACCAAAGAACAATATGTATGTTTTTAATAAATTATAAGTCTATGTAGTCAACCATTAAGTTTCAGGCATGAATAAAAAGAAAACTTGGATATATGTGCTACTCTAAAATGTATGGTTTGGAATTTAAACTATGAGGTAGTGATACTAAGAGGGATGCCATTGATAATAGTTGAATTAAAAATTCTGAGACCATTTATAAAAATGATCAATAGAATGTTCAACCATGTAGTAGGAAAAAATTCACAGCTAAAATGGTTGTTATACTACTATAAATTTTCAAACATAAAGATGGAATTTCACAACTTTATAAATTGTAGAAGCTATAAATCAACAAGTAATCCATAGCAAATACTCTAGCAAAACACTGAATAGAAAAGATGACAGTCATACTTCCATATGTCAATGATAATAATTTTAAAACCAAAAATACAGTAAATCAGGAGATAAATGTATAAGAAAAAAATGGATACATTAAAACTTACAAAAGGAGCAAAACTGGAAAATATATTAAAATATTGCAACAGATGACAAAGATACAGACAGAAGCTAGGCGGGGTGCAGTTCACCTTTAATCAATTACAGTTCTCCAAAGAAACAGGCATGTGACTTTAAGGCCATCCTCATCTGCAAAGAAAGTTCCAAGACAGCCAGAGATACTAAAGCAACCTTGCCTGACAAACCCTACCCACATCTCACCCCATCTCATGAAATAGCAACAGCCTAGATAAGAAGCTATTAAAGAGAACTCTTTTTTAAATTAATTACAGTTTATTCACTTTGTATCTCCCCTCTACCTCCCTCCCTCCTCCCTTCCCAATCTCACCCTCCCTCTTCCCCACCCATGTCCCTCTCCCAGTCCACTGAAAAGTCCTCCTCCCTTTCCCTCTGACCCTAGTCTATCAGGTCTCATTAGAACTGGCTGCATTATCTGCTTCTGTGGCCTGGTAAGGCTGCTCCCCCCTCAGGGGGAGGTAATCAAAGAGCAGGCCAATCAGTTCATGTCATAGACAGTCCCTGTCCCCGTTACTATGGAGGCTACTTGGATACTGAACTGCCATGGGCTACATATGTCTGAGCAGGTGTTCCAGGCCTTCTCCGTGAGTGGTCCTTCGCTGGAGTATCAGTTTCAGAACCCTGTACCCAGACTTTTAGGATCTTTCTCTGTCTTTGTGGAGCTCCTGTCCTTTCCAGGTTTTACTATCTCCCACTTCTTTCATAAGATTCCATGCACTGTGCCCAGAGTTTGGCTATGAGTATCAACATCTGCCTCCATATGCTGCAGGGTAGAGCCTTTCAGATGCCCGTTGTGGTAGGCGCCTGTCCTGTTCCCTGTTTTCTCCCTCCTCCAACGTCCATCCTCTTTGCCTTTCTGAATGGGGATTGAGCATCTTATCCAGAGTCCTCCTTCCTGATTATCTTCCTTAGGTGTACAGATTTTAGTATGTTTTTTCCTATATTATATGTCTAGTATCCACTTATGAATCAGTATATACCCTGTGTGTCTTTCTGCTTCTGGGATACTTCATTTAGGATGACCTTTTCCAGTTCCCACCATTTACCTGCAAATTTCATGATTTCCTTGTTTTTACCATTGAATAATATTCCATTGTGTAGATATACCAAAATTTCTGTATCCATTCCTCAACTGAGGGGCCTCTAGGCTATTTCCAGCTTCTGTCTATTACAAATAAAGCTGCTACAAACGTGATTGAGCACATGTCCTTGTTGTGTACTTGAGCATCTTTTGGATATATGCCTAGCAGTGGTATAGCTGGATCTTGAGGAAGCTCTATTCCTAATTGTATGAGAAAGCACCAGATTGATTTCAAAAGCGGTTGTATACATTTACATTCCCAATAAATGATTTAATATGTCTGGTTTTATGTTGAGGTCTTTTATCCACTTGGACTTTAGTTTTGTACAGGGTAATAAGTATGGATCTATTTGCACATTTCTACATGTAAACATCCAGTTAGACCAGCACCATTTGTTGAAGATGCTATCTTTTTTCCTTTGTATGGATTTGGCATCTTTGTCAAAAATCAGGTGTCTATAAGTGTGTGGGTTTATTTCTGGTTCTTCTATTTGGTTCCATTGATCCATGATTCTCTTTCTATGCCAGTACCATGCAGTTTTGATTACTGTTGCTCTGTAGTACAGCTTGAGATCAAGGATGGAGATACCTCCAAATGGTCTTTTATTGTAGAGGATTGTTTTAGCAATATAAACAGAAGGAACACCACCAAACTCCTTCTATGAAGCCACAGTCAACTTAGTAACCAAACCTCACAGAGACCCAATAAAGAAAGGGAATTTCAGGCCAATCTCTCTTATGAGTGTTGATGCAAAAGTACTCAACAAAATACTTACAAACTGAATACAAGAACACATCAAAGATATCATCCACTATGACCAAGTAGACTTCATCCCAGGTATGCAGGGGTGGTTCGATATATGGAAATACATCAATGTGATCCACCATATTAACAAACTGAAAGAAAAAAACACACATAATCATCTTCCTTAGATGCTTAAAAAGCATTTGACAAAATCCAACATCCATTCATGTTTAAAGTATTGAAGAGATCAGGGATTCAAGACACATAACTAAACATAGTAAAGGCGTTATACAGCAAGCCAATAGCCAGCATCAAACTAAACAGAGAGAAACTTAAATCAATCCCACTGAAATCAGGGACAAGGCAAGGCTGCCACCTCTCTCCTTATGTATTCAATATAGTTCTGAAAGTCCTAGCTAGAGCAATAAGACAATTGAAATTGATCAAGGGGATACAAATTGGAAAGGAAGAAGTCAAAATATCATTATTTGCAGATGATATGATAGTATACCTGAGTGATCCCAAAAATTTTACCAGGGAACTCCTACAGCTGATAAACACCTTCAGCAAAGTGACTGGATACAAAATCAACTCAAAAAACACAGTAGCCCTCCTCTATTCAAAAGACAAAAAGATTGAGAAAGAATTTAAGGAAACAACACCCTTCACAATAGCCACAAAAGACATAAAGTACCTTGGGTGACCCTAAGCAAGCAAGGCAAAGACTTGTATGAAAAAACTTTTAGGTCTCTGAAGAAAGAATTAGAAGAAGATATCAGAAGATGGAAAGATCTCTGTTGTAAATGGGGTTTAATATTTACTCTTGGTTTATCTTTTAGTAATGCTGCTGTTAATCCTAAGCAGATGTATGACCAAATCACCACACAGAGACTGGGTTTATTTAGTTAACCTAGAACACAACGCTAATAATTACTCTGTCCTAAACCTCCAAGCCCTCATAGCTTCCTAACATTTCAATTTCCCACATTATACTTGCTTTTTGTGAAATATTATGTCCAGTCCATCTCCACATAGTTTCTTTTTTTTCTCTTTCTTCTTTTCTTTTCTTTTTTTTTAATTTATTTATTTTTATATCAATCACAGGTTAGGTACTTTGCATCCCAGGCGTAGCCTCCTCCCTCATTCCCTCCTACCCTCCCACTCTCTCCCTCATCTCCCTCCTCCCCGCCCCCTCCAAGTCCACCAACAGGGGAGGACCTCCTCCCCTACCATCCAAACCCAGCTCATCCTGTCTCCTCAGGGCTGGCTGCAATGCCCTCCCCTGGGATCTAGCCAGTCTGTCACTCCCCAGCTTGTATGGGGGAGGGTCAAAGAGTCAGCCATCAAGATCATGACTGAAACAGTCCCTGTTTCCCTCACTAGGGTCTTCAGTCCGACAACGAGCTATCATGGGCCCCATCTGAGGGGGGGTTCCAGGCCACATCCACACATGGTCCTTGATTGTAGAAACCGTCTCATACAAGACCCCTATGCCCTGCTCAGTTTGGTCTTTGTGGAGCTCTTGTTCTCCCCAAGTCTCACCAACCTCCCCCAGATCTATCATTACTTCTCGCCCTCTGCCAAAGTCTTGATCCTGAGTCTTAATATCTGCTCTGATACCTCACTACATTGACACCCCCCCCAGAGGTCCTCCTTGGCATGCTCCTGTCCTGTTGTTTGTTTTCTCCTCCACTCAATGTCCATCCCACTTGTTCATCTAAAGGAGCATTGATCATACCAACCTGGATCCTCCTTCCTGTATATCCTCTCTAGGTGTGTAGATGGAGAGATGGCTCAGAGGTTAAGAGCACTGACTGCTCTTCCAGAGGTCCTGAGTTCAATTCCCAGCAATAGCATGATGGCCCACAACCATCTATAATGTGACCTGATGCCCTCTTCTGGCATACAGGTGTACATGCAGATAGAGTACTCATCTCCACATAGTTTCAATATCTGGCCTCCAGCTCCCTCTCCTAGTTCTCCTTGCCATTTCTCCTCCCACTCATTTCCTGCCCTCTAGCTCCTCCCCTCTTTCCTGTCTTCTAGCTCCTCCCAGCTTAACATTGTGGCTAGTTGCTTTATTTTGGCCCTTTTACACAAAGTTGAGACAGGATGCTTAGAATGAGTATCACAATGCAATATCTGGATTGCAACTGGAGGGGGGGAGGGGAGGAATCAACGTTCGAATGAAACAAGGGTAAGGTGTATACATTTCAAAAGAACATTATACCAACAGATCTCCCATCCTCATGGCTTGGGAGGATTAACATAGTAAAAATGACCATTTCACCAAAAGCAAACTACAGATTCAATGCAATTACCATCAAAATACCAACACAATTCTTTACAGACTTTGAAAGTAAAATTCTCAACTTGATATGGAATAACAAGAAACCCAAAATTGCTAAAATAATTCTTTACAAAAAAAGCTAACTCTGTTTTTAAATTTTATTTTTTCTATTCATTACACTTTATTTGTTTTATATCCCAGCTGTAGCCCCTTTCCTCATTCCCTCCCAATCTCACCCTCCCTTCCTCATCTCTAACCATGCTTCTCTCCAAGTCCACTGATAGGGGAAGTCCTCCTCCCCTTCGATCTGACCCTATCTTATCAGGTATCATCAGGACTGGCTGCATTGTCTTCATCAGTGGCCTGGTAAGGCTGCTCCCTCATCAGGGGGAGGAGACCAAAGAGCTAGCCACTGAATTTATGACAGAGACAGTTCCTTTCCCCCTTACTAGGGAGGCACTTGGAGACTGAGCTCCATGGGTTATATTTGTGCAAGGGTTCTAGGTTATCTCCATGCATGGTCCTTGGTTGGAGTATCAGTCTCAGACTCTATAGGATAGGGTCAGATGGAAGGAGAGGAGGACCTCCCCTATCAGTGGAATTGGAGAGGGTCATGGGAGAAGATGAGGGAGGGAAGGTGGGATTGGAAGGAAATGAGAGAAGCTGCTACAGCTGGCATACAAAGTGAATAAACTGTACTTAATATAAAAATTTAAAATCAAAATTAAAATAATTGTGGTATGTGGGCCCAGGATGGCCTGCAGAGACCGATATTCCAACCAAGGACCATGCATGGAGAGGACTTAGAACCCCTGCTCATAAAAAGCCCATTGGCTGCTCAATTTCCAAATGGGGTACAGGGGCTGTCTCTGACAAGAATTCAGTGGTTGGTTCTTGGATCACCTCCTCCTAGGGGGTGCAGCCTTGCCAAGCCACAGAGGAAGATGATAAAACCAGCCTTGATGAGACCTGATAAGCTAGGGTCAGATAGAAAAGGGGGAGGTTCTCCCCTATCCGGGGACTAGGGAAAGGGCAAATGGGGAGAAGAGAGAGGATGGCTGGGACTGTGAGGACACATGGGAGAAGGCTGCAGCCCAGGGTACAAAGTGAATAAATTATAATAAATAAATACATAAATGAAATAAAATTAAAACATTTATGATAAGGATGGTGAAGTGTAGCTCTCCAAAGTTGATGCTTCTGGAGGGATACAGATGGGAAAGGATTCAGTATTCTTTCTGTGTTTTTTTTTTTTTTTTTTTTTTTTTTTTTACAATTTATTCATTCTGGTTGAAGCTCCCTCCCTCAAAGCCCCAAGTCCAACCCTTCCTCCCTCTTCCCCATCCCCTTCCTCTTGTCCACTAAAAGGGAGAGTTCTCCACTATTTGCCAGCTGTCCAAAGCTTGTTGTCTCATGAGGACTGCCTGGATCCTCTTCTTAGAGGGGCTGACTACTGGGATTTGGACCATGCTCCAGTAAGTTCATGGGCTAAGCACAGTTGACTTTTTGTTTGTTTGTTTGGTTTTCTACTTTTTTCTTTCTTTTTTTTTTTTTGGTGGTTCGGGGAGTGTCACAACGGTGGGGGCATTAGACCTGGGAGACTAGACAGTGAGTGTGATTAGGATGTATAAAGTGAAATTCGCAAATAATCAATATAAATATTATTTTAAAAGAGAAAACTAATTATTTTAATAATTAAACATTAAATTAAGTATGAAAATACTATAATAAAATATATATGATCATATTTGCATATTTGCTTGCTCATCGTATAAGCATTAAAATACTGTATATAGATAGTATATGATAAACAGATAGCATGCTGAGAAATTAGTTTTAATTTAAGTGTTCCAGTAGGACATGTAAGATTAAAAAATATCTACTGATTTCTGGTTCTGAAATCTGGGAAATTTAATACCATCATGCTTACTGATTCAGTGTCTTGTGAATGTTGTGTGGTGTCTCACTTGTGTCTTATACTTTCTTGCCATAGCAATGAAAGACGGAAAGTAAAGTTTTAACAAAAGTGAATGATTTAAATCCATTTTTTTTTCATTCACAAAGATGCAACTTAATAAACACAACAAGCTAGAACTGATTTTAATTAATTAATTTTTTTATTAATTGCAATTGATTCATTTTAATCCCAGCTCTAGCTCCTCCCTTGTTCCCTCCCAATCCCATACTCCCTCCATCATCTCCTCCCATGCCCCTTTCCAAGTCCACTGATAGGGGAGGTCCCCCCTTCCCTCTGACCCTAGACTATCAGGTCTCATCAGGACTGGCAACATCATCTTGCTCTGTGGCTTGGTAAGGTTGTTCCTTCTCAGGGGGCGGTGATCAAAGAGCCAGCCACTGAGTTCATGTCAGAGACAGTCCCTGTTTCCCTTATTAGGGAACCCATTTGGACACTGAGTTGCCATGGGCTATATCTGTGCAAAGGGCCTAGGTTATCTTCATGCATGGCCCTTGGTTAGAGTATCAATCTCAGAAAAGATCTCTGGGCCCAGATATTTTCGTTCTGTTGATTTCCTTGTGGAGCTACTCTCCCTTCCAGATTAGAAGTGACTTTTTAAAAGTATATTTTAAAAAAAGGAAAACTAAGTTTATTAATGTCTAAGCAAAAAGGCAGGGATAAAAGTAAACAAATATCATGAACAAAAGCGTGTTAGACTTTTAAAATTAAAAAAATGACAAACCACAGAATAGTTTTCATAGTAAATGAATATATACACTAAAATCATCAATAGAAAAAATAAATAATGCAAACAGGGTGATAAACAGATGTGGATCTTAATAAAATATCCTCAAATAATATCAGGGAACAACTAATTGAACATAGAAGCAAATAGCCAGTGATCAGCAGTGGTCACATTAAGCAGTTGAGGAAAAGTTTCTCTAAATATTGAGTAGCAGAACTAATAAATTTTGAGTTACTTTTTTCTTGTTTATTTGAGGGATCTCATTGCCTGCATTTCTTTGCTTAGAAGTACTTATGATTTAAAGTTCTCCATTAGCGTAATTATAGCTAAGAAAAGTTCCCAGGAGGTGCTTTATGGCTAGGAAATTCTTTTTAATTGATTGTATGCAGCTTGTAAAAGGCTGTGATCATATGTTACTCTCAAGGCAAGATTGTCAGTTGCAAAGAAAGAAATGTCATTAGAACTGGTCTCACCAAATACTTTAGGAAAAAGGATGTACATATTCTGTGCCTTAGTATAATGAAAATAACAGAAGAAATATTAAAAATTCAGAAAATAAATAGGCTCTGATGATCTGAGAAGGGATTATTGTTTTATGCTGAAACACCTGAGCATTAAATATACATCTTTATTCAAATGTGATAATTGTCTTAAAATCGTTATAGGACCATAGATGAAAAACAAAACAACCATAATGGCTTCATTCTTATAATATTATTACTGTATAAAACTATCAATAATAATTTGTATTTAATCTCAAATAAATTGTGTATACTGATTCATCCATAAATTATACATGTTTTATCACTAAAATGGTGCTTTGTGTCTCTTTTAGAACACAGCATTTGTTAAGTAGCACACAGGAGCCATGTTCCTTTCCCACTTCTATCGTCTTTCAACTTGGCTCCAGTTAACCTTTGCAACATGTTCAATGAGAAACTCCAGTGAACTGTATCACCACAGACAATTTATAGTTGAATGGTCTATAATAAATGAAAATGCCACCACTGCTTGGCAATTAGCTTATGGATCACCTCCAACCAGTTAAAGACTCTGTCCACAGCATTTAAACATGCTGGGTGATTTAAATTGCACTTAAACTGAGAGGCAATATTCAATTAGTTGAGGCTTGATTGTGTGGAACTGTCACCGTTATGATTAACTACCCTTATGAAAAACAATTAATTCGGTATCTTGTTGCTAGGTCAACTATTAAATCTATTTGCCCTGAGGTAAAGATTGTCTGTGCTCATGCAAACTCTTACATGTGTGGATCTAAAACACAGATGCTATCCCTTTAAAAAGTATATAAAATTTAAGCATGGCAAATATGTCTTCAGTATTAACCTAGATGCAAAAAAAAAGAAAAGAAAAGAAAAGAAAATACTCTGTCATTTATTTTCTTTGCTAAAAGAACATAGTGACAGGTAAAGGGGAAATAAAAGCTTCAAATTACACAGAAATCAGGTGCATTCTCATATTTCAGATCTATCTTTGGGAACTCAATTACTCACATTCAAGGGAGGAATTGCAGTTAGACAAAAGCATTTGACTTCTCATGGAAGAGTTCAAGTACCAGAAGCGTGTTTCATTTTAAACCAGGGAGCAGAAAACACAAGTAACGGTAACATCTGACTAAACCGCTGAGCTAAGAAGAAAAAAAAAAAAAAAAACAAGGCACCACAGCCTTTTTCAGCAAATGTCTTCAGTGCAATATGAAGGAACTCGTCTTGACTTATTCATAATCCCTTGGGTAATAAAAACAAAACATCCACACACACACACACACAATTACTCAGATCTTTTGAAAATCACTTTAATTTCATATTTACACTCTTTCCTGAGAGACCTGAAATTTATCCCAGAGTTTTGTTGTTGTTATATTCCCCCCAATGTATGATCATTTATTTGTTACTCTTAAGGACTTATTTTTGACTGGATTCAGACTTAGAAGTAGACGCTCTCAGTGAGACAACCTACCTCTCTTGGCAATCTATTTTGGCATTTTTCTTTGACTTCCTTTATTCTCTTAGCCAAAAGTTTACAGTATTCTACAGCCTCCTTCTTTTTTCTCAGTACATTGTTTCTTCAGAGCAATATGTCAGTGTTTGTGTTGCAGGACATGTGGAGTGACAAGATGCTGAATTTTGGATGCTTTGGTCCTGGGTTTCATTCCTTCTTTGTTTAAGAGCTTTCTGACAACACATTGGAGGACATCATCATCTTTAGAGAGACTAAAGAGTTTTCAGGTTCTACTACTCTTTCAGGTCCCAGCAGATGAGGCACAGTAGTGTCTGTCAGTCCGGGAGAACACTTTTTTTTTTTTTACATAAACCAAGTTGAGAACACTCAGATTGGCATCCACAATGCATCTACAAACAGACTTGCACTTCTTCTCTTCAATTCTCCTTGGTCTATAACAAAAATGCCCTTTACTCAACAACATGCACACTCTGCCCGTGGATAAAAATGTCTTGATTTATGGGAAAGCCTTGTTTGTCATTCCCACCACCGATCCAGACCACATAACCCTTCCACTCTTCACCCAGAGCATCAGCAGCTACTTCTATAGCCATGCATTTCTCGTAGAAAGTACAAAGTTTGAGCTCATCATCTACTTCAGTGAGTTTCTGACAGCCGGTGGCAGGGAAGGAGATATTCACTGACCAAGTAGAAGATGCCATGAAAAAGAGTTAGCGTAGAGTTTAACAGTCCTTGAATCAATCTCTGTGGTGTGTGATGATGGTCCCCTAATACATCCAAACTGCTGTGTACAACACTTACACTTCTAGACAGATAACCATTTAAACAAGGTTTTAAGCTCTTCTTTATCCATATTTGAGTTTGAAAATCATTATCTAATATAAGATTTATATTTAATATATGAATAAAATAACTTTAATTAGGCAGTTTATAAGAAAAGTTATTTTTTACTGTCTTGGAGTTTGGGAGATCTATGGATAAATACCAATGGTTTTATAAACATCTGAAAAGCCATGTTCTGGTACCCCAATGCCATCTTCAGACAATGTCTTTATATTCAGTAGAAAGAACTAGATTACATAATGATGCCACTTTTGTAAGGGGACAAATATAAATAATGAGAATTCAATATGAGCAAATCATCCTAAGTGCCTTATCTATTATGACCACTGCCTTTTGAGACAGGGGATTAAAACAGAAGTTTGTAGGAGACACATAAGTTCAAACATACCCTTTAATGTTCACAATTTATTGACAACCTATTGAGACCCTAAAAAGTTACCTACTCATTTATTTTGATCATTCCAAAATAATAAGAGGATGATCAAAATGGTTGTTTGAATTAAATAAGTTAGTAAATATTACAGAGGTTACATATAGAGTAAAGGACTAGTGAGAGACAGGTAGAGCTCTTTAGAAAAAGGAAACACAATAGACAGTTGTAGATGGATGGAGTAGGGGTGGAATATGGAGTCATAGTGCGTTGGGGGAAGGGAAAGAGGGATGAGAGAAGGAATACAGGAAGAGACAGCAGAGTTAAGTGTCATTTTTGGGGTAGGTTTTAAGCAATAATATATGCAGACAATCTAAATGAAGTCACCAAATAATAGAGGAAAGTTTTCAAGCTGGGAATTTATTGTCACTAAAGGAAAATTTTAGTACTGCATTTGTATTACATCTAAATGAGTTGTTGGCCAAAAGGGTCCCATGGAATACCCAAGAAACCCAGGCTGTTGCCAAGACTAGAGCTTGTGCATCACACATTGGCACAAGGACCTATAACTGAAGGCAATACCTACACAACTCATTGAATATGGAGAAGTCGAGACTGTGATTATTTAGAGTCTCACCCCTACAGGCTAGAGTTCTTCATAAAGAAGGTGTTTGTATAGTACTAAAGGACAATCGTAAACACCAAGCCAGCCGTAAATCATTTGATCTACAGTGGTGTCCTGTCTGCAAAATATGCTAATGAACTGGTAGCACAAAGGTTATGGGAGTAACCAATCAATATCTGATTTGACTTAAGGCCCATTATAGGAGAGGGTGTGTCCAAACCTGACATTGTTTGGTTGACCAGGAACTTGAGACTAAAATCTGGTGATGTAAATACTACTGTTCAAAACAACAACAACACACACACATACACACAAAGGTAGCAATTTTTAATGACTCTTTTTTTGTTTGTTTGTTTTATTTTTTTTCTTTTTTTAATTTTTTTTTTGTTATCAATCACAGTTTAGGTACTTTGCATCCCATGCCCAGCCCCCCCCCCGTCACTCCCTCCCACCCTCCCCAACCCTCCCTCATCTCCTCCCTGCCCCCTCCAAGTCCACCAACAGGGGAGGACCTCCTCCCCTACCATCCAACCCCAGCTCATCCTGTCTCCTCAGGGCTGGCTGCAATGTCCTCCACTGGGATCCAGCCAGTCTGTCACTCCCCCGCTTGTATGGGGGAGGGTCAAAGAGTCAGCCATCAAGTTCAAGACTGAAACAGTCCCTGCTTCCCTCACTAGGCCCTCCTGGTTGAGAAAAGAAGGAGTAGGGAGAGGAGTAGGAAGAGAAGGAGAAGAATAACAAGGAGAATGAGAAGGAGGACAAGGACAAGGAGGAGGAAGAGGAAGCCTCTAGTTGTAGCAAATGGAAACTGCTACAGAGATCTACAATTGGTTAAAGTGTACAGAGAAAGTTACCATGGAGTGCCCAGGTCCACTGATACTTCTATAATGTAACTCCTGCATGTAAGGCTAAGAGAACATTGCAGAAATGCTGAAAGAAAAAATAATACAACACCTGGCATCTAGTGCCTTCTACACATAAATTCATGCATAATTATCTCAATAATATAGTTGCCTTAAACAAAACCCCTTCATAATTACAGTACCAGTTAACATAGCAAGGTTAATAAGGGAGATTTGACAAAACTCATTCCAAGTAAAAAGCTATAGGAAGTCAATGACTTCAAAAAGATGAAGAGAAGTTTCCTTCTGAGACAAATACTGTGATAAGGTTACCCAATCTCAAATAGTCAGACCTAAACACAAATACATAGAGCCAATACTAATGCACTAAGTGTCTATGTGTGTGTTTAAAAATAACTGCTTTAAGAAAAAAATTATTAATTTAATATGTAGTAGAGGCAAATGAATGAGAGAAAGGGAGATAAGGAAGGATGGAATTGTAAATATAGTGGTGTCATGTAAGAAAACCTCAAAGTAATAACATTAAATTAAAAGAATAGAACAAAAATATATCTTTAAAAAGATTAAAATGAATAAAAGAGAGAAAAATATTGTAATCCTTTCTCTAAAATATTGTACTGGAAAATATTTCAAAATGATACAAAATTGCTTCTAGGGCTTAATAATTTGTTTCAACACTTCTAACTAGTGATTCTATGGTGTAATTTCACAATATCACATTATTAGTAGGAACCCTAAGAAGGTGTTAATTTCAAATGTAACTCACTATAACTTAAATAACTGTAAATGCCATGAACTGTGATTCTTCTAAAAGAGATCCATAACATGCCAATGCAGTGTTTTGGGAATGTGTGCAAAGGGGGAAGAATGTGGTTTGTATGGAGTTCTTAGAAAGACATGTTTGCCATCAGCACAAGGGACTAAATTCACTACTGCATGTAAAATTAGACAAATAAGGCATGAATCTGCAGTATACTACATAGACTTCTGAAAATAATATTTCTTTGTCATCAAGCTTTCAGGAAATATGAAAAAGAATGTTTATAAGTTTGGATTTCATTGTGAAGGGACTATGTAAAGCAATACCTGATATTTTGAGAAAATTAAAATTTATGAACTAAACAGTGGGTTTTTACATAAATGATACCCAGAACTTCTTTTTTTAACTATCTTTTATTGAAAGTGGATTCCTTTCTCATAAATTGTATCCTTATTATAGTTTCCCCTCTGTCTACTCCTTCCAACCTCTCCTCCCCTCGGGATCTACTTCCTTTCTGTCACTCACTACAAAAGAATAGGCTTCCAAGATATAACAACCCAAGGTGACAAAATAAAATACAAGATAAAGCAAAAACTTATATCAAAGTTGAAAAGAGCAACACAACAGAAGAAATATAGTCCCAAGAGCATACACAAGAGTCAGAGGCCTACTCATTTTTACACCTAGGAATTCAATAAAAATACTAAGCTAAAAAGTATGACATATGTACAGAGGACTTTGTGTAGACCCAGGTAGACCCTGTTCTTGCTGCTTCAGTCTCTGTAGGCTCTCATGCCCCTTTCTTAATTGATTCAGAGTGCTTTGTTCTTCTGCTGTCTTCCATCTCCTCTGGCTCCTGCAACTCTTTCCACCTCTTCTTCTCCAGGGTTCCCTGATCCCTGAGGGGAGGGATTTGATGAAGACCTCCCATTCAGAGCTGAATATTCCAATGTTTCTTACTCTGAAAAATTTCTGGCTACTTGTCTCTTCACCCATTCCCATATGCTGCCAGAAAAAGTATCTATGATGACGACAGAATAACTGTCATTAATAAATGTCAAATGGCATTTAACTTTAGTCCACTCTTCCTGTATCTCACCCCACCTCATCCCCTTATTTTCACCTTCATCACTGGATTATCTGGTTCCATTCTCCCAAATCCACCTATCCATAATTATCTATTGTATTTCCCTTTCGTAGAGAGATCTCCCATGCTACCTAACCCCTCATCTCTTATTCTGTCCCTAACCTCTCTAATTCTACCATTGTATCTTGCTTGTCATTGACTTAATAGCTAATATCCACATTTAAGAGAATACATATCATATTTGTCTTTCTGGGTTTCAACTACTTCACTCAGGATTTTTGTTTTTTTTTTGCTCTAGTTCTATCTATTTACCTGTAAATTCCATGATTTCACTTTTTAATGAATGAGTAATATCTCATTGTGTAAATGTAAACACCTTTCCTTTATCCATTCATTTGTTGAGTGTCATCATGGCTATTTCCAATGTCTGGCCACTAAAAATATAGCAGCAATGAAGGATGAAGCATCCTTTGGGTATATGCCCAAGAGTGGGCTGAATCTTGCTATCCACATCATACTAAGAAAGTACCACACTTATTGTCATAGATGCTGAGCAAGTTTGCACTCTCACCAGCAATGTTTTCCAGACTCTGCATTTTTACCAGCATGAGCTGTTGTTGTTGTTGTTATTATTATTATTATTATTATTATTATTATTATTTGATCTAAGACTTCTGACTGGTGCAAAATGCAATCTCAATGTAATTTTGTTTGACATTTCACTGATTACTAAGGACATTATATATGAGTTTCCTCTCTTGAAAATTCTCTGTTTATATCTGTATTCCATACCCTCTTTTTTTTTTTTAGTTCATTGCATGTTTTTGATATTAGGTCTCTATTTGATTTGTAGTTGGTAAAATCTTTTTCCATTCTGTAGCTCTACTGCGCTGTTCAAGTGATTGTGTCCTTTGCCCATGTGGTTTTTTTCCCCTTTATTTCATTAGGGTTTCATTTACTAATTGTTAGTCTTAGTGCCTGTGGTAGCATTTGCTGTTGTTTTTTAGAAACTTTTTTCCTTTTCTGTGAATGAGCTTACGTATGTACCTTATGTTCTCTTCTGTCAGGTTCAGTGTATCTGGTTTTATGTTGAGGTCTTTGATACATATGGAATTGAGGTTTTCTGCAGGGTGATAAGTACAAATTTATTTGTACTCTTCTACATGCAGCTGTCCAATTTGATCAGCATCATTTGATGAAGATACTATCTTCTTTGAAGTATGTATTTCTTACTTCTTCATCAAAAATCAGATATCCAAGTTGTATGGATTATATTGGGTCTTCAATTCAATTTCAATCATCAATGTGTCTGTTTATGTGCCAATACCATACCAAGTTATACTTTAATCAAGGACAAAATTTTCACTACATAATTTTATCTATGGTCTCCTGCTACTTTACTGAGGCTAAGGCAAAAAATGTTGCACAGAGTATTATTTTTTTTACTTCAGGCAAATTATGAATTTACACTCTGGTTATTAACCTTACAAAAATGACACACAATGCAAACATGCATGGAGGTATTTGTTATGCACTAATCATCAATATAAAATAAAAGAAACAGCTGTCACATGGAAGCAAGAGTCTCTAAAACTGATAATTTGAAATGAGGTAAACCTATGTTATAAAATTTTATTTCAGGAACATGAATTTCTTCATTTGGAAAGAAAATATGGTATATCATATCTGACATCTATATTATTGAAGCCTTTTATTTTATTTACTATGATGTTTGTGCATGTAGAGTTGCTCAGCCTTGTAGGACAGCCTGTCTCAGGGATTAAAAAGAATGTTTGTTGAAACTTTGAAAAAGCAAAATTATTGATATCATATCCAATCCCTTCCTTTATCAGAGTGTTATTCTAAGATACATTTGTTTTAATCATATAAAAAACAGGTATTGAAAGCCAAAAACTCAGAGCTACTGATATAATTTAAATTATTCAACTACTTTATTTTCCCATTCACTTCTTTTGATAGATACCTGCCTAATAAAGATCCTTTCCACCAATGGATTGACACCATTTACATGCTTATTTGACCCAACTATTACGAATGTGACTTTCTGTGTCATGGCATATACCCTACGTGAAATTTATGTGCACAACAGACTGTTTTCATCTGAATGTTTTACTATTCACAATATCCAACACACAGAAATAGCAACAGAAACAATAGATAAGTAAAATATGGTAAATATACACAGTGGAGTTCTATTCAACCATAAAAAATTGAAATAATGACATTTTCTAGGTAATCTCAACTTTTGTTTTTTAACCTTGTGAGATTCTTTATTGTTCATGATACAGAAGTATAAGAACACCTAAAACTGTGAGTACTGGTTCACAACACTCAACCCCCAGACATGTAGAGGCTCACAACACTCAACCCCCAGACATAAGAGGCTGAGGCAGGAAGATTTCCATGAGTTTGAAGCCAGTTTGGTAGTGCATACCTTATCCTAGCATTTTGAAAGAAAAGATAGGTAGCTCTCTGTATGTTGTAGGCCAGACTGGTCTATATAGTGAATTCCAGGGAAGCCAGGATTGAAAAAAACAAAACAAAACAAAAGGTGTAAGTAGGGTGGCTCTCTCCTTTAATACTGACAGTAGGGAGGCATGGAAGCCTTACCTTTAACACTCAAAGGGGGAAGCTGGACTGGGCTCCTGGTCTCTCCCACAGCACACACTAGCTTTATTTTGACAAGCAGCATGGCCTCAATATATAATACTCATTGCCATCTGTGCTTAAATGACTGAGAGAGGAGTGGAAACCTGTGACAAGAAGACAGAGTGCAAGACAGAAGGGTTGACGCCATGCCGGGCCGAGTGCATGGTATTTTTTTGACAATTTTTAATTTAGTTTCATATTAATTACAGTTTATTTGCTTTGTATCCCAGCTTTAGCACCATTCACTCATTCCCTCCCAATCTCACCCCCCCCCATCTCCTCCCAAGACTCTCTCCAAGTCTACTGATAGGGGAGGTCCTCCTTGCCTTTCATCTTGCCCTAGTTTATCTGGTCTCATTAGGACTGGCTGCATTGTCCTCTTCTGTGATCTGGCAAGGCTGCTCCTACCTCAGCTGGAGGTGGTCAAAAAGCCAGTCCCCAATTTTTCTTCTAACTGATTTAGTGTGTCTGGTTTTATTTTGAGATCTTTGATCCACTTGAACTTTACTTTTGTGCAGAATGATAAGTATGGATCTGTTTGCATTTTTCTACATGTAGACATCCAGTAAGATCAGAACCATTTGTTGAAGACACTGTCCTTTTTTTCCCATTGTATGGTTTTGACTTCTTTGTCAAAAATCAAGTATCTATAGGTGTGTGGGTTTATTTCTAGGTCTTCTATTTGATTCCATTGATCCATCCTTCTGTTTCTACACCAGTACCTTGCAGTTTCTATTACTATTGCTCTGTAGTACAGCTTGAGATCAGGAATGGAGATACCTCCAGATGATCTGTTGTTGTATAGGATTGGTTTGGCAATTTGGGATTTGTTTGTTTGTTTTCCATATGAAGTTGAGAATTGTTCTTTCAAGGTCTGTAACTTTAAAGAATTAAATTAAACACAATAAACTAGACTTAATAAGACAAATACCAAATGTCTTCACTCTTGGATAACCTATATTGAAATCATATGTGGAGATGTTTGTATCTTGATAGGTATGTGTCTGCGTGCATGTGTACGTGTCTGTGTGCACGTGACTACACCTTTGTGTGTGCATGTGTATATGTATGTGTGTCTATTTGTGAGTATGTGTATGTTTGACTGTGTATGTATTCTGAATATGTATATATGTTTGTTTATTTATGTATGTGTTTGCATATGTGAGTAGGTATATATTTGTATGTGTGTTTGTCTGTATATATACATGCATGTGTATGTTTTGTGAATATGTATGGATGTTTGTGTATGTGTTTGTATATGTGTGTATATGTATGTGTTTGTATATGTGTGCATAAGGGTCAGGTGAGTGGTTATTTATAGGTCACAAAAATAAAATGCAAATTAAGATAGATGAGATTTTAAGGAAGGTGAAATAGAGAAAATAATGAATACATGTTTTTGTTAGAGAATCCATTGTGATGATGAAAAACCATGACCAAAAAGCAAACTGGAAAGTAAAGGATTTATTTGGCCTAAACTTCAAATCACTATTCATCATCAAAGGAAGTCAGGATAGAAACTCAAACAGGGTAGGAACCTGGAGGTAGATGCTGATTCAGAAGCCATGGAGGGACACTACTTCCTATCTTGATCAACCTGATTTCTTATAGAACCCAGGGCCACCAGCCTACAATGGGTTTTCTTCCATCAAGCACTAATTAAGAAAATGCTCTAGAGCTGGAGCTTATGGAGACTATTTTTTTTTTCGATAGAGGTTTCCTTTTTCCAGATAATACTAGCTTGCAACAAGGTGACATAAAATGAGCCAGCACAATACATGTGATAAGAAAGCAACAGAAGCATTAACTGGAAGGTAGGAAAGGAAATAAATGGTGACAAGTACATGGCAGGAGGGTGAGGAGCTAGGAAAAGGAATTAATTAAAACAAAGATTAAATATACATATGCACACACAAGCCAGGATAAAACTCATTACATGATATTCCAACCTAAAAACACAAATAAAAAAATAATTGGGACTAGGGAGTGGGCTCACTTATAAAGTGCTATCTGCCCAAGCAAAGAGCCTTAAGTTAGATTTTCAGAGCACATTTAACAAACCCAAACAATTGTCATCTAAAGATTTGGGAAGTTGAGACAAGTAGATTTCTCCATTTCACTGGCCTGCTAGCTTATCCTACCAGGCAAGTTTAAAAAATTGTGAGAAGGAAGGACAAGATGGCTGTGCCAGGAAGACACTGGGTCTGAGCAACAGGACAATATTTTCACTACAGCGCCCAACAGCCTGTACTGTGAGACCTAAAACAACATCAATCATGTTACCCAGGTGAGAGGAAACTCCACGAAGAAGCAGGAATAAGTTGGGTCCACTCTCGGGTCACAGAGCCAGAACCCGGAAGAGATCCTGGATCACACAGGCACTTGGTAGCCTGACCAGAGTCACAGGCCTGCAGGTCCTGATCACCTTCCCAGGCTTAATGGTGGGCACAAAAACACCAGAGACTGGGAGTCCCAGTCGTGAGACAAACCCACAGGGAAGGAAGGAAATGGGACCCAATCTTTCCCAAGAAAAGGTCCCACAGAATGGGGAGCACACACTGTCAGCTCTGAACTAGGCTCCATAAGGGAGCACAGAGACTTGCTTCACCCCATCTTCTTTCACAGACAGAACTGTGAGCCCCAGGGCATCAGAGACTGTGTTTCCCTGTGGGGAGAAAACCCCACAGGGAAAGACACAAATGGGGACTGATTTAGGTCACCCAGTCTATCCCTGGAAAAGTTCCTGCAGGCTCCCAGGCCGGTGTGCAGCCAGCCCAGAGACCTGCTGTGCACCAATTAGCCTCCTGCTGCTTGCATGAGAGCTTGCTCACCTGCCACTGATTACTGCTTAGGTATTGGGGCACAGAGCTCAATCCTCAGACCTACAGAAGTCTGGGATCCCCGAGATCAACCCCCAAATACTGCTCCAAGGGGCAACCAGTTATCCCTAACAAAACTGAGCAAACTACAGGGCACCCAGGTTACAGCTGCAGCTCACTAAATTTACAGTAAGAAACCCAGAAGAAGGGCAGCTGTCTCCAGGACTTCTCTGGGTGAGAGGAGAGCGCTCTTGACTAACAAGGACCACAGTTACCACTCCTGAGGTGAGCAGTGGCAATTCCTGAAAAACACCGGCCATTCAGCGACCATACCCAAAAAGCTGAGGAAAACCATCTTCCTCCAAGGGGATTCTCTCCACCACAGGATTCCAGGGACCACCAGAAACTAACACCCAACACCCCAGATAGCCTAATGTGTAGAGGCCAGCATAAAAAGCTCAACCAATAAAAGAGAGCAATATGGCATCTCCAGAACCCAGTTATCCAGAGACAAATAGCCCTGGACACCCCGGCATAACCGAAATTCAAGAAGATGACCTAACATCTATGCTTATGAAGAGGATAATAGAGGAAACAAACAAACAAAAAAAAAATAGGTAAAGAACTAGAAGAAGAGCTAGTGGCTTTTCAAGATGGCGGCGAGCACACACAGTCTCTGAGTTGCAGAGGAGCTGTTGCACCAGAATTAGTGAGTGGAAAGACAACTGAAGCCAGGGAAATGATGGCTCTAAACGAGAGGGATCATTGCACGAAATGAGAACTTGGATCTCAGGTCACCCGTGGACTTGTTTGGGGAAGGAGAGATGATCCTTTGATCTCCTGGAACTTTCAGGTGTACCTTCCCTTCGGCACAGCCCGGCGCACTGAGACTCTCAGCTCAGAGCACACTGCCTGGGGACTGCAATGGCTGAGGCAGAGCTACTGGCCCCTCAGCCAGATGCGCCAGCTGTACCTCCCTTGGAGTCCCAGAACCACAGTGCCATCCTCCCTGTGTCCCAGGTCTGCTAGTGGTCATACTGACTCCACAGGGTCTCCCAGCCACTGACTCTACGTGCCTGCCCAAACACTCGGTGACAGATAATAGCCACCAAAGTCCAAATAAGCTAGGAACCCAGGCGCCAGGCCTCCCAGGTCTGGAAAGCACAGTGGAGGGCCCCCAAGTCTTCCCAGAAGGCATCTGGACCGGCATCCCAGTCTCCAGCTGCAGTTGGTCTTCCTAACCTGGTGGCTGCAGCAGCACTGAGCTGGTGGAGCACGGCAGTCCTCCTGCATATGACTAAGCGGGCCAAACCAAAGAATAGAGAGCCCAGATTCTTGCCAATGTGACCTGCTTGAGAGTGGGTGCTCTCTTGACTGTCTGGAAAGACCCAGATCCAGGGTCCTTCTAAACTAGCAGCCAGGCATCTGACCCCTCCCATGCACACACCCACTGTGGGAAACAGAGCCTCTCTTGGGACATTGAAACCCCTGCTCTGATAGTCCAAGAGTGGAGTTAAGACTAATATGCCAGAAATTGTGCCTCGACTATCACCAATGCCTGCTACATTTACTGCACATTCACAAGTAACCATCTAGAAGACTGGAGGGCAGAGCCCCACCCACACACTCAAGGTTTCAGCATTCTCTCACTCTGTCCCTCCAGGCACACTTCCACGCAGGTTTCCACACACAAGTGCACCTGTATCTCCTTTCTGCACCCTCATTTGCCCTTTTGCGCCTCCATATGCCCTCTTGTACCTGCGGAATCTGCTCCCACAGGTACAGCTGAGGCACCGACACACACGCTGAGGCTTCAGGACCTCTCTCGGCTTCCTGAAGAACTCTCCACATGCCAGAGAGAGACAGTACCAGCCTGAACTGCAGAATCCAGAAGCAAACAGGGAAGGTTATAGAAAAGCCAATGACAAGGGGTCAACAAAAGAACACATCCAACATAAATCAAAATATCATGGCTTCACCAGTAACCCCCAAAATTGATGGATACTCCATCAGAAACACAAGAAACTGAATTTAAAACTATGCTTACCCAATTACTTGAGGCACATAAAGAGGAAATAATCAAATCTCTCAGAGCAATAACTATACAAATACAAAGTGTTAAAGAGGAAATGAATAAATCTATCAATGATTTGGCCAATCAAATAGAAGCTAAGAAAGAGGAAATGAACAAAATCCTTAAGGAAACACGGGCAAATATGGCCAAACAAATAGAGGTACAAGTAGAGATACAATTAGTGTCATATAGACAGGAAATGAACCCCAAAATAGAGACCATTGTAGAGAGACAGGAATCCGCTTTCAAACAGATGAAGGAAATGGTGCAAGACATGAAACAGAGTTAGAATTAATAAAGAAAACACAAACTGAGAAGACCTTGGAGCTGGAGAACTTAGAGAACAGATCAGAGACCACAAAGTAAGCATCACCAACAGAATACAAGAGATGGAAGAGAGACTCTCAGGTGCTAAAGATACACTAGCAGAAATTGATACTTCTCTCAAAGAAAAAGCAAAGTCATAAAAATCCCAAACATAAAATGTACAAGAAATAAAGGATGCCAAGAATGGACAAAATCTAAGAATAAAAGGTATTGATGAAAAAGAGGACTCCATGCTCCAAGGTCCAGAAAATATTTTCAAGAAAATCATAGAAGAAAATTTTCCCAACTTAAAGAAAGAGATGTCCATACATATACAAGAGGCCTACAGAACACAAAACAGACTAGACCAGAAAAGAAATATATCATGTCACATCATAGTCAAAACACTAAATCTACAGAATAAAGAAAAGATATTAAAAGAAGCAAGGGGAAAAGGCCAAGTAACACATAAAGGGAGACCTACTAGAATCACAAAAGACTTCTGATCAGAAACTATGAAAACCAGGAGGGCCTGGGCAATTGTCATGCAAACTTTAAGAGACCACAGATGCCAACCCTGAGTACTATACCCTGCAAAGCTCTCAATCAACATAGATGGAAAAAACAAAATATTCCATGACAAAACTAAATTTATGCAATTTCTACACAGCAAACCAGCCCTACAGAAGATACTAGAAGGAAAACTCCAATCCAATGAAAATAACTTCACCCAAGAAAACATAGCATTCAGATAATATCCCAACAAAAATTAAAAGAAAACAAGCAATGAATCACAGTAAGACCACCAACTTCACAATAAAAGGAACTAAGATTCATTGGTCACGTTTATCTATCAGCATCAATTAACTCAACTCTCCAATAAAAAGACACAGACTAACAGAATGGGTGTGGAAACAGGATCCAACATTCTCTGTATCCAAGAAACCAACCTCTGTAACAAAGATAAACACTACCTCAGATTAAAAGGCTGGAAAAATGTTATTTAAGCAAATGGACCCAGAAAACAAGCTGGGGTAGCTATCCTAATATCTAATAAAATAGACTTTCAACCAAAAGTAATCAAAAAAGATGAGGACAGACACTATGTTCTCATCAAAGGAAAAATCCACCAAGAGGACATCACAATTCTGAACATCTATGCCCCCAAAACAAGAGTGCCTACATTTGTAAATGAGACATTATTAAAGCTTAAATCACACATCAATCCCAACCCCTTCATAGTGAGAGACTTCAACACCCCACTTTCACCAAGGGACAGTTCATTTAGACAGAAGGCAAATAGGGAAACAAAAGCACTTACAGAGGTCCTAAATCAAATGGACTTAATAGATGTCTACAGAACTTTTGACCCAAACTCAAAAGAGTATACTTTCTTTTCAGCACCTCCTGGAACCTTCTCCAAAATAGACCACATAGTTAGTCACAAAGAAAGCCTCAACAGATACAAGAAAATTGAAATAATCCCCTATATTCTATCTGACCACCAGGGACTGAAGCTGTACCTCAAAAACAAGGGAATCAGCAAAAAGCCTACATGCACATGGAAACTGAACAACTTGCTGCTCAATGACAGCTCGGTTAAGGAAAAAATAAAAAAGAAATTAATGACTTCCTAAAATTCAATGAAAATGAAGGTACAACATACCCTAATTTAGGGGACACAGTGAAAACAGTTCTCAGAGGAAAATTCATAACACTAAGTGTCTTCAAGAAGAAATTTGTGACATCTCATACAAGCAACTTAATGGTCCAACTGAAAGACCTAGAAAAAAAAAATAAGCAAACACATCCAAGAGGAGCAGATCGCTGAAAATAATCAAACTCAGGACTAAAATTGATCAATCAGTAACAACTTCAAAGAATCAATGAAAACAAGAGCTGATTCTTTGAAAAAATCAAGATAAGCAAACCATTAGCCAAACTAACCAAAAGGCAGAGAAACTATCCAAATCAGCAAAATCAGAAATGAAAAATGGCACATAACTACAGACACCGAGGAAATCCAAACAATTATTAGGTCATACTACAAAAGCCTATATGCCACAAAATTTGAAAATCTAAAAGAAATGGACCATTTTCTTGATAGATTCCATCTATCAAAACTAAGTCAAGGTCAGGTAGAAAGACTGAATAGACCTATATCCCCCAAGAAAATAGAAGAAGTCATCAACAGTCTCCCTTCCAAAAAAAAAGCCCTGGACCAGATGGATTCATTGCAGAATTCTAACAAACCTTCAAAGAAGTGCTAATTCAAATTCTCTTTAAACTATTACACAAAATAGAAACAGAAGGAATATTACCAAACTCCTTCTATGAAGCCACAGTCACCTTGATAACTAAATCACAGAAAGACCAAAAAAATATATAATTTCAGATCTACCTCTCTTAATGATCATTGATGCAAACATACTCAATAAAATACTTGCAAACTGAATCCAAGAACACATCAAAGAAATCATCCAACATGACCAAGTAGGCTTCATCCCAGGCATGCAAGAGTGGTTCAACATACAGAAATGCATCAATGTAATTCACCACATAAACAAACTGAAGAAGAACCACCTGATCATCTCCTTAGATGCAGAAAAAGCATTTGACAAAATCCAACACCCATTCATGTTTAAAGTCTTGGAGAGATCAGGGATACAAGGCACATACATAAACATAGTAAAGGCAGTATACAGCAAGCCTATAGACAATATCAAACTCAATGGAGAGAAAATTAAATCAATCCCATTGAAATCAGGGACAAGGCAAGGCTGCCCATTGTCTCCATATCTCTTCAGCATAGTACTTGAAGTCCTAGCTAAAGCAATAAGACAACTGAAAGAGATCAATGGGATACAAACCGGAAAAGAAGAGGTCAAAGTGTCACTATTTGCAGATGATATGATAGTATACATGACTGATCCCAAAAATTCAACCAGGGAACTCCTTCAGCTTATATACACCTTCAGTAAAGTGGCTGGTACAAAATCAACTAAAAAAACTCAGAAGCCCTCCTGTACACCAAAGACAAAAAAGCTGAGAAAGAAATCAGAGAAACAACACCCTTTACAATAGCCACTAATAACATAAAGTACCTTGTTGTGACTCTTACCAAGCAAGTGAAAGGCCTGTTTGAAAAACTTCAAGTCTCTGAAGAAAGAAATTGAAGAAGACATCAGAAGATGGAAATATCTCCCCTGCTGATGGATTGGTAGGATTAACACAGTGAAAATGGCCATCCTGCCAAAAGCAATCTACAGATTCAATGCAATCCCCATCAAAATACCAACAATTCTTTACAGACCTTGAAAGAAAGATTCTTAACTTCATATGGAGAAACAAAAAACCCCAAATCTCCAAAATGATCCTGTACAACAATAGACCATCTGGAAGTTTCTCCATCCCTGACCTCAAGCTCTACTACAGAGCAATAGTAATAAAAACAGCATGGTATTGGCATAGAAACAGAAAGGAGGATCAATGGAACCTAATAGAAGACCCAGAAATAAACCTGCACACCTGTGAATACTTGATTTTTTACCATGAAGTGAGAACCATTCAATGGAAAAAGACAGCATCTTCAACAAATGGTGCTGATCACACTGGATGTCTATATGCAGAAAAATTAATATAGATCCATATTTATCACGCTGCACAGAACTAAAGTCCAAGAGGGTTAAAGATCTCAACCTAAAACCAGATACTCTAAATCGGTTAGAAGGAAAAGTGGAGAAGAGCCTAGAATTCGTTGGCACAGGAGACAACTTCCTGAACAGAACACCAACAGCACAGGCTCTAAGAGCAACAATCAATAAATGGGACCTGAAATAAATGAATCTGAAAAGCTTCTGTAAAGCAAAGGACACTGTCATCAGAACAAAAGAATGCCTACAGATTGGGAAACAATCTTTAACAATCTTCATCTATCTGACACAGGGCTAATATCCAGTATATATAAAGAACTACAGAAGTTGAAATGCAACAAATCAAGTAATCCAATTTAAAAATGGGGAACAGAGCTAAAGAGAGGATTCTTGATAGAGAAATATTGAATGGCAGAGAAACACTTAAAGAAATGCTCAACATCATTAGCCACCAGGGAAATGCAAATCAAAAAGACCCTGAGATTGCACCTTACACCCATCAGAATGGCCAAGATCAAAAACTCAAGTGACAACATGTGCTGGAGAGGTTGTGGAGAAAGGGGAATCCTGCTCCACTGATGGTGGGAATGTAAAGTTGTACACTCTGGAAATCATCTGGCGCTTTCTCAGATAAGTAGGAATAGAGCTTCCTCAAGATCCAGCTATACCACTCCTAGGCATATATCCAATAGAGGCTCAAATACACAATAAGGACATTTGTTCAACAATGTTTGTAGCAGCTTTATTTGTAATAGCTAGAAGCTGGAAACAACCCAGATACCCCTCAACTGAGGAATGGACACAGAAATTGTGGTACATCTACACAATGGAATATTACTCAGCAATAAAAAGCAATGATATCATGAAATTTGCAGGTAAATGGTGGGAACTGGAAAAGATCCTGAGTGAGCTATCCAAGAAGCAGAAAGACACACAGGATATATACTCACTCATTTAGGCATATAATATAGGATAAACCTACTAAAATCTGCACACCTAAAAAAACTAATCAAGAAGGAAGACTCTGGCTAAAATGTTCAATCCCTGTCCCAAAAGGCAAATAAGATAGACATCAGAAGAAGAAGAAAACAGGAAACAAGTTAGGAGCCTGCCACAGAGGGCCTCTGAAAGGCTCTGCCCTGAAGGCTATCAAAGCAAATGCTTCGACTATGGTCAACTATTTGACAGAGCGCATAGAATCTTATGAAATATGTGAGAAATAGTAAGGTATGGAGAGGACAGGAACTCCACAAGGAGAGCAACAGAAACAAAAAGTCTGAGCACAGGGGTATTTCCTGATACTCATACCCCTACCAAGGACCATGCATGGAGATAACCTAGAACCCCTGCACAAATGTAGCCCATGGCATGAACTGATTGGCCTGATGTTTGATCACCTCCCCCTTATGGGGGAGCAGCCTTAAGAGGCCACAGAGGAAGACAATGCAGCCAATCCTGATGAGACCTAATAGACTAGGATCAGAAGGAAGGAGACATAAACCTCCCCTATGAGCAGACTTGGGGAGGGGTATGAGTGGAGAAGGGGAGATTGGGAGGGGAGAAGGAAGGGGCTTATAGGGGGATACAAAGTGAATAAAGTATAATTAATAAAAATTTAAAAATAAAAAATAAAAAATTGTGAGAAACCCTGTCTTGAGGGTTTATTAATCAAGGCTCACCATCCTTGAAGGATTCCTGATGTCCTCTAGGATACACACATATGCACACAGATATGTTCATGCAATATCACACATATATGTGCTCTCTACACACAAGCACACACGCACATGCATAAGTGTTCTTACCCATGCCTAAATACAAAGAATAAATAAATAGTGTTTTATTTTGTCATTGTCATCTCCTAACATAGCAGGAGACCACGTGGAGTAGTTCTAAAATCTATATCCAAGAAGTATCATAGTTTTCAATGTATAAAAATACAATTATGTGTTACAGCTACACATTTCAATGAATTAAATGAACATATTTGAGTACTATTATACTGATATGCTTATATGATAAAAACAATAATTGGGAAAGAAAAGAAAAGATCAGCATAGCAGCATAATTACCTATTGCAATCACATCTCGAAATTTTAATCTTTAAAGTAAAATTCAGTAGAGCCAGTTAAGACATTAGTTATGAATCAAGAGTAGTGTTGCCCATATGAAACTCCTACCCTTGGGAAAAGGAAGTAAACCAGTAAAATATGCACAAATGCAATATAACTATTTTCAGACAACAAGAAAGAGTCTCTGCAGCAAAGTGTGGCAGTGAAATGGAAGATGAATCCTCTGTAAACCGGACGGACTAAAGGAACTAAATTGACTGAACATCAGCTCCTTCTTGTATTCTTCCCAAAGGGAGATTAATTTCTAGAGGGCCTGACAATGGCAGAGCACAGGAAACAGATCTTCTAAGAGACAGGGAAGGCAACAAAAGCTGTACCTTTCTCACCCTGATATAACACTGAAAACAGGCATAATAATGGAGAAGTACCTCTGCAAATTCCTTAAGGATAAACACTACAAATGACCTTGAGAGACAACCCAAAGTTGTCAAGGAGATCAAAGAAAGGACAGTAGAGGAAACCAATGTCTCTAAAGTCTTGACATCCAAAAAGAAATAAGTAAATAACACCACAGCTTAATTCCAGAAAAACAAAAGGCAGAGATTTAAAAGGCCTTTTTACATGCTAAATAGGGGGCGGGGAGGAGGGAGATGAGGGAGGGAGTGGGAGGGTAGGAGGGACTGAGGGAGGGGGCTACGCCTGGGATTCAAAGTACCTAACCTGTGATTGAGATAAAAATAAATAAATTTAAAAAAAAAAACAAAAACAAAAACAAAAAGACTTTACAAGTGTCCTAAAAGCTAAAGTTTCCTATGTTTGCAAGCATGGGTACATTCAAGCAAACACACATGTATGTACACACATACACACACATGCACACACATGTGCACAAAAACATGCACATAAATAGGAGAATGTTTTCTGAGATTGAAGTTTTTTCAGTATTTAGTAACATTGTCTGAGACATGTGTACCAAATTAAAATAATGCTACATGTTTAGGAGACTATCTACCTTTTTAGTAGAAAACACATTACTTTCATTGTCTCTTGTGTAAAACATTTGCAGGAATAGGAATTTTTTAATTTTAATTTATTTCAGGCAAGTAGCTTCCATTTTGCCAAATCTTTCCAAAGTAGCATGCCCAAAAAATGATAATTTATAACTTCTTCAGAATCTCTAAGGTTAATAAGATGTTCTGAAAAAAAAAACAACAATGTCTGCACTATGAAACGACTAAAAGCTAAAATAAACTAGAGGCTCTCTCAATTCCACTCTCTCTTAATATTGCTGTCTGTGACGACAGTGTACAAAGACATCTTCCAGGTAAACAATTTGGAACCTACCAATCAAAAAAAACAGTCACTGTTTTGAAATGCTTTTAGTTTAATTTTGTCTCATAAGCACTAATGTTCTCAAATGAGAGAAAATGACTCAATTCATTAGAAAGCATAATTTGTCAGGCTGAAAAATCTGATCAAATAGAAGAGTGAAATACTCATGCCCTCCACATTCAAAAGAAAAACTAAATAATGGACACTCTATGAGGGTTATGCTCAGTAATATACACTAAATGTTTTGTGATCTGAGGCACATTATACTCTCCTTCTGGGTAACTAAGTATAACCATTTAATTGGGGCACAAAAATATTATTTCTAAAGTTCATACATTTTATTGTTTCTGAGAATCAGAAGAGATTTTTCTCTTAAAAATATGTTTTGTAATAAAAAAAATAATGAGGCTGTGGCATATTTCTTAAACTTTATCATGGCACCTCATTGGCCTTCTTTATTTATTGCTTATTAAGGTACATGTTTTTATTCCTCATTCTGAACTTTCAAGTTTATAGTACTGATATATACTGTTAAAATTAGATAGATTATTGAAAACATAATAGATTGTTGAAAACTGGCTCTTGTAGTTGTAGCACAGTAATTATAGTAACATCTATTATGAAATGGAATCTAAGAGCTTTTAGATTAAAAAAAAATCAGTCTTTCACTCAGGACTATGAAAATTTTAATTTGCTTTTCATTTGAGCATATAACTATAGCATATACATCCCAACATGATAAAAAACATAACATATGAATCTTATGTGGGTAGATTTCAGTTTATTACTTCCAAACATAGTAATATTGTAATTTGAAGATATAAATGCTATTTTTGTGGTTAGATGAAGTGCACAATGGTTTATGGTTCACTTAGAGATTCAGCATGTACTGAGTAAAATCCTGGATATACCATTGAATAAATTTGATATTTTTATATATCTCCATGAAGAAGGCAGTTTCCTTAAAAATTAATGTAGCAGCAAAATTCTCAAAAAATTGTTACTTTATAAATTCACTTGATATGATATATTCATTAGCAAAATTACACTATTTCTAGAAGTAAAATGTGCAGTTAACATAATGAACGATTGTCTTTTCTTAGTATTAAAATTCATGGAAAAATATTAGTTTTATCCAATGAAGTCTCACAAAGGTGTTTAATTTTGTTTTTGTTTTTTTAAAATTTATTTATTTATATATCTTTTTTTTCTTTTTTTCTTTTATTAATTTATTTTTTGTTATCAATCACAGGTTAGGGACTTTACATCCCAGGCATAGCCCCCCTCCTTCCTTCACTCAAACACTCCCTCTCCCTCCCTCATCTCCCTCCTCCCCACCCCCTCCAAGCCCACCAACAGGGGAGGACCTCCTCCCCTTCCCTCCAACCCCAGCTCATCCTGTCTCCTCAGGGCTGGCTGCAATGTCCTCCCCTGGGATCTAGCCAGTCTGTCACTCCCCAGCTTGTATGGGGGAGGGTCAAAGAGTCAGCCATCAAGTTCATGACTGAAATAGTACCTGTTTCCCTCACTAGTGTCTTTAGTCCAACAATGAGCTATCATTGGCCTCATCTGAGCGGGGGTTCCAGGCCACATCTACACGTGGTCATTTGATTGTAGAAATCGTCTCATACAAGACCCCTGTGCTCTGCTCAGTTTGGTCATTGTGGAGCTCTTGTTCTCCTCAAGTCTCAACAACATCCCACACTTCTATCATTACATCTCGCCCTCTGCCAAAGGCTTGATCGCGAGTCTTAATATCTCCTCTGATACATCGCTACATTGACCCCCTCCAGAGGTCCTCCTTGGCATGCTCCTGTCCTGTTGCTTGTTTTCTCCTCCACTCAATGTCTAAACCATTTGTTCATCTAAACAAGCATTGATCATACCAACCTGGGTCCTCCTTCCTGTATATCCTCTCTATGTGTGGAAATTTCAGCTTGACCTTCTTATCCTATAGGTCTATATAAGTGAGTATATACCATATGTTTCTTTCTGCTTTTGGGATACCTCACTTAGGATGATCATTTCCAGGTCCCACCATTTGCCTGCGAATTTCATGATTTCCTCCTTTTTAATTGCTGAGTAGTATTCCATTGTGTAAAATTACCACTATTTCTGTATCTATTCCTCAAGTGAGGGACATATGGGTTGTTTCCAGGTTCTGGCTATTACAAATAGCGCAGCCACGAACATATTTGAGCAAATGTCCTTGTTGTGAACTTGAGCATCTTTTGGATATATGCCTAAGAGTAGTATAGCAGGGTGTTGAGGAATCACTATTCCTAATTGTCTAAGAAAGCGCCAAATTGATTTCCAGAGTGGTTGTACAAGTTTGCATTCCCACCAGCAATGGAGGAGGGTTCCTCTTTCTCCACAACCTCTCCAGCATGCATTGTCACTAGAGTTTTTGATCTTAGCTATTCTGGTGAGTGTAAGGTGTAATCTCAGAGTT
>CM053765.1:68326718-68377768 GCA_028658305.1 Pachyuromys duprasi | reverse complement strand
TATGATGTGAGGAGAGGTATTTCTTTTCTAGTCTAGTCTATTTGGTGTTCTGTAGGCTTCTTGTATGTTGATGGACATTTCTTTTTTTAAGTTGGGGAAATTTTCTTCTATGATTTTCGTAGAAGTATTTTCTAGTTCTTGGAGCCTGGAGTCTTCTTTTTCATCTATTCCAATTATTCTTAGGTTTCATCTTTTGATGGCATCCTTAATTTCTTGGATGTTTTGTGCTTGGGATTTTTCTGATTTTCTCTTTTCCTTAAGTGATTAATCCATTTCATCCAGCGTATCCTCTGCTCCTGAGATTTTCTCTTCCATCTCTTGCATTCTATTGGTGATGCTTACCTTTGTGGTTCCTGATCTTTTCTCTAAGTTCTCCAGTTCCAGGTTCTTCTCCCTGTGTCTTCTTTATAGATTCTAATTCCGTTTTCATGCATTTTACCATTTCCTTCAACTGATTGACTGTGTCTCCTATTTTGGTTGTTTCCTCTCTGTTTATCGTTGATTGTTCCTCTATGTGGGCAGTTAATTTCTTCTCCATTTCTTTGAGGGCCTTGTTCATTTCCTCTTTTTGTCTCTCCTCTTGTTCCTCCAATATCTGCATAATCAAAGCTTTAACATTATTTTCCTCTGTCTCTGCTGAATTAAATTCTCCACTGCTTTTGGGTGTTTCTGGTGGGGCCATGGTGTCCTGATTTTTGTTGGGTGAGTTCTTTCGCCAATTTCTGGGCATTTGTTTATATATAATAAGGAGCTATTTGTGCTTTAAGGCTGTACTTCAGTCTGAAACTGTCAATCTCTTGTGTCAGGAGTATTCTTCAAGAAGATCATTGATTTCCAGTGGTTTGTTAGTGTGCGTTGTTGTCTCAGTTGAACTCTGTTGTGAGCTCTGTGTGCCCGGCTTCGTGCTCTGTGCTAGAAGCTGTGAGCACTGCAGGCTGGTCACCCCTCTGGTCTGGAGTCTTTACTCCTCACTCTGTGCTAGAGTCTGAGTGTCCTGGTTTGAGATGTCAGCTGGGGCCTGTGTGTTCAGCCCAGGGCCTGCTGCTAAGGGCTCTCCCCTGGACTGGAGTTTCGGCGCCCCCTTCTGGGCCAGGGGCTGCGCACCATGGTCTGAGATGATATTCGGGGCACACACAGTTGGTTTGGGTTGGTTGCATGCATTGCAGGTGTGCACCAGCTGTATGCATGCTTGTCTGAAATGGTGCCCGAGGCCTTCTCTGTCTGGCCTGTGGACACACACAGGGACTGAGGTGTTTTCTGGGGGACATGTGCAGTGTGTGCCTGCAGTGTGCAGTCTGGTCAGAAATGTCCCCGGACCCTCTCAGTCTGAGGTGGTCCAGGCGATCAGTGTGTGCCTGCTGTAAACCCGTGGGTTAAAGCAGAACCTGGGTCCTTCCCAAACTTGCCCGTGGACTCACACAGGGACTGAGGTTTTTGCTGGCGGATGCGTGCAGCGTGTGCCCAAAGTGTGCAGGTCAGTGAAAATGGTACCTGGTTCCTCCTCAGATTGCCTGGGAGACTGTGTGATCCAGTCTATTATGGCGTGTGTGCGCGCCCAGCGTGGCTACTTGCTCAGATCAGAGCTTTGCGCCACCAGTCACCTGGAGATTTTTCCGGGTAATAATTGGGTATCCATAGGCTTTTCCCACTCATTTTCTCACCTTAGGAATTCTGCTCGCCTGGCAATCACAAATGCTGGCGTTTTAGGTCCCAGAATTCAGTCTCCTGGTTGCTGCATTGTTTCTGCTGTCCTACTCCTCAGACATAGTGTCCTCTCATGGCAGCCATCTTGGATCCCCTGGTGTTTAATTTTGAATCTTAGAGAACCTCTTACCTTCACTAGTGTATGTTTCATTCTTCCAGCTCTCGAGGGCCTTTTTCTTAACTTACATCCTTACCACGTTTATTTATAAATATTTGAGTAATTAAGTGGCAGTTTGTATGGGAGAATATATATAATACACAGTTATATATAGTATATAATAATAAACATAATTATATATAATGTGTGTATTACTCTATTCTGTACCTTATATGTACATTCATATACATATATATCTATGTATTTTGTAGTATGTAATATGTAATCTGAGAATTGTAATAAAAGAACCTATGTAAAGAATTCAAATAAAATGAAACAAAGTATTCCAAATGTTTATCATAATTTTATCCACCCACTGAGCATGTATGGGTAAAACTCAATGTCACCATTCATTTGGTTAAAAATTAACTCAAAGTCCTTGTTATAATTGCAGCATAAATGCAATTTAAATGTTATGTACTCACATTAAAAATAGAGTGATGATGACCTTTATGTATAGATAACTATGACCCACCAAAATATTTTCATTTTTCAATAGAATCAACAATGCCAAGGAAAAGTCTGTCTACCATAATAAGAAAGATTAATTATATAGCTCAAAATATTAAAGTACCCTAAACGTCTAAGAGAAAAATGAATGATCTTCCTTTTATTCGATGAGTTTGGTTTTGATAGCTTGGGTTGGGAATGGGGTTTGATAAATCAGGACATTTCAAAAGAGGCATAGAAGCACACTTTATACTTGATTGGTGGGCTTTTTTAATCAGGAGGTTGTGTGGTCTAGCTGAACTAAAGAGCATGTTATGGAATAGAAAAATAAACAAAAACTGGCCAAATAAACTTAGCTGAATCCAGGCTGCAAGACACAAGATGATATGGAGGCTTCTTCCGTTAGTGAAGATGCATTTATGTAACAGCTCGGGCCAGCGGGAGTTTGATGCATTTTCTTCTTTCTTCACTTTTTACCCTGAAGCATATTCTCAGGTAATGTTTCAGGAGTTTAAGCTTCTTCGTGAACAGTCACTGTAGATAAAAAACAAACAATAAACTGATGTCTAAGTAATCTCTTGAGCTTAGTTTGTATCTTTTTAGCCCTAAGCCCACATCATGATCAAAATGTAAAGCTCTCTACCTAGGATGGAAGAATGGATGTGCTTGTTAGATCCCCTCATCAAAGAGTACATGTGTCTTAGACTGTGAATCTGCCCCTTTAAATTTTTAACTGGTCTGATCTCACAGCTTCAGAACTTCAGGAACTATTGTCTCATCCCATACCCCCATCTGTGTGTGTGTGTGTGTGTGTGTTGAGAGAGAGAGATTCTGGGACAGAAAGTTAAGCACCTCATATTCATGAGCGTATTTAATACCAGGCTTCCTCATGTCCCTCTTGACTTAGGCTATTTTAGACTTATTCACTGGGTATGAAATTTCCTACCACCTCCTACTAGATACAAAAGTTAACTATTTCACTTTGTTATGTAAGGTGAGGAAGAGGAAGGGTCTGAAGGGTCTCACCTGGATATCCCATTTTTAACTGATAATCTTGTCTTTGATAATGCATCTACTTTAACTTACCCTTCTTTTTTAATTAATTTTTAAAATTTTTATATTATTTACAGTTTATTAACTTTGTATCCCAGCTGTAGTCCCCTCCCTCATTCCTTCCCAATCCCACCCTCCCTCCCTCATTTCCTCCCTACCCCTCTCTAAGTCCACTGATAAGGGAGGTCCTCCTCCCCTTCCATCTAACTCTAGCTTCTCAGGTGTCTTTAGGACTGACTGCAATGTCCTCCTTTGTGGCCTAGCAAGGCTGCTCCTCTTTTGGCAGGGGTGGGATGGGGAGGGGAATGGTCAAAGAGTGAGTCAAAAAATGGAAATGGGGAACAGAGCTAAACATTATTCTCTGTGGAGGAATATAGAATGACAGAGAAACACTTAAAGAAATGCTCAATATTCTTAAGCATCAGAGAGATGCAAATCAAAACGACCCTGAGATTTCACCTAACTTCCTCTTCTTAAATGAACTTTCAGGTTTTAAAGGAAAATTCTCATTCTCCTTGGGAACTAACATGTTTTCTCTGATTTGGAGCAGTCAGGTTGTTGAACCAGAACCCAATAATAATTTACATTGTATAGTTTTATTATTATTTACTTTATATCCTGTTGCAGCTCATCCCTCCTCCACTCCCAGTTCACCCTCCTTCCCCCCCCCCATCACCTTTTCTTTAGAAAATGGGAACTCTTTTTCCCATCCATCCCAGCTCATCAAGTTGCATCAGGACTGAGTATGTCCTCTTCCCCTGTGCCCTGGAAAGGCAGTCCTGCCAGGGGGAAGTGATCAAAAAGATGGCAAGTGTGTCCCTGTCTGATGTAGTCTCCATTTCCTTTACTAGAGGACCCACATGGATCTTAAACTGCCCATATGCTAGATCTTTGTAGGGGACCTAGGTCAGGTCATGCATGGTCCTTGACTGATTCTTCAGTCTCAACAATCCCTTCCGTGCTCTGGTTAGTTGGCTCTGTTGGTCTTCTTGTGGAGCTCCTGTCACCTCCAGGTCCTTTTCTCTTTTCTCCCCTTTTCCACAAGAGTCCCTGTGCATCACCCAATGTTTGGCTCTGAGTTTCAGCTTATGTTTTGTGGTGCTGTTGGGTAGAGCCTTTCAGAGAACAACTCTGACAGACTAGTGTCTACAAGCTTAGTAGAGTATCATTCATAGTGTCAGGAGTTGGCTCTCTCCCATAGGGTGGGTCTTTGGTTGGGCCAGCATTCCCTCAATCTCTGTTCTGTCTGCTCTCTCTTTATCCCTTGTAAGCAGGGTAAATTTTGGGTTGAAGTGTTTGTGGGTGGTTTAGTGTTCCCCTCCCTGTTTTAGAACTTTCTTTAGCTTGCTATATAGTCCCATTCTGTGACTAACATCAGTGGACTTGGAGAAGGGCATGGGAGAAGATGAGGCAGGGAGGATGGAATTGGGAGGGGCAGAGGGAAGGAAATACAGCTGGGATACAGAGTGAATAAACTGTGATTAATTAAAAAGAACTAAATAAATTCAAAATAAAATAAAAAGTGAAATGAAGGTAAAAATGGGCAAATGATAAGCTAGAAGTTGTGGTCATAAAAGAATCATACTTCAAATTCCATGAAATTAGCATATTAAAAATATCTGATATTATTTTTCTAAAAGGGAAAAGGCAGAAATTAGTAATAAGCACTATTTCCAATAAATTTTAAAATCCTTGTTTTAAAAAACGAAATTTTATAATGCATTTACTTAACAATATGCAACTTTTCCTTAAATCAAAGGACTAAGTGTGTTATCAGATAGCATCAAAGACCTCTGGGAGAGCTCTCCACATCTTGTTATAACACGCCTGCCTAAAATGTATGTGTGTGTGTGTGATTGATATATAAAGTATTTGAGAATTTCTTGATTTGTGGTTTCCTTTGTTTTGTTACTATAAGAAGATCATCAAATTGCTAGCTTGTTGGAAGATGGTATTTGTCAAGACCTAAATTTATCTTTCTATTTGAGGTCACTCATTAGGCTCAAAAATAAAGCAGGTCTTTTGTACCTTGTAAGTGAGATGTTTATGATTGTTTGTGTTTTGCTTTCCACTGATATTTTTAATACTATCTATTTCAAAACCTGCTCCTGCTCTTCATGATATCCAGGAGCTCTTTTTTATGACCACATATCTAAAGGATAATTGTTTTGCTTCATTTAATGTTTCTTTTTTAAGGCTTTTAATATTTTTTAAATTATTATTTTTATTTTTTAATGTTTTTTGTATGTATATGAATGTTACTGTTGAATATAAAATACTCAGCTCAATACCAAATAAGTATTTCCAGAGGCAAAAAGAAATAGTTTATTCTTCAGTCAGAAAAGAGTGACCATGATTTAGGAACACAGATTTAAATTGCCCAAATTCCAGGTTTTGGCTGTTGTGTTGTAGTTAGAAAAAATTCAGGTCATGCTCAAAGTGTTCAGCCTCTTCTCAATATACATTGAGAGATGTTTGAAAGAAATAAGCCTGGAATCTTACTTTTGGTGCTAGTATTTTCAGTACAATGAACTTTTGTTGTTTATGTGCTTGTTCTCTGGTAACTTTAACCTAAGGAGCTAGGGTGTTCACCCAAACATTTCCCAGGTGGCTGCTTCCAGGTCCAGTGCCTCATGTCAAAATGAGTAAGGAAACCTAGACAAAGAGTGAAGTGAAAGAATGCAAATTGTAAAACAGTGAGAATGACTTGTGGGTAAGAGGGATTCCCACAGAGACACCTTCACTCTATCTTGCTCAGTGTCCTTTTGTGAGTTTTCTAGATGACAACTGATACCTGAGAAAGAAGTTTCTGTAGTCTTATTTAGCACTGAAGATATTCTAGATAAGCTGGATCTTTGGTCCTCATTAACTCATATGATTAAGAGAGAAAAGCCTAAAGAAACATGAAATAAAGGCAAGAAAACTCACAAGTACATGGCTGCAAAACAGTGACTTACCTCCAAAGATGTGCTAAAGCTTCTCATCGATTGAAAGTAAGTGGTTTTAATACCATATAAAACACCTGCTTAAGGTTTTTCTCTCTTTGCAGCTATGAACATTAGTATTTATGTTAATATCAATCTAAATCCCATTTACTGGAAATGAGCATATCCTAACCTGCTTTACTGACCTAATAGATTTTTGTATTGTCTCATTAGAGTGTAAGTTTCCTATAGAGCATCTCTATAATATCAGTTACTGAAGAATAAAGTTGTTTTTATTTTTAAAGAAAACATTCTTATCAACCCTTTGAGCTGTGATCATAGAGTTAGAAATGCCCTAGTGGTGGCTATAGGTAAGTGTGTGACACGTAAGTGAGCTCCTTCTTTCAGAAACTAGGACCCATGTTCTTATATAGGTTTCACTTTCTTGCTGAAGGCTACAATTTATCTTTAATTTTATGAGTAAATTCTAAAAATTAATAATATACTCTGAGTCTACTAAATAGCAATATATGCTAAATCATCCTCTAATTCTTTTTGTTTGCAAGGCCATTCTACTAGTTATTTTTATATTGCTTCAACAAACACCATGACCAAGGAAACTTCTAATTGAGATTATTTTGGCTTACTGATCCAGAATTTCAGAGTTTATAATGGCAATGACAGTAGGCAGGCATGGTTACTAGATTAGGATCCTGAGAGCTTACATCATGAACCAAAATCACACACACACACACACAAACTAAAACACACCTCTACATATAAATCTCCGGGCTGGAAATGAGATGGAAGACATTTTTTAATATGTTTACTTGCAATCTTCTCAGATCACTGGCTCCATGAATAAACCCCATCTTAATGACTCGGTTCCTTTCTCTGTACATTGGCCTTTGTAGTGACAGGAAACAGGAGCCCTGTCCAGTTACACTCATAGCACTTAGTAACTTTCAACATCAAACTGATTTCCTGAGAGACATTTTTCTCTCCAGGTGATTTATTATCTTTTGGATTAGCTCTTAATGGAAGGGACAATAGTATGTTTTTGTTCTTCACCAGAAAGCTTCTGGCTAGATAATAATTTCTTGGTCTTTTGGGTGTTTAAAACGTTATGGCTCCTTGTAGGGTTAGATATAACATTCAGATCTCATTCTTCTTATTAGTGTGTGAATGAGAATTCCTGGAAACAAGCTGTTTCTACAGAAACTGAATGACTGATTACAACTGCAGAGATGTGGAGAAATTGGGAATATTGTATGTACAGAGGCTAATTACCTAACTTTGGACTAGCTTTAGCTCCCTGGATGCCTCTTTATGTCTTCTGACCATTGTGTCAGGAAAATAAAATCCTGTGACTAATATCTAAAAATGTGTTGGAATATATTAACTTAGCAGTTGACTAGCTTCTAGAAACCCACAAACTAAGAGAAACTTCTAGCCAGTATTGGGTGGTGTCATATACCTTTAAACCCAGCACTTAGGAGGCAGAAGCAGGCAGAGCTCAGAGTTCAAGGACAGTTTTGTTTACAAAGAGAGTTCCAGGACAGCCAGGGCTACATAAAGAAATGCTATCTCAAAACAAATGAACAAACTGTTACTCCTACTACTAAGAAGGAAAAGGAGGAGAAGGACATTTGAAGCTTACGCAATGGAAAAGTGTATCCTATCTTGTTGAAATAATCTCTCTGATACAAATGTTTTAAACTTCCTTTCATTTATAGCTCTCTTTGTTCTGTAAAACTATAAGCACCATTAAATTGATTCCACAATTTGATCACAGATTTTAGAGTAACCTAAATCTTTGTACTCAAGACACAGTCACCCAATTTTGATTCTAGAATAAACTTTCTTCTACACCTTGGGAAATGAGAGTTGTGCTTTTTGCATTGGTACTTTAACTAGGGTTTCAAGATCGTGGTTAGGAGTAACGGGAGATTTCAGAATGAAATTCTGCCTTCTAATTAATATTTGCATATCTATTTAACATTTTCATTGACAGTGTCCTCAGATTGCTGACAGAGAAAGTGGGTCCCAGGATCACATTCTTTCAGAGAGTTCTGTTGATGAATAACCCACTCTAATTACTCTGAGAGATTCAGCCTCTATGCATTAGCACCCTGGTGATTGGGTTACAATTTGTGATTTTTGGATTCATGTAAGCATCAGACTTTTACAATGTCTAAATTGTAAAAGGGCAAAAATAAATCAACTCAGATAAAATCTAAGCAACATGGCTGATATATTATGCTTTTTCTCTAGCAAATAATACAGCGATTCTTTCTGGTGTCTTGGGTTTTCTGTTTACATGATAATGATCTCCATAGGTTCATACATTTACATGTTTAGTCCACATTTAGATGGAACAATTTAAAAAAAAAACTCAGATGTATAACTTTGTTATAGGCAGTATGCCACTAGGGTAAGATTTGAGATTTCAAAAGCCTGCTTCGTTCCCAGTTAGACGCATATCTTTGCCTTGTGGGGTTGTCTCAAAGCGCAAACTCTCAACTACAGCTGCTAAATCAATCTAAACTGCCAGCTGAGATACTCCTCACTATGATGCTCATAGACCCATACTACGAAACTGCAAGGCCCCAGGAAACTCTACTGTATGTTGCTTGTCATAGTGTCTTATAATAGTAGTAGAAAAGGCAGGTTCTCAAACTCATCATCTTAGATAATAATGTCACAGAAGGTGAAACTGAAGCAGGATGTCAAAACAAGGAAAAGTGTGGAATATGAGCAAGGAAGAGAGTTCATTTCCCTGGGATCTGCTTGAAGCTACTTATCAACTAAGAATAAATAATTTTAGCAACTGAAAATAAAGAATTCCTACACATTTTTTAAAATTGGATTATTTGGTTTGCTGGTGTTTAATTTCTTCAGTTCCCTGTATAATCTGGATATTAGCCCTCTGTCAGATGTAGGGTTGGTGAAGATCCTTTCCCAGTCTGTAGGCTGTCGTTTTTTCTGATGACAGTGTCCTTTGCTTTACAAAAGCTTTTCAGTTTCATGGGTCCCATTTATTGATTGTTGATCTGAGAGTCTGAGCTGTTGGTTTTCTGCCCACTGGACTAGGGAAGAGGAGTAGGGGAAATAGAGGGAGGGAGGGTGGTGCTGGTAAGAAATGAATAAATCATAAAAAAGAAGAAAAGGAGGAGGAGAAAAAGAAACAGGATTCCCTACACAGATATTTATATTTGTTAAAAGCTTTTCACCCTTATGTTGTAAACTTTAGAATATGAAATAATAATGTTTATAATTATGTGATGCCTTGTGATATGCCTAATATTCTTCTTCATGGAAGTAAGATATATAGCAATATTCAGTCTTGTTACAAGTATGTAATACTTATTCTTTTTTCATTTATAGTGTCCCCCAAAGCAATACAGTGACTTAAACTACAGTGGAATGGGCTTTTAGTCTGTGATAGCCATAGTTTTACAACATTTTAACTATGGAAGTCTACACTAAAGCTTTCAAAAACAGATGGAATATTATAATTAGACAGATTTTAAATATATACATGTACACACTTAGGCACCACCATATATCTTCACACATGTAAACGTTGTCGTAAGAAGGGATTATGAGTTTAGATTTTTCAAAAACCTACTTTATCTAGGGTTCATAAATGCTTTTACCTCCCTTAAAATTTACTGTCCAGAAATAGGGTCGACTCCACTCTTAGTTGTCCAGATACCAACAGCCCAGTCAAAGAGCAAACACCAAACAGCAGGAGCAAGATTCAGCAAAAACAGCAAGACTTCCCCAAATCAGCATGAGTCATCCAGTGTTGGTAAGACTCAGCTGGAGTGCTGGAGAAGGTCTCTGGAGCATTTCTCTTTGAGAAGTGAAGTGTAGAAAAACGATGAACAGAGAAATGTTGTGAATCTTACACAGCATAGTGTTGTTTCTGTCCATGAGCTTCTATTTATCTCTTCTCTGATTCTACACAAGGCTGTTTTTCCACTTGACAAAAACAGCAGTAGGTGCATGAGACAGCTTGCAGGAAAATATCATGCAAACATCATGTCTGTTTTCAGCTGACCAAGAAGAGATAGAATTGGTGCTTATTACATTAGTTCTATCTAAATGATATATCACTAAGAAACATTTTATTCTATCTCACCTTCAAATTCCTCTCAAAAAGATAAGGGAGTAGGTTTTCAACTTTATACATCTATCTAATGCACGTAGCATTCTTTCGCTGAGAAATTACAGCATGTCCTGGGGAACTGAAAGGTCTTTATTGTTCTTCCATCTCATGACCCAATTCTTCCCTGTAGAAGATTTCCTGATTATCCATCAACCTCTTACAAAATGTAGCACTTATTAAGTTTTCTCTTATAATCAAGGTCTGAGAAAAGTACAAAATTTGTTGGCTCATAAGGAAGGAAGCACTGTCGACTCAAGCAAAACTGAAGAGCAATTAACAAGTGACATCAAACTGATACAGATAGCACCAGGATGACAGAAGGTTCTGAGAAACAGAATTATAACTTGCTATGCTTAATTGTAGGGGCAAAGATGTCAGAAAAGAAACAGATACTGAGAAATCCATGTAAGCAGAGACAAAATTGTTACAGCTGTGAAAAATCTGGGAATACATACATAGAATGGAGTGAAACATCCTGTGTGTGCCTTTGAAGACCAGCTGTTCTTTATAATATTTGCTCCCTTGGATGGCTGAGATTTTGTCTCTGGGATTTATGTAATAACATCCTGAAGATTGTTTCTTACTTTGAAAACATTACTTTGCTAATGCAAAGTTTTATCATTACCCCATCTTTTTTATTTTATTTAATTTTAATTTTTATTAATTACACTTTATTCACTTTGTATCCCCCCCATAAACCCCTCCCTCCTCCCCTCCCAATCCCACCTTTCCTTCCCCTTCGCCACACATGCCCCTCCCTAGGTCCACTGATAGGGGAGGTCTTCCTTTCCTTCCTTCTGATCCTAGTCTATCAGCTCTCATCAGGAGTGGTTGCATTGTCTTCCTCTGTGGCCTGGTAAGGCTGATCCCTAGGACTTATGGCCAACTGTTGGGCAGAGTGCATGGAATCTTACAAAAGATGTGGGAAATAATAAGATAGGGAGAGGACAGGAGCTCCACAAGGAGAGCAACAGAACTAAAAAATCTGAGCACAGGGATCTTTTCTGAGACTGATACTCCAACCAAGTACCATGCATGGAGAAAACCTAGAACCCCCGCACAGATGTAGCCCATGGCAGTTCAGTATCCAAGTGGGTTATGTAAAAATGAACTGATTGGCCTCCCATCTTCTTCACCAGTATTTTCATGGTCTTTATCCTCATCACATTTGCCTCATTTTCTTAAAGTTCTGGAATATAGATATAAGCATTATAAATTATGAATTATGCATGTTATTAAAAACTAGCAAATATATTCTTGATTTGGGATATTTAGAATAAATAATGAAAATTAAGGAGAGATGACTGTCCTATAATTTCACAATGGCTATTGTGATATTAAGTTAACATGGTCAATTTCCAAATTTTGTTTTTGCTAATTAATTTTCTTTATCGGTGAGGTTGAATATCTTGTATCACAGTAAATCTATTATTATTATTATTATTATTTTATAGCTATTCAATAGCAGTAAAGGCTTTGGGATTATTCTTAAAATACTAAGAAGTTATAATATTTAAAGATAAATGAGGCACTTAACTGACAAATAAAGAATGTATTTGAGACACGAATACGCCTTAAGAAATTATATTACATATGACTAGTGCAGAAGGAATTGTTACAAATATTGGAATAAATTCTGAGTAGCCTGAACCAGTAACTGAGATCCTTTATTTTGAAGGAGAACTACCCTAATCCCATACACACACATATACAACTGGAGATAATAAGAAAGCATCTCCATAGATTTATAATACTAACTTACCTCTTAAAAGTTGAAAAATGTAGTATTTTTCACCTTATAGAGATTTTCTTGTACTTTATGGTTCATACAAAGAATTGAGAAAGTCATCAAATTAAACTAATAAATTTGAAGACCTTTAGATGCCAAATGTGTTTCATATAAATGTGAATTTAAATTTGTGTATATATATATATATTTATTGTTTCAAAAGCAGAGACATAAAGGCTAAGGATGTCTTACAAGTTCATGGAATAATTTAGCTTTACACAAAGCTTAGAATCCTGAAATATCTCACAGGCCTTTCTGGTTCTACACTACACTGGATCTGTTTTCCTTGTTCTTTGTTGTTATTTCACACACAGAGAGAATACAACTTTATAAATTGTGTGTTTTTAAACGGACTTTTAACACAAAGTAAATAAACCAGAAAATGTAAAACAAAAACAAAAACAAAAACAAAAAAGCATCCAATATAGTAACAGTATTGATTGTTTGGGTACTAAAGTATGCATTGCTTTGAATTAAATCTAATACCATCTTTAATGTCTCATAATGTAAGCTGATATACAACAGTCATATGAAAAACAAAAAGAACCCACAAATGCTAATAACACTGAGATCCAGAGAAGTTTCAACAAATGGCAATTTAGGTATCTGAACAGAATTTATTTGTTCTGTCAGTTTCTGTCTGCATTTCTAACATGGTGCATTGGTAACTTTACTATCTGTGTAATAACGTTCAGTGCTGTTGTGCAAGAGTTTTGTTGTTCTAGACAAAGCCTTGTCACTACTGGACGATCCATCATGCCCCATCTTTGCACAGTAATTTTAGAAATCTTGAAATTATAAGTCATTTCTCTTCCTACTGAGATGTAACTCTATCCCTCAAAAGTGTTTATTCAAGGGCTTGGGAGTCGCATTTTTGTAATGCAGATATGTACAAAGCTAAGACCCTCACTTTCCCTGATCACTGCAGGATAATAAAGGCACACTAATAGCCTATGGTCGCTTTCAATTTCCAAATCTGGCTCCTCCTGACATGAAGTTGAAAGTTTGTTTCTCTTTCACATAGGCATCAATAATAAAACCCTAGTGAAACCCTCAGTTCCTTTCTTAGAACCTCTGAATGTTTCAATGTCCCCAGAATTTTTTTTTTATGGAATTCAAGTTGTATTCATTTTTCCATGCTGGAATGTTCCTTATTCTAATAATTGTACTAAATTAGGTCTTCTTTTACTGTCTTTATCAGCATGCAGCTTGTGCATAACTGACACTTAATTGATAGGTGACCATGATTGATATGTCAAGATGATATGATTGTGTAAGAAATTATTAAGGCCTTTACTGTAAGATGATAACACAGAGATAAATTCATACCTCATCCACATTTCCAGTAGTTATTTGAAAGAAGTATTTTTAGTCTAAAATTCTATGGTTGAGAGGCTTGATCAAAAGCAGAGAACTTCACTGAGAAATAGAGCAACAGCTTGAAGTACTGAGACTTTTCTCTTCAGTTTTTGAAATTTATATATTTAGTCACATTACATCCTGATTGTAGTCTCCTCCCTCCTCTTCTCCTAACTCCATTCAACCTCCTTCTACCCCCACCTGTCACCTCTCTAGTACTCCTCAGATAATGGAGAGCCCTCCCCAGCAACCAAAACCAGCACATCAAGTAACACCAGGACTGAGTGTATCTTCTTTCTCTGTGGCCTGGAAAGGCAGCCTTGTCAGAGGAAAGTGATCATAAAGCAGGCAATATAGTCCATGTAAGAGACAGCCCTTGCTCTCATTTCTAGGGAACCCCCATGAAGACCAAGCTGCCTGTCAGCTATGTATGTGTTGGAGGCCTAGGTCTAGTCCATGCATGGTCCTTGGTTGGGTGCTTCAGTCTCCACAAGGCAATTTGGGCCCTAGTTATTTGGCTCTGTTGGTCTTCTTGTGGAGCTCTGTCTCCTGTGGTTCCTTCTATTCTTCAAAAGAGTAAGGAGGCCTTCTTAAGCCAGTAGGCACCTATCTGCCCCCTCCTCATATAGCACATGTAAGACAGTCATCTCTGTCAATGACAGTCATCTCTGTCAATGACATTTACAGAGGAAAGACTATGTACAGAAAGTTGACTTGGAAGAGATACATAGAAATCAGAAATGAAGAAAATGTTAACACTGAAGAGAAATACATTGTTAGCATGCCTTGGTTGAGGCTACCCAAGAAAACAGTGGAACAATTCAAGGATAAGAGGAACTGAAATTCTTCAGCATGTTACTCTAGAAGCACAGCTATTAAGGAAAGTGTCATTTAAACAGAAAGAGTAATGTGGCAGAATTAAAGAATATGTTCAAAAGTAGCAATAGCAAATAATCAAAGAACCATTTAATGTATTACTTGAAAACAGGACAGGAGCTTACCACAGATGGCTTCTGAAAGATTGCACCCAGCAGGGTGTCAAAGCAAAAGCTGAGACTCATAGCCAAACTTTGGGCAGAGTGCAGGGAATCTTATGAAAGAAGGGGGAGATGAAAGACCTGGAGAGGACAAGAGCTCCACAAGAAGACCAACAGAACCAAAAATTCTGGCCACAGGGGTCTTTTCCTGAGACTTATACTCCAACCAAGAACCAATCATGGGGATAACCTAAAACCTGCACAAATGTAGTCCATGGCAGCTCAGTGTCCGAGCATGTTCCCTAGTAAGGGGAACAGGGACTGTCTCTGAAATGAACTGATTGGTTTGTTCTTTGATCAGCTCCCTCTGAGGCAGGGGTGAGGGCAGTCTTACCAGGCCACAGAGGAAGAAAATGCATCTAGTTCTGATGAGACCTGATAGGCTAGGGTTAGAGGGAAGAGGAGGAGGACTTCCCATATCAGTGGACATGGGGAGGGGAATGGAAGAAAAAGAGTGTGGTAGGGGAAGATTGAGAAGGGACAAGAGAGGGGGCTACAGCTGGGATACAGAGTAAATAAACTGTTATTAGTAAAAAAATAAATAATTGTTCTCAGTAATGCTGAGAATACTAAAACTAACAATAAAACTATCAGGTGCAATCTCTTATTCAACACACAAACAAACTAAAATGAATAACTACAAGGTATACTAAAAATTATACACAATTATTAAGTAATTATTGAAATCACAGAGAATATGTTAAAATGCTAAAATAGACACATAAAATGCAATTGTTTTTTCTCTAAATTACATTTTTGAAGCATTTTGTTTTATTTAATTGAATAACAGAACAAGAAAAAAAAACAAAAACATATAACTATCATGTTTTATAACTAGAACTACGAATCACAGAAGAAATGGTAAGTTTTGAGAATATTAACCCTTGGTACTCTTAGGATATTGTAAAATGTTGACACATTTTATTCAAGAATAAGTTTGTTTCATTTGTCTGAATGCAGTTTACACTGTGACACTTTTTCATTTCTCTTTTGCGTTTTGGGGAATAGAATGTGCTATGTCATTAAATTATATATAAAATGCAATCTATTGAATGATAAATAAATTTACAGCTAATTCTAAATAGTAGCCAACTAAGTTTATAAAGTAATAAGAAACACTAATTTAGGATAGTTGTTCTTTTCATCTTCTTTTCCAGTAAGAGATTGTGACAAAATTTCAGTGTCTTAACAATTGAGTTGACTGACCAGCCAGAGGCAAAACTGGAAATGTGGTAATGTGTAGGCATATTTAGAATATCAAGGAAGATGATAGTGAGATGTTCAAAGATGAACTAGAGAAAAAAAACCCTTCTGTTTTGCTGGGTGGCTCAGAACATTGTTTTCAAACTATAAATTATCATAATGATGAAAGAGCCTCTAGAATATAAGGCAAGAGATGAAGAGATGAAGGAGTGTCCAGACAAGAAGTACTTAAGTCCAGTGTTTTTCTGTTTATGGGTTACCTCACTCATGATGACCACCTCTAGTTCCATCTATTTGTCTGCAAATTTCATAATTTCCTTGTTTTTAATTGCTAAATAGTATTCCATTGTGCAAATGTACCACAATTTCTGTATCCATTTTTCAGTTGAGGGACATCTAGGTTATCCCCTGTAAATTCAACAGGACAATCAAAACGTGTAATTCAGTAGTCTAAATTTATAGAATCAAATCAATAGAAAGTGATGAATCAAAATGATTACAATGTTTGAATCTCACCTTTAATTAACAAATCTTAAGCATATAATTAATACATTTATTATGATAAGCATGTCTTAAAAGTGAATATGATACACATATACGTATATTCATTAAAATATGCAAACTAAAGGAAAGAGCCATTTTAAATAAATATGTGAACACTTTGTTTTTAATAAACATTACATTATTCATTAATATCACTATGTAACAGCTTAAATCTTTATTTTTGAATATGCCTATATAATCTTAATTATAATTTTCTCTGACAATGTCTCACACAGCTGCTAACATTCTTCACAATACATGGCACTTATATACAAACATGTACATTATTGCTAGCAATAGAGATACTAGCAATAGAGATAAAAATATAAAACTGAACAGAGCATAAGGAAATTTTTATGCAATATATACAGTATAATAAATTTTCATAATAGTACTGTGTTTTATGGGAGCAAGTAATCATTTTACTCAATAATCTAGCTAACTGTATATCTGTGGTTGTTTGAATGAGAATGTCCCTAAACGTTCCTATGTACTTGAGCACTGGTTTTTCACTGCATGGTGCTCTTTGAGGAGGTTTAGGTACTGTCTTTGTTGGAGGAAGTGTTTTACTGGAGATAGTCTGTAAGAGTTTAAAGAATCTCCATTTCACGTTTGTTCTGTGCTATGTACAAACTATTGATGGTTTGAGCTCTCAGCTAGCTACTAGTTACCTCATACCTATCCTCTTCCATGATTCTCACCATGATGGACTCTTATCCCTATACCCAATAAACTATTCCTTTTTTTTTAGTTGTTTCTGGTCATGGTATTTTATCAAATAATATAAAAGTAACTAATAAAATATAAATTGAAAATGTCAAATTGTGTTGGGTATTTAGCTCAGTGGTAGAGTGCTTGCCTAGGAAGTACAAGGTCCTGGGTTTGGTCCTCAGCTCTGGAAAAGAAAAAAGAAAAAAAAAAAGTTAAATTGTATGAAACTTTTTGATCTTTCCCTATTCTGAATCATTAAGCAAATCAGATCATTGTAATTCTTTTGTGTATTTGTATAATCTGTCTGTGTGTGTCTGTGTTCGTCTATGTGTCTCTGTGTCTCTGTCTCTCTCTGTCTCTCTTTCTTGTGTGTGTGTGTGTGTGTGTGTGTGTGTGTGTGTGTGTTTGTAGATCAGAAAAAAGATTTTTGGAGGACTGTATTCTCACCTTCAACATTGAATCCTAGGGATAAAAAGCAGGCTATCAGATTGGCACAGCAAGTGCTTTTATCAACTGAGAAATATGCAAGCCAAAATAATATAAAATTTGGTATTTGTTCTTCTTTGCTTGAACAAACAAATATGAAGCTACTAAGTAGCCAACTAAAGTAAATTGTATCTCAATTAAGTACTTTTCTATATATTTACTTGGAGAATATCATTATAAACATCAAATAAGAGTACCACGTAAGCTTTAAAACAATGATAAATTATAGCATTAATACTTTTTTTTTCTTTTTTCCTTTTTCTTTTTGTTGCTGTGAATGGATTTTCACTGGGGGATGAAAGAGAAATGCATTTGACATATGTGTTAAGGATAAATGGAAGGCATATTTAATATAGACATTAAAATATATTAGCTAGGTAGTAAAGATCAACAGTATGTTTTTTTTTTTAATTACACTTTAACTTAAGCATGAACCATGGGTCATTTCTTGATGGTGAGAGTAGGTATTTTGTCAGAAATTTGTTATTGTTTTTATTCTTGTCATAAAATCTTGGTTATTGCAGTAATAGCACATCACTTGAAGTTACTGCTATTGATCACAGAGACACTTTCTGTCTCTGGGCTTTATAAAAATCAGAGGCCAGTTGTTCAATCTGCTCTACATACCTAAAATGATTTTTAATGTTGGGTATTGTAGACAGACACTTAGTTAAACATTGTATAGAAAAAACCTTGATATTCATAATAATTTTATACCTACCACTTCTGTGTCAAAACTCTAAATATATACACCTTCACAAAGGAACTTCAAGGCTATGACTATACATGTAGTGTTATTTAATTCATACAATTACTAGTTAGGATTTATTAACTTTAGTCAATAAGCCACCATTTTTACTCCCAAAACTCTCAGTGGGGTGTCATACTTCTTACCTGTAACCTCAGCAAAAGGGCTGACTCAAAAGACTGACTATGAAATCAAGAAGAATATGGAATCTTAATAAGATCTAATTAACACTAAATTACAGTGAGAGATATTATTTTAAAATCTCCTTGTTTAGGTCTTGTTTCGGCAGCCATTTCTTGAAATTTCATGGTTACAGTTTTCTGTATCTTTCTAGGAATCACAGTCTCACAGCAGGCATCCTATTTTACTGGCTCCTATAATATTTCTGGCTCCTGTAAAGTTTTCTGAGGCTTAGATGCAGCAGTAGTGTTGTGGGCCAGTCAGGCTGGACATCACAAACACCTGCTCTCTGTAATTTCATCATTGTGGTTTCCATTAATAGTCTCTATTTGTTACAAATAGAAGCTTACTTGTTGAGGGGTAGAGCTAAACTTAAATGTGGTGATAAGCATAAAAATATAAAATACAGTTAGGAATTGTGATGGTTTAGAAAACCAATGGTTGTGGGTTCTTCTTCAAGAATAATGGTGCTTGAGCAGCTAGCTTAGTTTTCAATATCAGACATGATTTCCTTCCTTGTTGAGATGGTTTAAGTCCACTTAGAAGCCAGTTGATTACCACCAAGATATCAGTGCACCCTGAGGGTTTTTTTTTTAACAATTCTGACCATTTTTGTAGGTATCATACCTGAGCAGAACTATGCTTCTGTATTATATAATATATGATTATATTTATAATTATTGCATATAATACATATTATTTCCAAGAAGTCTTATGGAAGATGGGGGACAGAATTACCCAGAGGGACAGGAGCTACACAAGTTCTGATGAGACTTATAGGCTGGGGTCAGAAGATATGGGAGGAAGTTTCCTCCCTTTCTGAACTAGGGGAGATATATAGGGAGGAAGAGAGTGGGTATGAGAGAAGAGGGAGGTGGCTACAATTGGGATGTAAAGTGAATAAATTATTTTTAAAAATGTAAATTAAAAAAAAACTCAGACAGCTATAGCAGACATCTTGTCTTTTTGCCAGCCCAGAAAATACATAGAAAATTGTAAATGTAAAACTTAGAGAATGATTGGGATTGTCTTAGTTTGAAGAGACAGACATTTGTTGTTTTTGTTTTTATGTTAGAAAATTTTTGTCAAGGTCTCCTTCTGTATGGAAGATGCCAGATATCCTGGTCAGGACTTCCCTGAGATATGAGGCTGCCTGCTCAATTTAGACACACATGTTCTCCTGATATCCCAAGGCAGGGCACATTGCAGTTGCTCAGTAGATCAATACTTACTTAACTCAGTTCAATGCAGAGAATTTACCCATTTTTTCTTAAAGGTATTTAAGAAAAGGTATTTAAAAGGTATTAAAGGTATTTTATGCTACAAAACCATGTTATAGATTTTTTTTAACCAAAATGTTATAAGCCATGGGTGTAGATTTTACAAAAGATATTAGGTTAGGATCACAGGCTTCTTCAAATTTTTAGAAAATTGTTATTTCTATTAAAAGAATGTATGTGGTGTATGCTACATTTGCAGTCATATGTATTAGAGTTTAAACATAGGGAGTGCATATTTTGGAATTAAGATTTATTAAAATAACATTGTGTCATTTTATTTAAAACCAGTTATTATCAAGAAGATGATGATACCTGTTGCTCTCAAAGCTGCCATCCGAGATCACATATGCTTAATTAGGCATGTTCTCTTGTTGCTAGCATTGTTTTTGGAAATCCACCCATTTTACACTTCTCATAGTGAACAAAATCTACTCAAGAAGAGCAGAATATTAAAGTTGACCTCATAGGACTGTATGTTTTTAAAGCCAAACATTTGTGTCTTGACTGAATTGATATTTTTTTTTCCTCAAAAACTGGAGGTGAATGAGATATGGGCTTCCTTTTTATAAATATATGTTCCATATGTTTCTCTTATTTATAAGAGGTTTCCTTTACATTTCAGCCTGCACTCTTCTCTGAGAAAAAACTGAATAGATGTTGATGAATAAAGAATTTAAAGACATTGGCTTCAGTGCAACTGAGTTCAATTTCATTACATGATATTGTGAAGGAAGTTGCTAGTTTTATTCAGGGTGACCATTACATGTGACATACAGTATGTTCAAGGTTAAGCACATATTGTAAATTTTTCAAAAGTGTTTCCAATTTAAATAGATTCATGAGAAAATATGTGTTGCTATGAATAGAAAAATTATAGGGTATTTAAGCCTTAGTTTACTTCACTTCATCACATTGAACTTTCAAGATGGAATAAATGATATTTTTGGTTAATTCAAACTAAAACATTAACTCCATAACAGCGCTTGTGCAGGAGAGTAAATTTCATTCCTCCAATGCATGTCTGTTTTTTCCTTCTCATTTTCCTTTGTCTTCTTTCTTTTTCTCTCTTTTCTTCCTTCTTTCCTTCCTTTTCTTTCTTTCTTTCTTTCTTTCTCTCTTTCTCTTTTTCTTTCTTTTTTTGAATCTTGAGGTTTAAACCAAGGGTCTCATTTCTTCAAATCAAGTGATCTAATACTGGCTATATCCCAGTTACCTACATATATCTCTGAAATTCTCCTCTTAACACAATTACCTCATCACATGCTTTTCTAAGGTCAACTGCAGTATTAATCCATTTAAATTACTGGGATTTTAAAGAAATAGGTATAACCTGTAGAATTACATAAATGAGTTGTTCCTTGCCTATCAAGGTATGAATCTCACAAAAATGCCAGTCTGTACATATCTTTGTTTACTTGACAAATAGAAACTAACTGCTTCTAATTTCTACTTAAAGGAAAAACTTTGAATATATGATTATATTATTAAATTAAATCTATTCTAAACAAAAATAATAAGCTATATATAATATGTCTAATTGCAATACATTATATTATAGTATCTAAAATATATGAAAATATAATGATTAAAAATATTTTATCTGAAAATTTATATACTGTAAATAGAATATCTTAACTTTGGAAGTGACATTTTTTAATGGTCATTAAGGTATTGAAAAGCTTTTTGAAATAATTTTTGTTGGGGATGGCCATTGTGTCTTTTGTCTTACAATTTGCATGTAATCCAATTCATCACCTAGCATCATTTATTTATAAAATTTAAAGACCTAGTATTTTAAACAAGGAAAACAAGACAAAATGATGAATTTTATTAAATATCTAGACTTATAAAATTATAAATATGCCAATGAATATTTAATCTGTATTCTGAAAAGTTTAAATGCCATGGATTATTTCCTTGATAGTAAGAAAACATAGTTACTCAGGTGTGGCGATATTTTCAATTAGTGTTTCACAGAGGTAATAAATCACTTATCACATTATGACAAAGATTTAGTCATCAGTTAACAAACAACACATCTTGGAAATAGCCCAGAGGAAGTTTTTCTTTTCTTTTCTTTCTTTTTTTTTTACACTGGGTTTAATAAGGAACCATGTTCAAACCTTCCACCACCTAGCCATATGTACCACCAAATTTATCTGCATACCATTTAATGCTTATGTTATGTGAAAATGTAATGAGCAAATGAAATTATTTGGGTCAACCGAACATCTATTTCCTTCATGAGGCAGAACTGCATTTCTAGCATAAACAAGTGTCTCTTTTTTAATTGAATTGCATAGCAAAAATGGTAACTCTCTTTTGGATTGATAAACTTAACAGAATTCTTCAAGAAAGAAAATATTGCTAGGGTTTCAAAGAATTATATTAATTTGCAAGACAATTGTATTTCAATAAACTAAACATATGCATTTATATCATATTAAAAATATTGGATTTATGTTGGGCCGTATAAAAAACAGACGTAACTGACAGGTCAGTTGGACAACTTCTTAAAATACTTCCTCCAGAAAGCGTGATCTGTCACAGCACTAGAAAGTGTTCAAGTCATCTATGTAGAAGGATGATATTAAGCACACTGAAATTAAACACATTAAAATGTCTTTATGTGATAGTAAAGATCCTCTTTAATCAGAAAAATGACACAAATCTCTATTCATAACATATTTTTAGTTTGGACATGAAAAGGAAATGCATGCTTAGGTCAGAAAATGTGTTTCAGGAAATACAACAGGTGCTTACCATGCATTTGCAATGTGTACTTGGACTCAAACTACAATGTCAAAATGTGTGTGTGTGTGTGTGTGTGTGTGCATGCTTATTTTATTGACTTTTCCGATTTTGCTTATTTTTAATTTGTATTTTACTGTGTGTAGCCGTGAAGAAAATTTGCTGGAGTATGTTCTTTCCCGTGTAGCATTCTGGGATGGAGCTCACACACTTAGTCTTGGTGGCAAGTGCTATTTCTAACTGATCCATTTCATTTTACATCAACATAGATTTAAATGTTTAAGAAGATGTATGTATATCTAAATTGCTACCACAATTAGGTATCTGAGTTTTATGTGTCTCAAGGTTCTCTGGAAGTAAAGAGAAAAAGTAGAATCAAGAATTAGGTCCTGTTTGAGAGTTAAATAATAATGGACACTTTTAAATCCATCTCCACCCTCAGTAGCAAGGTATAAGGAAAGATGATCATGTTAGGTCCTAATTTTACTCTGATCTTTACCCATATAAGAGCATGAATAGAAGCTTTTCCTTGTCATTTTGCTTGAAAACTGAGGCCTCTGTACACTGAAATACAACTGAGTTGAGTGTTTCTGAGTGTAGCTCTGTGTTAATGTAAATCAAGGGTTCAAGGGTGATCATCTTTTTTTTTTTTTTTTTTTTAAGGAGGAGCCTGAGTTTAGGAATCACTGTTAGTGCAGCTAAAGAGTTTAAAACATGTATTAGCATATTAAATGCTCAGTGAAATGTACTTTAGAAGATAAACACACAGATAAACACACAGGATGAAATGTATCTGTAAATATTTGTCATTATATTTAATAAAAAAATCATTAGTGTCCTAATCTTCTTAAAGGACATGTCTCATTAAATGCCACTGATTTATAATTTTCCCAATATTAAAGCACCACCTTGAGAGTATATCTGAAATAAAGCTTCCATTGGGAAGAATACTTGACATCCCTGAATTATCCCTGAACAGCTTGGAGACCTCTCCTAGATAAGTAACTCTAACAGCCTGCAGACCTCCTACATGAAATAAAATAAAATATCCGGAGTGCTGTAAAAGAGAGAAATGCTGTAAGCCTGTGAACTCTTTCCGATTTCTGTTTTATTTATACTGTTTATAAAAGTAAATTACTTGTTTGAAGCACTTACTCTTGAAGCTGCTTGCATCTCTATGGGGAAGAACTCCAGTGAATCCTCTTTTATTGGAGGTGGTTGATCTTTAGCCTCAGGGAGGAGATCTGCAAGGTTGAAAAGGTTTGCTTTTTTAAGAAGAGAGTCAATCTGATATGAGAATAGAGAGAGGCTTTCAACTAAGAGCCAAACCCAGTAGAAACCGCTTTTTACAAACCCACTCCCCAACTCCAAACTGTGTACCTAGGAAAACTCTATATCTGCAAAAGGCTATGCAATCTTGGTCTTTATGTTTCAGCTTTGAGGAAGTCCAGAGTTAACAACATATCATCAGAGCAAACACTGACTTTTTTTTTTTACATTCTGTACTTTCTATAAGTTTCAACTCAGCTATGAAACATAATTATTCTTTATTTGGCTAAGGTATTTGAAGAAGAGATCAATATATTTTCAAATTAAAAATATTTATATTTACAATTTATGCTTACTTCTTTGAGCTTTCTGTTGACCATACATAATATATTTGTGGCAAGTTTATTCCTCTTCCAGTTAATCCTTTTGTCTAGTCCAAAGAAAGGAGTGCTCTTTACCTGTTTTAACTTAGCATCATCCCATCTCACCTTCTTCAGAGCCTCTTCCATCAAATGTGTCTTTGTTTATGGTCCACAGTCCTTGTTCCTCCCAGGCTTTGAAAGTCCTTTCTGTCAGCTAATAAATACTTTTCATTTTTAACCTAGCAGCAAATCTCCTGAATCTTCTTTGCCATTAGCTACTGTATGTGTGTATATGTGTGTGTGCATCCTTCTCTTATGACCCTATCATTCTTTCTGTTCCTCATATGACTTTCTGTCATAGCAGTTGCACTTTAAATTATTGTTCTTTACGTATATCTTCTTTTATTTGTTTCTTCATTCTTCTTCAGGAGGTTTATTTTTTGGAATTAGTTTCTTACTAATTCATGATTCCACTGCCCTACCTCCTCAGGGCTGGAATTATATGTGCCTCACCCTGTTGTGTCCAGAAAATTCAGCATTTTCTGATACAATCAAACACTTTCTGGAATTCACAATCTTTTTCTTCCTCTTTTCTACAATAATCCTTGAACTTTTGGATCCTACAATATTTTCTGCAATTACTCTTGAGCTTCAAGAAGCTTGATATATGTCCCATTTGGAATTGACAATTTCAATCTTTCATATCTTTCATTTTCTACACCTTGATTATGTTGTGTGACTCTAGCAATCACCACTACACTGAATATAGGTTTTCCAAAAGATGATTGAGAGAATAATTGATTTATCAACACAATAGTGAATTATTAGGAATATGTATATTGGTATGTTCACTTAGCAGTTAAATGATATTAGGCTCTCCTGATACATATCTAGCTTACTCATCCATGCTCATTGATAACATATGAACAATATCCCAGGCATGGGAATAGTCTAGATGACTACCAACAGCTAAATGGATATTGAAATTTGAGTCAATTTATACAACTCTTCAGCTTCTGAAAAAAAAAAAGAAAATTAAATTAGCTGTTAATTGGACAAAACTGGAAACAGCCACTCTGAGGAAGGTAACTCAAATCCAAAGGTAAATGCCACCTGTGTTCTCTTATGTGGATGTTCAGTCTCACAAGTGCCTCGAGTAGCTGCATAATTATAGATTTAAGATCATTTCCCTGTGTTTCAGCTGCAATAGAATATCCGTTGATTTCTGGAGATTCTTGTGAAGCCATGATATCCTAGTTTTTTGTTGCTTGTATTCTTACACCGGCCTCTAGCTGTTTGGTTGTCTGTAGCCTGTGCTACCAACTGGATCTACCTGTCTCTGGTGTCTCGAGTAGTCTCTACTGGCTCACTTTTTTTGTGATGCAGGTAAGCCAGATAGATGGGGCAGAGGCAGAACTACATTCTATCCTAGAGCTGTTCCAGTGCCCCATGGGCTTCCTTAAGATGGTGCAGAATGGGATTGGGGTCCTGCCTCTGGCTCAGTTCCGCTGTGTTCACTGGCTGTGTTGGGTACCTTTTCTCTGAGACAGGTGGGACAGGCTGCTGGTTTTTCAAGACAGGGTTTTTCTGTGTAGCATTGGCTGGACTCGCTTTGTAGACCAGACTGGCATCAAACTCTCAGAGATCTGCATCGACATCTGCCTTCCCGCATGGTGGGATTACAGGCGTGAATCACTGCACCTAGAAAACTTTATTCTATCTATCTATCTATCTATCTATCTATCTATCTATCTATCTATCTATCTATCTATCCATCCACATAATAGCAAAAATCTAGAAACAACTTAGATGTTCATCAACCTAGGAATGGATACAGAAATTGTGGCACATTTACACAATGGAATACTGCTCAGCAATTAAAAACAAGGAAATTATGAAATTTGCAGGTAAATGGTGAGAACTAGAAAAGATCATCCTGAGTGAGGTAACCCAGAAGCAGAAAGACTCACATGGCATATATTCTTGAATTATATTTTACTCAATTTTTGACTGAAAATTTAGTATCAATTCTTATTGTTTGTACCCCCACCAACAATGACTATGCACTGAGTGTAGTCCTCATTCTTTCATTCGCTCAGGGGCTCTTTGAACCTGGTTGGAGAAGGTTGTTGATAACCAAGATAAGTGACTGATTAATTAATTTTTTACATCACACATGAGCATCTATTACCTATTTCAGATTAATGAAGTAAAAGTCAATCATAAATTTCATAAATTGTTAAATATCCCTTCAGAGTATAATCATGCATTTATACTTCAGCACTGGGGATCGAAATCCTGGTTTTACACCTGCTAGACAAGTAAATGTGTGATGCAGCTCTGGCGACATTTTTTTTTTCATCTCTTGAGAGAAAGTCTCCTTCTGTAACCAACGTTCGACTGTGACTCTCCGTGCCATTAATTAACCTCCATTGCGCTGTGATTGCAGGGGTGCAGCAACATGCCTGGCCCTACTTTGTAAGTGAGGCTACGCGATATCAATTGCGATCATGGATGTGGAAGAAGATATATTCACTCATAGTTAAAGTTTCCAAATTCATGAAAACTTGAAAGGACTTTTGTCACTGGAAGCATGAATAAACCTGCTTTTTAGAGAGCAACATCACTATTCCAGCGAATATGCCAGCACAATCCTTATAACATTGATTTTCATTTTATCTCCTGAAATGTGCAATGAGAAGGCGATTTATCTTTAATGATATACCAGAAGACAATAACGGAAAGATTATGAAGTAAAATGTGCTCTTTCAAATTTGTGCAGCTACTTTCTAAATGACTAACAGTAGGGACTTTCTAACTTACACGTACATCAAAAAAGATGCAAATTGCCTTTTTAAATCTATCTTTTGTCCAATGGATAGTTAATGTCAGAATAACCTTATGCTTAAAGAAAAATTATAAGAGGATAGAGTGTTAAGCTTCAAAGAAACTCACATCTAAACATTTCAAATTACATCGGGCGTTAGGTTAAAAATTACCTTTTGATATTCATCTGTTAATAATACACACATGTGTTAATAAAAGGGAAATATGATACCTATAACTAAATGGGATTATAATTTTCTTTATTTAAATAAGACTAAATGCATTAAGAAGTGAAAATTACATCTGAAGTTAAACACATGTAGATTTTGTCCCTGGATGTGGCATTTATTTTCTATGCTATTATAGGATAATATTTTACCTCTTGGAAACTGTGGTTTCTTAACTAGAAAATATGCCTAATATCACTCATTCTTAGGAACCAAGGACAGAGATTTTGTGTGTGTGTGCATGTTGTGCATATTTAAGTCATTAGTAGTAACCAATGCTATTTGTTATTTCAAGAAGAAATGTTTGTTCATGAAATGTTTTCTCTAAAGAATGCTTTAAAATATTCAAAAATTCATAAAAAACAAGGCTTAATTTCTAACAACTTATAGGTATAACCATGTTCAGAAATATGTGGTTAATATAACACGTTTTTCCATTTAGGATTAGGTTTCAAGAAAAAATAAAGTCTCAGTGTAAGATAACATATCTTTGATAGATACTCCAAACTTCAAGATGAGTAGCTTTAAAGAAAAATGAAAAACTTTTCAACTGTAGTTACATAGAAAAAAACTGAAGTTGTAATAGAGAAAGTATCCTTGGAAGAATAAATACAGTGTCTATAATATTCTCATAATAATTGGTTAATCTTTTGTGATGACATTTTATTTTTTATTCTGATAAAAATAATTATGTCATTTTATTTATAAATATTTTACTAGCTATTACTAAAAATAAGAACCCTTTTAAAACTCCATTAATCGAAACTCCGGTAATACAGTACTTAAATCAATTAACTAAGAATTATTTGACAATGTTATAATTAATAATTGTCTTATAAATTTCATATTTTCTTATAGCAGATTTAGATATAGAATGCGTATATGGTTTATTGTTGATGGTGGGTTTCTATTCATTACCATCTGGTTATCATTACTTACTTATTCTTTTTTTCTTTTTGTTCTATATTTTATTTATTTAATCACTTTATAACCTGATCCAAGTCCTGTCCTTCCTTTTCTCCCAGTCCCTCCCTCATGTCCCTCCCCCCACCCCCATTCTGCCCCCTCTTTTATCTCAGAGAAGGAGAAGCTCCTAATGGGAATCAACCCATCTTGGCACTTCAACTCACAGTAGGACTAAGTGCATCTTTTTTCCAGACAAGATCTCCTAGCTAGAGAAAAGGAATCCAAATGAACAGAGTCAGAGATAACTTTAAAAGAACAATTCACAACTTCATGTGGAAAAATGAAAAATCCAGATAGCTAAAACAATTCTGTGCAATAAAAGAACTTCTGGAGATATCATCATCCCTGATTTCAAGCTTTGCTACAGGGCAATAATAATAAAACTGTATGTATTGACATTAAAAATAGACAGGTTGATCAATGTAATCAAGTCAAAGACTCATAAATAAAGCCACACACCTACAGTTAGCTGATTTATTTTTTTTACGAAGATGCCAAAAACCATTCAATGGAAAAAGGAAACCATCTTCAACAAATCATGTTGGTCTAATTGGATGTCTGCATGTAGAAGAATGCAAATAGCCCTATATCATCTTGCACAAAACTGAAGTCCAAGTGGATCAAAGACCTTAAAATAAAGTCAAATACACTAAATCTGTTAAAAGAGAAAGTCGGGAGTATCCTTGAACTCATTGGCACAGGAGACAACGTCTAAACAGAACACTAACAGCTCAGACACTAAGAAAAACAATTAATAAATGGAACCAAATGAAATTGGGAAGCTTCTGTAAGGCAAAGAATACTTTAATAGAAGAAAACAGCAGCTTATTGATTAGGAAAAAATATTCACTGACCCTACATTTGTCAGAGGGATAATATCTAATATATATAAAGAGAGAACTCAAGAATTTAAACACCAACAAACCAAATAATCAAATTAAAAATTTGGGTACAGATGAGATCGGGCACATTCAGTGTGGTATACTAAAATCTATAGTCCTAAAAAGGTAAACAACAAGAAGAACCCTAGGGAAGAGGCTGAATCCTCATTAAGAAGGGCAAATAGGATAGACATCAGAAGTAGGAGAAGACAGGATACAGGACAGGAGCCTTCCACAGGGGCCTCTGAAATACTCTACCTATCAGGGTATCGAAGGAGATGCTGCAACACATAACCAAACTTTGTGCAGAGTTCAGGGAACCTCATGGGAGAAAGGGGAAATAGAAAAGACCTGGAAGGGACAGGAACTTTGCAAAGAGAGCAACAGAGGCAAAACAAACAAACAAACAAACAAACAAAAAAACAAACACCAACCAACCTGGGTCCAGTGGGTCCTGCAGAGACCAATAGATATTCCATCCAATTGCCATGCATGGAGAAGACCTAGACCCCCTGCTCAGATGAAGCCCATAGGCTTCTCAGTTTTCAAATGGGTTACCTAATAAGGGGAACAGGGGCTGTCTTCGATATAAACTCATTGGCTGGCTATTTGATCATCTCCCTCTGAGGGAGGAGCAGCCTTCCTTACCAAGCAACAGAGGAAGACAATGCAGCCAGTACTGATGAGGCCTGATGGACTAGGGTCAGATGGAAGGGGAGGAGGTCATCCCTATGAGTGGACTATGGAGGAGCCTAGGGGGAGAATAGAGAGGGTGAGAATGGGAGGAGATGGGAGTGCTATAGCCAGGATACAAAGTGAAAAAAAATATTAACAGTAAATAAATAAAAATTGGGATACAGAGCTAAACAGAGAATTCTCAGCAGAGAAATCTGTAATGGCTGAAAAGTATTTAAAGAATGTTCAACATCCTTTGTCATCAGGGAAATGCAAATCTAAAGAACTCTAAAAATCTATCTTATACCCGTCAGTTTGTAATTATAAAACTCAAGGGACATCACAGGCTGGTAAGGAGGTGGAACAAGGGGAACACTTTTCCATAGCTGGTGGAAGTGCAAAGGAGACCAACCATGTTGGAAATTAATCTGAAGATTTATTTGAAAATTGGGAATTGTGCTACCTGAAGACAAGTTACACCACTCCTGGGCATATACCTAAAAGATCCTCCACCATATGACAAGGACACTTGTTCAACTATTTTCATAGAAGCTTTATTCATAATAGCCCAAAACTGAAAGCAACAGAGATGTCCCTCAATCAAAAAATTAATAAAATAATATGGTACATTTACACAGTGGATAATTATTTGGTTATTATAAAACAAAGACACCATTGCAATTTGCAGGCAAATGGATGAGACATGATCCCGAGGGATGATATATTCCAGATACAGAAACCCCTGGTATGTATTCAGTTATATATGGACATTAGTCATAATGTACAGGATAAACATTTTACAATGCATTGAACCAAAGAAGCCAAGGAGAACACAGGAAAGATGTTGAATCTCACTCAAAGAAGAAAATAAAGTAGACACCTTAAGTAGATGGAGAGAGAGAACTCGGCAGGAGGGGAGGTGGAGAAGGTAACAGGGTAGGATCAGGTGTGTGAAGAGGAAAGGGTGAGAGTAGGGGTAGAATGGGAAGAGGACCAAGAGTGAAAATGGAAATGTGTGGGGAGACATCTCTGTGACAAAGAAGGCTCCTGGGAGTATACGGGGTGAGCTAGCTGAGTTTCCCAGCAGTGAGTTTTAAGGAGCCTGAAGTGCCCACCTCCTTTAGCCAGGTAGGCTTTCCACTGGAAAAAAGGCAACACCAACCCACTAATAAAAACTTCTACCAAATTTTGTCTTGTGTAGGATAAAGATGGAGCAGAGACTGAGGAAACAGCAAACCAATGACTGGCACAACTTGAGAGCCAACACATAGGAGAGAGCCAACCCCTATCACTATTAGTGATATTCTACTATGCTTGCAGACAGGGGCCTAGCACAACTGTCTTCTGAGATTCTTCATCTAGCAGCTGAGGAAAACAAATGTGGAGACTCACAGCTAAGCAGTAGGCCATGCTCAGAGAGTTTTGTGGAAGAGTGGGAGGAGGGATGGGGAGAGTCAGAGGTGTCAAGGACACCACAAGAAGACACACAGAGTAAGATAACCTGGGCTCATGGGGTCCATGCAGACTGAAGCAGTAATCAAGGAGCTTGCATGGGCCAGACCTCATATACAGCATATGTACGACGTGATCATCATGTGGGATTTCTAACCCTCGGTTAATCTTTAAATACACAGTTTTAGTTTTAGGAAAATATATGTTAACTTCATAGCACACAATCATAAACCAAGGTTGACAATGCTCTTTTAAATGGATGTGGCACTCCCATGGATCCCATGATTTGTATGTAGAAGAATGAAAATAATGAAGTGCAGAAGGAGAGCATGAAACAGTGCAGATGGTACTGCATATAAAAAAATTTAAGATTGTACTATAATTATAATTTCTTGCTACCTTTTCCTCCCTCCAAATCCTCATATATAACCTTACTTGGTACCTTTCAAATTCATGTTTTTTAAAATTAATTCTTGTCTTGTCATATCCATATAATGTAGGTTGACTTGTCCTGTTAAGTATCTTCATCAAGATATCCAGATTTGTTTGTTTTTTATTCACCTTAGCCACTGAGAAGTGAAAGCACAAGACAAATAAGTACTATTAGAAAGATTTCAAAATATATGTCAACTATCAGGAAACTTGACTCATGCTGCCTTACTGCTAAAAGTAATGAAAATGACTCTGGAAAATAGCTATAAACTATATGCCTATAAGTGGCATCATATGTAGTTAATGATTCCTACTGTGTGATAATTATAGGTAATATGAATTTGAACTTTTTAATGTAATTTATTTATTTTTATATTAATCACAGGTTAGGTACTTTGTATCCCAGGTTTAGCCCCCTCCCACCTACCCTCCCACTCTCCCCATCCCTCCCTTATCTCCTCCCAGCCCCCCTCCAAGTCCACTGATGGGGGAGGACCTCCTCCCCTTCCATCCAACCCTAGTTTATCTTGTCTCTTCAGGGATGGCTGCAATATCCTCTTCTGGGATCTAGCTAGGCTGTTTCTCCCAGGCATGTGTGTGGAAGGATCATAGAGCCAGTTATTGAGTTCATGACAGAAATAGTCCCTGTTCCCCTTACTAGGGTATCCAGGTGGATACTGAGCTACCATGGGCCACATCTGAGCAGGGGTTCTATGTTATATCCATACATGGTCCTGGGTTGGAGAAACTGTCTCCTAAAAGACCCCTGTGCCCTGATCTATTTGGTCTTTGTGGAGCTCTTGTTCTCCCCAAGACTTACTCACTCACCCTATTTTCATTATTATTCCCAGCCCTCTTCTGAAGGCTTGGTTGTGAGTCTTAATATTTGCTCTGATACATTGCCATATCGATTCTTTCAGAGGCCCTATTTGATATGCTCCTGTCCTGTTGCTGGTTTTCTCCTACATTCAATGTACATCCCACTTGTCCATCTAAAGGAGCACTGATCATCCCAACCTGGGTCCTCTTTCTTGTTTATCTTCCCTAGGTGTATAGATTTCAGCATGACCTTCCTATCCTACAGGTCTATATAAGTGAGTAAATACGATATGTTTCTTTCTGCTTTTGGGATACCTCACTCAGGATGATTGTTTCCAGGTCCCACCATTTACTTGCGAATTTCATGATTTCCTCTTTTTTTAATTGCTGAGTAGTATTCCATTGTGTAAAAGTACCATAATTTCTGTATCCATTCCTCAACTGAGGGACATCTGGGTTGTTTCCAGGTTCTGGCTATTACAAATAAAGCCACTACAAACATAGTTGAGCAAATGTCCTTGTTTTGTACTTGAGCATCTTTTGGATATATGCCTAAGAGTGGTATAGCTCGGTCTTGAGGAATCACTATACCTAAATGTCTAAGAAAGCACCAAATTGATTTCCAGAGTGGTTGTACAAGTTTGCATTCCCACCAGCAATGGAGGAGGGTTCCTCTTTCTCCACAACCTCTCCAGAACGTGTTGTCGGGTGAGTTTTTGATCTTAGCCATTCTGGTGGGTGCAAGGTGAAATCTCAGCATCATTTTGATTTGCATCTCACTGATGGCTAAGGAAGTTGAGCATTTCATTAAGTGTTTTTCTGCCATTCTATAATCCTCTAGAGTGAGTTCTCTATTTAGCCCCATACCCCATTTTTTAACTGGATTACTTGATTTCTTGCATTTTAACTTCTTGAGCTCTTTATATATACTGGATATTAGCCCTCTGTCAGAAGTAGGATTGGTAATGATCTTTTCCCGGTCTGTAAGCTGTCGTTTTGTTTGTTTTTAATTAAATTTTTATTTATATATTAGTTACAGTTTATTCATTTTGTATCCCAGCTGTAGCCCTCTCCCTCCTCCCCTCCCCATCCCACCCTCCCTCCCTCACCCCCTCTCATCCCCCTACCCAAGTCCAGTGATAGGGGAAGTCCTCCTCCCCTTCCATCTGACCCTAGAACAACATTTTAACAGTGCATGTCTATCAGTTTCAGAGAGTATTTAAAAATCTGCATGTTTTTAAATCCCAGAGATACAATCCACAGTTGATAAGAGAACAAACATCGTAAGGGGGCCTGGATGCCCTCCAGTCTGTCTGGTTTTTTTTCTTTACTCTATTTCTTTGGCAAATAGTTGCTTGTTACCTAGAGATGTCGCTTCTGTCGTTTTGCTTTGATGACAATGTCTGTTGCTTTACAGAAGCTTTTCAGCTTCATGAGGTCCCATTTATCTATTGTTGATCTTAAAGCCTGTGCTGTTGGTGTTCAATTCAGGAAATAGTCTCCTGTGCCAATGAGTTCAAGGTTCTTTCCCACTTTATCTTCTAACCGGTTTAGTGTGTCTGGTTTTATGTTGAGGTCTTTGATCCACTTGGACTTTAGCTTTGCGCAAGGTGATAAATGTGGATCTATTTTCATTTTTCTGCATACAGATATCCAGTTGGATCAGCACCATTTGTTGAGGGTGCTGTCTTTTTTTCCATTGAATGCTTTTGGCTTCTTTGTCAAAAAACAAGTTTCCATAGATGTGTGGGTTCATTTCTGCATTTTCTATTTGGTTCCATTGATCCACTATTCTGTTTCTATGCTAATACCATGCAGTTTTTGTTACTATTGCTCTGTAGTACAGCTTGAGGTCAGGGATGGAGATACCACCAGATGATCTGTTGTTGTAGAGGATTCTTTTGAATATTCTGGGTTTTTCATTCTCCATATGAATTTGAGAATTTTTCTTTCAAGGTCTGTGAATAATTGTGTAGGTATTTTGATGGGGATTGCATTGAATCTGTAGATTGCTTTTGGCAGTATGGTCATTTTCACTATGCTAATCCCCCGATCCATGAGCACAGGAGGTCTTACCATCTTCTGATATCTTCTTCAATTTCTTTCTTCACAGATTTGAGGTTTTTTTTTTTTTTATAGGACTTTCATTTGCTTGGTTAGAGTCACGCCAAGGTACTTAATGTTATTAGTGGCTATTGTGAAGTTGTTGTTTCCCTAATTCCTTTCTCAGCCCTTTTGTCATTGGTGTACAGGAGGGCTTCTGGTTGTTTGAGTTAATTTTGTATCCAGCCACTTTGCTGAAGGTGTTAATCAGTTGAAGGAGTTCTCTGGTGGAATTTTTGGGGTCACTCATGTATATTATCATATTGTCTGCAAATAATGATACTTTGAGTTCTTCCTTTCCAATTTGTATCCCCTTGATCTCCTTTAGTTTTCTTATTGCTCTAGCTAGGACTTCAAGTACTATGTTGAAGAGATATAGATATAATGGCAGCCTTGCCTAGTCCCTGATTTCAGTGGGATTGATTTTAGTTTCTCTCCATTGAGTTTGATGTTAGCTATAGGCTTGCTGTATATTGTCTTTACTAGGTTTATGCATGTGCCTTGTATCCCTGATCTCTCCAAGACTTTAAATGTGAATGGGTGTTGGATTTTGTCAAATGCTTATATAGCATCTAAGGAGATGATCATGTGGTTTTTCTCCTTCAGTTTGTTGATATGGTGGAATTATATTGATGGATTTCTGTATATCGAACCACCCTTGCATGTCTGGGATGAAGCCTACTTGGTCATGGTGGATGATATCTTTTATGTGCTCTTGGATTCGGTTTGCAAGTATTTTATTGAGTATTTTTGCGTCAATGTTCATAAGAGAGATAGGTCTGAAGTTCTCTTTTTCTGTTGGATCTTTGTGTGGTTTAAGTATCAAGGTGACTGTGGCTTCTTAGAAAGAGTTCGGTAATTTTCCTTCTGTTTCTGTTTTGTGGAACACTTTCGAGATAATTGGTGTTAGGACTTCTTTGTAGGTCTGGTGGAATTCTGCACTAAAACCATCTGGCCCTGGGCTTTTTTTGGTAGGGAGGCTGTTGATGACTGCTTCCATTTCCATGGGAGATATAGGTTATTCAAACTTTCTATATGACCTTGGCTTAATTTAGGTAGGTGGAATCTCTCAAGAAAATTGTCCATTTCGTTTAGATTTTCAAATTTTGTGGCATATAGGCTTCTGTAGTAAGACCTAATGATTGTTTGGATTTCCTCAGTGACTGTGGTTGTTTCCCTGTTTTAACTTCTGATTTTGCTGATTTGGACAGTTTCTCTCTGCCTTTTTGGTAGTTTGACTAGGGGCTTGTCTATCTTGTTGATTTTCTCAAAGAACCAGCTCTTGGTTTCATTGATTTTTTGAATAGTTTTATTCGTTTCTAATTGATTGATTTCAGCCCTGAGTTTGATTATTTCCTGCAGTCTACTCCTCTTGGGTGTATTTGCTTCTGTTTTTTCTAGGGCATTCAGTTGCACCATTAAGTTGTTTGTATGAGATGTTTCAAATTTCTTTTTGAAGGCACTTAGTGCTACAAACTTTCCTCTTTGCAATGCCTTCAATGTGTCCCATAACTTTGGGTGTGTTGTGCTTTCATTTTCATTGAATTCTAGGAATCTTTAATTTCTTTCTTAATTTCTTCCCTAACCAAGCTGTCCTTGAGTAGCAAGTTGTTCAGTTTCCATTTATGTGCAGGCCTTTTGCTATTTCTGTTATTGTTGAGTTCCAGCTTTATACCATGATGATCAGATAGGATATAAGGGATTATTTCAATCTTCCTGTATCTGCTGAGGCTTGCTTTGTGTCCAACTATATGGTCTATTTTGGAGAAGGTTCCATGAGGTTCTGAAAAGAAGGTATACTCATTTGATCCTGGGTGAAAAGATCTATAGACCTCTATTAGGTCCATTTGATTTAGGGTTTCTGTGAGTGACCTTGATTCTTTGTTTTGCTTCTTCCAGATGATCTGTCCCTTGCTGAGAGTGGAGTGTTGAAGACTACCTCTATTATGGTGTTGGGATCAATGTGTGATTTCTGTTTTAATAATGTTTGATTTACATACATAGGTGGTCTTGTATTTTCAGCATAAGTATTCAAAATTGTTATGTCCTTCTGCTGGAATTTTCCTTTGCTGAGAAGGAAGTGCCCCTCCTCATCTTTTTTGATTAACTTTGGTTGACAGTCTGTTTTTTAGATATAGGATTGCTACCCCAGCTTGTTTTCTGGGTCCGTTTGCTTGGAAAACATTTTTCCAGCCCTTTACTCTGAGGTAGTGTTTATCTTTGTTGCATAGGTGTGTTTCATGGATGCATCAGAATGTTGGATCCTGTTTCTGCAACCATTCTGTTAGTCTGTGTCTTTATTGGAGAGTTGAGTTTATTGATGTTGATAGATAATAGTGACCAATGATTGTTACTTCCTTTTTTTTTGTGGACTTGGTGGTCTTACTGTGATTCATTGTTCTTTTGTTGTTGTTGTTGTTGGGAAAATATCTGTATGCTATATTTTCTTTGGTGTAGTTGTTTTTGTTGGACTGAAGTTTTCCTTCTAGTACCTTCTGTGGGGCTGGGTTGCTATGTAGATATTGCATGAATATTGTTTTGACATGGAAAGTTTTGTTTTCTCCCTCTATGTTGAGTGAAAGCTTTGCTGGGTATAGTAGTCTTGGTTGGCATCTGTGTTCCCTTAAAGACTGCATGACTTCTCCCCAGGCCCTACTGGCTTTCATAATTTCTGATGAGACATTTGGTATGATTCTGATCGGTCTACCTTCATATGTTACTTGACCCTTTTCCCTTGCTGCCTTTAATATTTTTTCTTTGTTTTCTAGGTTTAGTGTTTTGACTATGATGTGAGGAGAGGTATTTCTTTTCTGGTCTGGTCTATTTGGTGTTTTGTAGGCTTCTTGTATATTTATGGACATTTCTTTTTTTAAGTTCAAAAAATTTTCTTCTATGAGTTTCTTAAAATTATTTTCCGGTCCTCGGAGCCTGGAGTCTTCTTTTTCATCTATTCAATTATTCTTTGGTTTCATCTTTTCATGGTTTCCTTGATTTCTTGGATGTTTTGTGTTTGGGACTTTTCTGATTTTATTTTTTCCTTGAGTGATGAATCCATTTCAGCAAGTGTATCTTCACCTCCCGAGATTCTCTCTTCCATCTCTTGTATTCTATTGGTGATGCTTATCTTTGTGTTTCCTGATCTTTTCTCTAAGTTCTCCAGTTCCAGGTTATTCCCTGTTAGTGTCTTCTTTTTAGAATCTAATTCTGTTTTCATGCTTTGTATCATTTCCTTCATCTGGTTGACTGTGGCTCCTATTTTTTTGTTTGTTTCCTATCTGTGTATCTTTACTTGTTCCTCTATGTGGGCAGTTATAGTCTTCTGAATTTCTTTGAGGGCCTTGTTCATTTCCTCTTTTTGTTCCTATTTTTGTTCCTGTAATATTTGCATAATCATAGCTTCAACATAAATTTTCCAATGTCTCCACTGAGTTAAAATCTCCATTGCTTTTGGGTGTTTCTTGTGGGGCCACGGTGTCCTGATTTTGTTGGGTGAGTTCTTTTGTCAACCTTTGGCCATTTGTTTATATATAATCAAGGAGCTGTTTGTGCTTTGAGACTGAACTTCAGACTAGAACTGTCTGTCTCTTGTGTCAGGAGTATTCTTCATGAAGATCAGGGAGTTCCAGTGGTTTGATAGTGTGTGTTGTTCACTCAGTTGAACTCTGTTGTGGGATATGTGTGCCCGGCTTCGTGCTCTGTGCTAGAAGCTGTGAGCACCACAGGCTGGTCACCCCTCTGGCCTGGAGGCTTGGCTCCTCACTCTGTGCCAGAGGCTGAGTGTCCCAGTTTGAAATGGCAGCTGGGGCGCCACTCTGGTTTGCAAGCTCCATGCTCCGACTTGGGCTTGCTATTAAGGGCTCCTCTCTGGTCTGGAGACTTTTGTCTCCTTCTGGGCCAGGGGTTGTGCACCAAGGTCTGGGATGGTATTTGGGGGCACCTCAGTCTGGACCTGATACTACGTGTCCTGGTCCAGGGTGGCAGCGACATTGGTTTAGTGTGTCTGGTTTTATGTTGAGAATTGAGTCCATTGATGTTGATAGATAATAGTGACCAATGACTGTTACTTCCGTTTATTGTGGAGTTGGTGGTATTACTGTGATTTATTGCTTTTTTGTTGTTGTTGTCGTTGGGAAATTATCTGTATCCTATGGTTTCTTTGGTGTAATTGTTTCCGTTGGACTGAAGTTTTCCTTCTAGTACCTTCTGGAGGGCTGGGTTGCTGTGTAGGTATTGCATGAATTTTGTTTTGTCATGGAAAATTTTGTTTTCTCCTTCTATGTTGATTGAAAGCTTTGCTGGGTATAGTAGTCTTGGTTGGCATCTGTGTTCCCTTAAAGACTGTATGACTTCTGCTCAGGCCCTTCTGGCTTTCATAGTTTCTGATGAGAAGTCTGGTGTGATTCTGATTGGTCTACCTTCATATGTTACTTGACCCTTTTCCCTTGATGCCTTTAATATTTTTTCTTTGTTTTGTAGGCTCCTGTCCTGTTACTTGTTTTCTCTTACATCCAATGTCCATCTCATTTGTCTTTCTAAGTAGGATTGATCATTTTACCTAGGGTCCTCATTCTTGTTTATATTCTTTAGGTGTATAGATTTCTTTATCCTATCTTAAAATCAGAAGAAGTACACACAGTGAAATAATATTTTCTAGGAATGACAGTGTTATTGCCCTTGTGAATTCATATGTGTCACTACATATTCAATCCTTTTGAAAGATCAAGTCAGCCAAAATCCTAACATGGAGGCAGGAAGGATTCATGAAGCCCTACTCCAGAAAATTCAGTTTTCTTTAAATATGTAACACAAGAAATGCTGCATACACTAAAATAGATGTTCTCACTCCCCTGTTCAAACAAAAAGCTATAAGTGTACTCAGGTTATAAAACAAATTACATAAATTTGAAAAGAAAAATTGGCACGAGTATAGGGGTGGGACAGGAAGAAAGAGAATGTGTTAAGTTTTCAAATAATAAAAGTGATTTTTAAAATATTTAAATTAACTAGGCTGAAAATTTCAGAATTAAAAAGTCAGGTGAAGTAATTTCTGGAAAGAAATTACCTATGTGTAGCCTATAGAACAGAGACAGCTACTTTCCTTAAGGAATTTACATGTCATAGTAGAGTATCATCACAGAGGACATGATGGAAATCTTGGTGCTGACAGTGGTATTTACTACATGGAATGATGACATGATAAGTCCATACATGTGAAGTTATGAATTTGTGTGATCCATTTCTTAAAAAGAGAAAATATTTCTGTGGGTTCTAATTTGTTGGTTTTCATTTTACTTTCAGTCGAACAAAAGACACTTACAAGGAAAGGTTTTTTATATGTGTATATAGATGCTGAAGAATGTACCTTTGAACCCTGCCTAAGATGATGCTCTCACGGGCATTCTCTTCTGAGTTTAATGCCCATGAATGACTGAAGTGTGCTTATCTGATATATAGGAAGGCTGTATTCCAAGGTGCTATATTCATCCTCTTTCATGCCCTCTCTTTGTTCTAGTCTACCAAGTGTGATCTGCTTCAACTAGTTCATGTCGTAGCTTGTTTTCCTTTTCTTTCTTTTTTTTTACCAGAACACATTAGTGTTGATGACTAGGCCCTCTTGTATCCCTAATTAGTTCATAATGTCCTAGGAAAAGGAACACAATTCTGTTAAATGGATGGTCCAGCAATTCAGTATGTTGTGATTCTCAATGATTCCCTTTTATTTTGTCTTATCTTTGAAAAACTGTGTTACATGGGAAGTATCTCCAAAATTGTTATTCTTCAATCCAATATGGCAGCGAGCATGTTTTTATTTTACATCTCTGACTAAAGATTAGTTTTTCATTCTTGATCGTGACAGACATATATAAGATGATTTTTGTTGTTTTTATCACCAATTAATATCTATGCTCATCCTCAGTTCTTCTCCCAGAGAAACTCTTTCTTTAGAAAGCCCCCTTAACTTGCCTGCCTCTCTTTGATGTAACCACAGAATTTATGCACAAGCATGGTTTTGTAGGTATTTGTTGCCACATAGGATACTTTTCAGTGGCTACAGAAATGAAGAAGATGCCATCCTTCCTTCCAGAAGCCAGTATTTGTCAATACTCCATTAGGTAAGGGTAGTACTTCAGCAGCCTCTCAGCCATCCATGAAGGAATGGTGACAGGACCAATATTCTGTAGACCTTTGAAGGCTCACGTGTTTATGGGGAAAAAATCCCCAATAGTTGTTTCAGTGCTGGGAGATTCACTTGTGAATAACTTGCCAGACATAGACACCTCAGTACATCACTACTGTTATGAGCACCATCAGGCTTCTAACACATTCTTTTTTTGATAGTGACATGAAAGCAAATAGGCACAGATCATGCTTCTCAGAAAGCTAAGGAACTATATGTGCTTTTATAAAAACTCAGTGATGCCTCAACTTAAAAAATATGTCTGTCATTCATCCAAGTGTCCACTCTTTTGCCAATATGTGGAGAAACACAGTCCTAATGTAATCATGTTTTGAGCTACATAACTCTTACAATTGAGGGAGAAACAAAAAATCACAATGTACTTAATTTAAAGTAAGTATAGATGCACAACACACATATGGAAAAAATGAGCAAAATTGTTACATTGTGTTTCTTTTTCTATCACCTGTTTCTAACTTCCTTTATCCTCACCAAAAACTCAGGTGTTTCATTCAGATTCATTAACTAAACCATGCTGAATTTAGAATAATCATTTTTAAATTAATTATAGATACTGTGAATAAAGGGAGTAATAGAAGTTAATAGAATTCCCTGTATGTTACATGCTTTCTTATTCACTTTGGAAAGTGTACACAACTGCTTCAAGCAGTAGTGTATCCCAATTTTCTTTGATGGTTTAGAAATATATGGCTACTCAAATGATAAATTGGTAGTCTTATACAATTCAATTACAAAACATTTAGAGTGTGAATAAAATCGATTCAGTGGGAACTGAAACTTGCAAACAAAGGGAACGAGTGTCACAAGATAGGGAATTTCAGAAACACAAAGAGCACCTTGTTTTTAATGATGAGACAAAACCTTGCACTTTTCCTTTGTTTTCTGATGCAATTATGCTGTTATCAGCTGAGATATCCTACTTATCTTCTTGACTGAAAATATGCACTGCATTTCATACAATATAATACATTGTTTTACTGCCTCTCAGTTCCTTAAGTAAGTTATTTTATCATAACATGTATATTTCCCCTTTATCTAGATATACTTAGATTTTTAAGTTAATAGAAAGACCTTTTGCTATACATATGACTCTAAAAGATCAAAATACCTACCCCAAATTCATTTCTTTAGAATATTTTGAATAGGTTCTTTAGAGAAATTAGAGACTTCTACAGACACAAGCATGTTATTGTAAAATGCCCTTTGCTGAAATTTCTATCTATGTATATCAACAAACAAGTAAAGTAAATAAAAGCTTTTCTCTGTGATATCTGTCCACTTTCTGCCTAAGACCTTTCCACTTGGGGAAAAAAAAAACATTAGGAGTCTCACATATGGCTCAGACAGTACCACAGGTGACTGGTGCCAGGAAGTCTTTATTTAGATAATATTTGTTTGATGATTTGCTGTACAAATCTTCTTCCTCTTCTTTAACAGCAAAAACAAAGAAACAAAAAAGTAGAAACTTCCTTTCCTCCTTCCCATAGAAGTTCAACATGTCTCTTAAGTTTTATACAATATTCTGATATCTTTAGGTTTCTCCTCTTGTGTATAATTCATGTTTGTTAGGCAAGTAAAAAATGTGTACCTCCTTCTTCCAGGCTGTGTTTGTCAGTTTATTTCACACAATAGCATTGTTGAAATGTCAAAAATGAAATTATAGAATAAAATTTCTCTTTATCATGTTTATTAAACATTGTTGGAAAATAACTTTATTGAATAGAAACTATATTGTGCCTGCAGCCTTGATAGGGGAAAAAAATCTCATTTGAGCATGGAAAAATAAGGGCCATATGTTCTTTCTCTACAACTGCTGTAACATTTCTGTAACTCAAAGGCTTTGATGTGAGGGATCAACTCACAGTTTTAGGGGTAAGAACTGATTCAGATTACACTGGGCTAAAATAAAGAGGTCACTGGGTCATGCTCTCTTCTGAAGCCTCCAGGAGACGTTCTATTCTGCTCACTAGTCTTCTCATTTAAGTCATTCAATTCTTTGAGGTTGTGGAATCAAGATTTGCTTGTCATTTTCATTACTCTAAACTGAGAGTTATGATGTCCTTTCTTTAATTTATTCCATTCTAATTAAAAAAAGAAATTATAAGAATACTCCAATTATTACTATCATGTTTCTCTGACATTTCTTCTAGTTGTGTTACTTTATACCTACTCATTAGAGAAAGCTGTGTGCTCATGTTCCATGAAGGAATTTTTGTTTGGTGCTTGAAACATTGGCAAAAAAAAAAAAAAAACATGGTTAAGGAAGTCACAGGTCCCAGGAGACAGTATATTGCTGTTGCTTTGCTAAATGATCATGTTATGTAGCTCCATTTAAATTATTTGTGTTATGTCCAGAGACTTAACACTACTCTCAAAATTGATCAAAAAGCTTCATTTGTGACATAGTGGATGTAAAAACTTGAAATGGTGAGACTCATAGCTGCTGAAAATGCTGAAAACAATTGACTGTTAGTGCTGAGTCATAAACGGAAAAGATATGTGACATCACCTTCAGCAATACTCAAGGAAGATTATCAGAGAATGAATGGAAAGAATGTAAGAGACAGAGAAAAGAGGACTGCTTGTTGGCTGGAACATGGATATGCCTTACCTCTTACAAAGAGGAACTCACAGAAGCTGTGTATTAATCTGCACAAATCAACATAAAAAAACAAAAACTACAACAACAACAAAAAAACCTCCAGCATTGATGAGGGGGCTCCTAATGCCCCATCCCTAGGATGTTAATGGCAGTTGATGGTTGCTAAGAGAGGAATAGTTACTTTTATTGAAAGGAAGTCATCCACAGGTTGCCTCAGCTCCAATGAATGACACCACATACATGCACAAATGGCAGCAATAATTGGAACAAGTGGATCCTAAGAAATAACAACAACAACAAAAAAAAACAAAACAAAAAGCCAACACACAAATAAACAAACAAAAAAATCATTATGGGAGAGTAGGTAAAGTTGGAGTTGGAGGAAGGAAATGGAGAATAGACATGATCAAGAGAAATCACATATGTATAAAATTTTCAAACCTAAAAAATAATACTGCAATATTAGGGCAAATTCTTCCTTTTACCTCACTTTGACTCTTAAAACTCTCATGGAAAAAAGTTACCAAATATGAATTATTTTAATCCTAAACTCATAAAACTCATGACTTTCACTGAAAATATTTAGTACTATTTTTTTTTCCTTCTTGGCTAGGCATAAAGGTTATATGCTCTTCCTTCAAAAGACCTCTGTTCTCTAAATGTCCTCTACTCATTTGACACCCTGAACACATCACTACTGGTTCAAATGATGCAAATTCACTAACCTATTTTATTTCTGTCTTTAAGGACACTGTTAATGAATAATAACCTCTAGATCTTTAAGGACTATTTAGTCTGGTATATATAGACTGGAGAAAACAAAGAGAGACACACCACTTAACAGTGCCATTCCCCATGGTCCTTTGGGGACCATTTTTTATTCCAAACACCACAGGAACATAATATTTAAACCAATTATGCTGGCTAGATATAATCTGATATGAACCAGAGCAATTTTGGAAGAAAGAACCTCAGTTGAGAAAATAGGTCCTCAATATTTGCCTTAGTAAGCCTCTGATATTTTTGTGATTGATGATTGATCTAGAAGGTTACAATTCCCTAGCATTGGTCCTGGGTATTAAAAAAAGTAAGCTGAACAAAGCATGTGGATCAAAACTATAAGAAACATCACTCCATTGTTTCCTACAGTTCTGGTCTCTGGCATTTGGCTAAGTTCCTTAACTGGCTTCTTTCAATGATGAACTTACAAGCTGGGAAATAAAATCAACCCTTTCCTATCCAAATTTTTTGGTCATGGGATTTTGGCACAGCAATAGAAACCCTAAGGTGTTAATTTAATAAATCAATTTTACACCAAGTTAATAATATAAATTTAATAACACTCTAGACAATATTTGCTACATAGCACATCCTGTAGTTTCACCTTCTGTACCTATATGAAATGCTACTTGTACTTTCAAATATACCTTGAGTTTTTTATATTTCTAACTATGGATAATAGAAGCGTCTTCCTTGATATCTTTAATATCTCTGAATTTTGTTACTGCTTGCTTTCTGTTTCTTTTTCTTGTTTCCAATTGCTAAACTGATTGATTTTCGCTTGGCAATCCCTTTGCACTAGTGAGTCTTTCTGCATGTTTGCCATGGAATTCTATTTCTGTTCCATTGCTTGTTTTGATTTCTTACTCTATAAAGCCTCCGAGCACCCCACACTCTTTAAGACTCAAGTTAATTTTCTATACAGTTCCTAGGTTGAGGAACATTCCTCTAAATGACAATATAAAGTATCTTTCTATAGATACTTTCTTTTTGGACATTGAATATTAGGTAGTAGCTCAACATTTCCCATGAGATCATAACCTTAGTCACATAAAGACTGACATTATATATATAATGTATATATATAAACATGATTTGAGGATACTTAAAATCTCTATACTGAAGGTCATGCATTATATAAAACTTATCTTTCTATCTTGGAAAGCATGTATGATATTTTATAATAAGCCAAATAAAATAATTTTAGAAAAATATTTGTATAGTTACTTTTAAATATATCATATTAAACCTTTCACTATAAAGATAATATATTGGAACTTTTCTCTATTGAAGAAATATTTATTATTAAAATATTAAATTCATAAGAAATGTAGTTAATACATATTTTATATCTCATATATTATTTTAAAGATATTAGTATCTATACTGCTGTTACTTTTCTTATAGCTGAGTGTATATATATATACTATATATACTATATATATAGTATATATATATATACTATATATATATATAGTATTATTAGCATAGATCTTTGAGTTATAGCAGCCTCATGTAATATAGAATTTCTTCTTATGAAGACATTTTGAAAGAGATAAAGATTGGTGTGAGCATTCATTTTAAGAAATATCCGCTTAAGAATTAATTCAACTATCACTAAAGTAGATCAAAATCTCAAAATAAAAGCAGACACACTAAACCTTATTAGAAGAAAAAGTGGAGAAGAGCCTTGAATTCATTCATAGGAATAACTTCCTGAACAGAAAACCAACAGCTCAGGCTCTAACATCAACAATCAATAAATGGAATCTTGTGAAACTGAAAAGCTTCTGTAAAACGAAAGACACTCTCATCAGAAGAAAATGACAGCCTACAGACTGGGAAAAGACCCTCACCAACCCTATATATGTCAGACAGCTAATATACAGAATATATAAAGAACTCAAAAAGTTAAACACCAACAAATCAAGTAATCCAATTAAAGATGAAGTATAGAACTAAAAAGAGAATTTTCAGCAGAGTAATATCGAATGGCAGAGAACCACTTAAAGAAATGCCAACATCCTTATTTGTCAAAAAAAGGAAATCAAAATGACCCTGAGATTTCACCTTATAACCATCATACTGGCTAAGATCAAAAACTCAAGTGACAACACATGCTGGAGAGAATGTGGAGAAATGGGAACCCTTCTCCATTGCTGGTGGGAATGTAACCTTGTACAACCACTTTGAAAGCAATCTGGCACTTTCTCAGACAATTAAGAATAGTGCTACCTCAAGATCCAGCTAGACCATTCCTAGGCATATATCCAAAATATGATCAAATACACAAGGACATTTGTTCAAACATGTTCATAGCAGCTTTACTCATAGCAGCTGGAAACTGGAAACAACCCAGATATCCCTCAGCAGAGGAATGGATACAGAAATTGTGGTACATTTACACAATGGAATACTACTCAGCTATTAAAAACAAGGAAATCATGAAATGTGCAGACAGACGGTGGGAACTACCAAAGATCATCTTGAGTAAGGTATCCCAGAAGCAGAAAGACACACATGGTATACACCCACTCATAAGTGGATATTAGCCATATAATATATGGCTAAACACACTAAAATTTTTACTCCTAAAGAGCTAAACAACAAGGAAGGCCTTAGGGAAGATGTTCAATCCTCTTTCAGAAGGACAAATGTGATAGACATCTGAAGCAGGAGAAGACAGGGAATAAGATAGGAGCATACCACAGAGGGCCTCTGAAAGACTATGGAGCTCTAAGAGGAGATCAACAGAGCCATAAAAAGCCAGAGCCTTTGGGGCCCTGAAGAGAATGATACCCCAACCTAGGACAATGCATGGAGAGGAACTAAAACCCTGGCTCAGTTGTAGGCCATAAACTCAGCCTTTAATTGGGGTCCCTAATAAGGGGATTCAGGGCTTTCTCTGTCATGATTTCAATGGCAAGATCTCTGATCACCCCGCCCCCCCTGGTGGGAGCAGCCTTACCAGTCAGCAGAGGAAGAAAATGCAAGCAGTCCTGAGGAGACCTGATAGGCTAGGGTAAAATGAAAGGGGGGAAGACCTCCTCTTTCAGTGGACTAGGAGAAAGGCATAAGAGGTAAAGAGATTGGGAGGCTGTGATTAGGAGAAGAGGGAGGGGACCACAGCCAGGATACAAATTAAATAAATTGTAATAAATGATAATAAAAAAGAACACAATTTAAAAATGGGGCATGGAACTAACCACGGCTCTCAAAAGATGATATACAGATGGCAGAGAAACAGATACTATTTATATAAAATAAACATCTTAAAATGTATACTTCTAAAGAACTAAACAAGAAGAAGGACCCTAGGGAAGTCACTCAATCCTCATTCAGAAAGCAAATGGGATTGATATAAGAAGCAGGAGAAAACAGGTAACAGGACAGGAGCCTACCAGAGAGGGCCTCTGAAAGACTACCCAGCAGTGTATAAAAGCAGATGCTGAACTTATAGCTAAACTTTGGGCAGAGTGCAGGGAATCTTATGAAAGAAGGGAGAGATAGAAAGAACTGGAGGGGACAGGAGCTCCACAAGGAGAGCAACAGAACCAAAATATCTGGGCACAGGGATCTTTGCAAAGACTGATACTCCAACCAATGGCCATGCAGGGAGATGACCTAGATTCCTTGCTAAGATGTAGCCCATGGTAGTCAGTCTCCAAAGGGGTTCCCTAGTAAGGGCTACAGGGACTGTCTTTGAAATTAACTCAGTGGCTGGCTCTCTAATCACCTCCCCTTGTTGGGTGCATTCTTACCAGCCCACAGAGGAAGACAATGCAGCCAGTCCTGATGAGACCTGATAGGCTAAGGTCAGATGGAAGAGTCAGGGGAGAAATGGGCTGGGGGAGGGGCATGGAAGTAGAAGAGGGAGGGAAGGTAAGATTGAGAGGAAATGAATGAGGAGGCTATATATAGCTTGGATACAAAGTGAATAAATTGTATTAAAAATAAATAATAAACAAGGAGAAAAGGATGAATTAAATAAACAAAACCAAAATATTAATAAATTACCCATTTTTCTTTGATTTAGATATTTTTGGGAAAAGATTAGAAGGTGACAGGATCTCCACAACAAGACCAATATAGCCAGCTAACCAGGGCTCAGAGGGGCTTGAGGAGAATAAACCTCCCAACCAAGGACCATGCATGGACTGGACCTAGGCATCCTATACAGATGTAGCCATAGGCACTTAGGCTTCATGTGGGTTCCCTAATAAGGGGAGTAGGGGCCCTCTCTGACCTGGATCTATTGCCTGCCTTTTGATCACTTCCCCCTGGTGGAGCTTACTTGCCAGACCTGAGGGGAAGAGGATGTGCTTAATCTTAATACAACTTGATTAGCTGGGGTGAGCTGAGGGAGGATTTCCTTTCCTGAGGAATACAGGAGGGAATAGGGGAAAGAGGGGAAAGGGGTACTATTTGGAGGAGAGGAGGGTGGGGTTATGATCAGGATGTAATGTGAATAAATAAATTAATTAGATTTTTTAAAAGAATTTTTTTTAGTCTAACAGTAGATTTTGATTAATGGGTCTGCCCTCCCTAGATCCTCTTAAATCCTTCCTATTTCTTTGCCCACCCAAATCCACACCTTTTCTGACTCTTCTTGGAAAACTAATACATATATAAATATTGAAAATAAAATAGAATAGAATAAGATAACACAAAAACAATACAGTCAGACTAGGACAAAGCAAACAGAAGAAAAAGATTCCGCCTCCTTCCCTAAGAAAGCATAAGAAAACATATACAGACACAGAGCCACATACATTCGCACATATAGAAAGTTCATGAAACAAAAAACCTGAAGCCGTAATAAACAATCAGAGGAAATGTAATGTTAAAAGAAAAAGAAAAAAGAAAGAAAGAACCAAGACACAACATTGAGGCAATAAAACCCTACAAATATGCCATCTTTTTTGTTTTCTACTGGCCATTTACCGCTGGGAAGTGCTCTACACTGAAGAGTAGTTTTTTTTTTTTTTTCCCAGTAGCTCCTTGGGAAAAAATAAACAAACAAACAAACAAACAAAAACGAAAAAACAAAACAAAACAACAACAACAACAAAAAAACCCCTCATTTTCCATTGGCAAGTGGTTATCATTGGAGCTAGCTTGTGGGTTAGGATAGGAATGTGTCCATCCATTTCTCCTCTCATCTCTAGGACACATCTGGTGAAAACTGGGGCAGGCCATGCAATGCTGCCTCAGTCTATCTGCCTTCATATTTGCTTTAGTAATACTGTGTTAAGAAGTCCTTGGTATTCTCCATCTTTTCTGACTCTTAATTTTTTTTTTTTTTTATCCTTTATCACCTATGGAGTTTCCTGAGCTCTGAGGAAGGTGTGTTTAAAGAGACATCCCAATCGATCTTCGTGTTTTCACTCTCTGCACATTGTCTGGCTATGGATCTCTGTATTTGTTCCCATATGCTTCAGGAGAAAGCTTACCTGATGATGGCTGAACAAGGCACTCTCCAAGGATATATATCAAAATATCCTTAAGGGCCATTTTACTATTATGTTCTTTTAACCAAAGAGGAGTATTTGTTTTTGTTTTTGTTTTTGTTTTTGTTTTTCCTAGTGCCTGGCATTTCTAGTCTCAGGGTCTTGGTCATGTGAGCAGTGTTGGTTTGGGTTCCTTTTCTTGGTGTGGGCTTAAGTCAAATCAGATCTTTGGTGGAAGATTTGCTGCACTTTAATATTTTCTCTGACAACATGGTATTCAAATATACATAGTTCCTTGATACTTAGGATTATGGATTATATCTATGTGGTATTAATTGCGCCCATCTAAACAAATACACATTGCTATGCAAAACAGCGACATGCAAAATTCTCGTTTTCACAGAAAACATAAGGTAGAGAGTATTTTTAATCAACTGTCCAACTTGTTAAAAGATACATATGTCTTTCTTTTAAATTTTATTTTGACATATGTTTTTTTTTATCAAAATTGGTGGCTAGCCTTTAAACTCATGTTGGTACAATTAGATGTGAGAGATAATTCATGGTATTTTCTCCTTGCTCTCTCTAAATTCCTCTGTCCCATCCCATTATTCTGTTTACTCTTGTTTCTCTTAATGTGCAGTTATCTCAGTGAGTAAGTTAAAAGCAAGATTGGACACAGGCTCATAGTGGTGGGGTCATGACACCAAACCAGCCACAAAACCTTTGATCCACACCTGTCCTGCCTGTAAGATGTGCTAGTGTAATCATGGCTCCAAGCTTGTGCCATCCAATGACTGGTCTAAATTGATGTCCAAGCCATGAAAGAGAGCCCCTGCCCTTTACAGTTGGGATGGCCAAGAACTGGAAGCTAGAATGCTCAGAGATGTGGGGTAGAACCAGACAGGATAGACAAAAAAAAGCAATAATTCTTAACCATATTCTGCCATACTCATAGATCAGTGCCTAGCTCAGTCAGAGAGGCTGATGGTAGCAAATGCAGAGACTCACATCTAAACATTAGGTGGAGCTCAGGGCTCTGGGAACCCAGATAGGAGCAGGAGGAAGGATTGTAGGAGTCAGAGGGGTTGAGGATGCCAGGAGAACTCAGCTCACAGAATTGACTAAGCAGGGTTCTTAGGGGCTCACAGAGACTGAAGCTGCAAATGAGGAGCCTTCATGGGTCTGGCTAGGTCATCAAAATACATGCTATAGTTGTTTAGCTTTGTGTTTTGGGAGACTTCTTTTTTTTATTAATTTATTTATTTTTATATCAATCACAGGTTAGGTACTTTGCATCCCAGGCATAGCCTCCTCCCTCATTTCCTCCCACCCTCCCACTCCCTCCCTCATCTCCCTCCTCCCCGCCCCCTCCAAGTCCACCAACAGGGGAGGACCTCCTCCCCTTCCATCCAAACCCAGCTCATCCTGTCTCCTCAGGGCTGGCTGCAATGCCCT
>CM053765.1:68299380-68326218 GCA_028658305.1 Pachyuromys duprasi | reverse complement strand
GCATCTGTGTTCCCTTAAAGACTGCATGACTTCTGCCCAAGCCCTTCTGGCTTTCATAGTTTCTGAGGAGAAGTCTGGTGTGAGTCTGATAGGCCTACCTTCGTATGTTACTTGACCCTTTTCCCTTGCTGCCTTTAATATTTTTTCTTTGTTTTGTAGTTTTAGAGTTTTGACTATGATGTGACGAGAGGTATTTCTTTTCTGATCTAGTCTATTTGGTGTTCTGTAGGCTTCTTGTATGTTTATGGGCATTTCTTTTTTTAAGTTAGGAAAATTTTCTTCTATGATTTTCTTAAAAATATTTTCTGGTACTTGGAGCCTGGAGTCTTCTTTTTCATCTATTCCAATTATTCTTAGGTTTCGTCTTTTAATGGCATCTTTAATTTCTTGGATGTTTTGTGCTTGGGATTTTTCTAATTTTTTATTTTCCTTGAGTGAGGAGTCCATTACAGCCAGCGTATCCTGAGCTCCTTATATTCTCTCTTCCATCTCTTGTATTCTATTGGTGATGCTTATCTTTGTGGTTCCTGATCTTTTCTCTAAGTTCTCCAGTTCCAGGTTCTTCTCCGTCTGTGTCTTCTTTATAGATTTTAATTCCGTTTTCATGCTTTGTACTGTTTCCTTCAACTGATTTACTGTGTCTCCTATTTTGGTTGTTTCCTCTTCGTGTATCTTTGATTGTTCCTCTATGCGGGTGGTTAAGTTCTTCTCCATTTCTTTGAGGGCCTTGTTCATTTACTCTTTTTGTCTCTCCTCTTATTCCTCCAATATCTGCATAATCAACGCTTTAAAATAATTTTCCTGTGTCTCCGCTGAATTAAAATCTCCGCTGCTTTTGGGTGTTTCTGGTGGGGCCATGGTGTCCTGATTTTTGTTGGGTGAGTTCTTTTTCTGATTTCTAGGCATTTGTTTATATATAATCAGGGAGCTGTTTGTGCTTTAAGGCTGTACTTCAGTCTGAAACTGTCAGTCTCTTGTGTCAGGAGTATTCTTCAAGAAGATCAGGGATTTCTGGTGGTTTGTTATTGTTTGTGGTTGTCTCAGTTGAACTCTTTTGTGGGCTCTGTGTGTCAGGCTTCGTGCTCTGTGCTAGAAGCTGTGAGCACTGCAGACTCGTCACCCCTCTGGTCTGGAGGTTTAGCTCCTCAATCTTTTGAGCTGTCTTTGCGCTCAGCCCTGAGCTTGTTGCTAAGGGCTCTCCCCTGGAATGGAGATTTGGCTCCCCCTTCTGGGCCAGGGGCTTTGCACCAAGGTCTGAGATGATATTTGGGGCACACACAATGGGTTTAGGTTGGTGTGCCTCCGCTGAATGCAGGCATGTCTGAAATGGTGCCTGAGGCCTTCTCTGTCTGTCCTTGGACACACACAGGGACTGAGGTTTTGGCCCTCAGCGTGAGGTCTGGTCAAGATGGTCCCCGGACTTTGTCAGTCTGGGGTGGCTCCTGAGATCCGTGCATGCCCACAGCACACCCATGGGTTGAAGCAGAACTCAGGTCCCTCCTAGATTTGCCCGTGGACTGGCACAGGGACTGAGGTTTTGCTGGTGGAAGCATGTGGCTCGAGCCCGCAGAGTGCAAACTGGTCAAACAGGTCCCCTGCCTTTCTCAGCCTGGCGTGGTTCAGATCCGTTCGTGCCCACCGCACACCCATGCGTTGAAGCAGAACCCGGGTGCAGTGTGCGCTCTTAGGGTGCAGTTCAGTGAAAACGGTACCTGGTTCCTCCTCAGACTGCCCGCAAGACTGTGTGATCCAGTCTATAATGGCGGGTGCGGGCGCCCAGTGCAGCGGCTGCTCGTTCAGATCAGAGCTGTGTGCCGCTGGTCGCCCGGAGGTTTTTCCGGGGAATAACTGGGTGTCCCTAGGGTTTTCCCACTTGATTTTCTCACTGTGGGAGTTCTGCTCACCTGGCAATCACGGATGCTGGCGTTTTAGGTCCCAGAGTTCAGTCTCCTGGTCGCTGTGTTGTTTCTGCTGTCCTACTCCTCACACACAGTGTCCTCTAGTGGCAGCCATCTTGGATCGGGAGACTTCTTAACAATGGGAGAGGGAATATCTCTTATAGTTTTTTGTTTGTTTGTTTGTTTTTTGTTTTTATTGTTAGACATAAATCTCTTAGGATGCCTTTGTGTTTTTTAATTTTTTAATATTAGTTACAGTTTATTAAGTTTCTATCCCAGCTGTATCCTGCTTTCTCATTCCCTCCCAATCCTACCCTCCCTCCCTCATCTCCTCGCTGCCCCTTTCCAAGTCCACTGATAGGGGAGGGCCTCCTCCTCTTTCATCTGACCATGGTTTATCAGGTATCTTCAAGACTAACTGCAAAGTCCTCCTCTGTGGTCTGGTAGGGCTGCTCTTCCCTTGCAGGGTGGGGAGGTAAAAAATTCCCACCATTGAGTTCATGTCAGAAACAGTCCCTATTTCCCTTACTAGGGTACTCACTTGGATACTGAGCTGCCATGGGCTGCATCCCAGCAGAAGTTCTAGGTTGTATCCATAAATGGTCCTTGGTTGGAGATACAGTCTCATAAAACACCCCTGAGCCCAGATATATTAGGTCCTTGTGGAGCTCCTGTCTTTTCCTGGTCATATTAACTCCCCCTTCTTTCTTATGATTCCCTGCACTCTGCCGAAGGTTTGGTTATGAGTCATAGTATCTGCTTTGATACACTGCTAGGTAGAGTCTTTCAGAGGCCCTCAGTGGTAGACGCCTGTCCTGTTACTTGTTTTCTCCTAAATCCAATGTCCATCCCACTTGTCTTTCTAAGTAAGGATTGAGCATCTTACCCCAGGTTCCTCCTTCCTGTTTAGCTTCTTATATAGATTTCAGTATGTTAATCCTATCTTATGGGTCTATATAAGTGAATATATACCATGTGGGTCTTATGTCTCTTACTCTTTGCCATGCTCTTGTAACCCTTGTTCTCCTACTGGGATACCTGGTCCAGCCTTGAAATGAGTGTTTGTTCCTAGTCTTATTGCATCTTGTGATCCCATGTTTGGTTGATATCACTGAAAATCCTGCTTTTGTTCTGAAGGGAAATGAAAGGGGGAGAGAGAGGAACTGTGAGGAATGGAGGGAGGAGGGATGTATTGGATGAGAAAATTTTTAAAAAATGAAAAAAAGAAGCACAGGTGTCTCATCATATATCTTTTACTACTCTTAGATTTTCCAAACTGCACTGCACTATCCATTTATATTTATTTCCGTATTTGTTCAAAGTATTGAAGTGTATAGTCATGAGTTTGAAGTTTTGTCCTCATTCATACTCATAAGCATCATCCATATTAGACTCCTGATTTAGATTTTCATCCGTTACATTTTTAAAATGTTTTCCTAGTAAAAGTTTAAGAGTTACACATATCTGACAGTGTTCAGATCATGTACTTGGCAAGTTTTCTTGCTTTATCCAGGCCTTCGGACACTAAGATATTCCTATCACCTTCAGAAATTATTTCTAAGTTGTCAGGTTCTTAAAATTATCTTAAACTATAACGTTGTCTCAGTTGTTCTTAGTTGGCTGACAACTGACTTATCTCTGGGTTCAAAGTGATGTTTTAAATGCCCCACCTTTCTTTCAGCTCTGGATGATGTAAACATGCATACCATTGCAATAAAATGACTTCTCAGTCTTAAAAATGGAAACAATTTATATGCAATTATCTGCCACATTTTTTCTGACTAGAATTTTGCATATGCTATCATAGTAGAAACTGAAGTATAACAAAGACAGAGGTTTGTATGGGTCAAAAACAAAACTGTAAAATCTCAGTGGACATTGACATCTCGTTAACAAGTCCCTCCAAGTCTGGAAATGTCCCATCTTTGGGCTTGCTGGTTAGAAAATTGTAAAATTGGATTTGGTCATTATAAATGTTTCTGAAATTATTTTGAGCAAATTGCCAAAAGAAGCCATGGAACTAGTAAGATGTTTCTCATAAAAAAAAGTTGTAACTCTCTGACTTAATGCTGGATAGAATTTTTGTAGAGGATCACTGCACTTTCTTATCACCCCTAAAGTGAGCTTTGATTTTATACCTGATTGCTTTTCTCATTCTTTCAGTCCTAGAAGTCTGTAGTCTTTTCATCAATAAGTGTTCATTAATAAAAATGCAGCATTAAAAATCAATGTATGTTCATAAGTATAACCTGTTCTATTTACTTTGTATCAAATATCCAAATGAATGGCATCCTTTGTGTTACTTCTTGTACTGAAGAGAGACAGTTAATTCCCAGTCCCCCTCAGTTTTTCTTTCTGTGTGTTTAATACAGACACACACATTAACAGCCCATACCCAACAATGTCATTCACAACTGAATTCTTTTAAACATTGTTTCTATATTGGACCTTCTTAGCTAATATCCTTTTATCTTTGTTCTATTATGTAAACTAATCATGAGAAACAAATGTATAGGTGCTGATGGGTAGATGAGCAGCTAAGATGTTTTGCTCTTTTTGTAGAGCACTGAATTATGTTCTCAGAACCCACATCAAGTGGTTCACATCTTGCTATATCTTCTGGTCTAGGTGATCTGATACCTTCTTTCTTCTGGTTGCATTGGGCATCCACACTCATGTATGCCTATCCTAAACACACACACATGCACATGCACATGCACACAAAATGATAAAAGCAAAGCATTCTAAAATAGTTTTTGAAAGAGAAATACAACAAAATATTTGTCATATTCTTTTAGCCAAAAGCTGTCACTGTAGGATGAAAGGCTTATATGAAGGGTAGAGTCTTAAAAAACAGAAGTCATTTGAAGACCCTTTGGGTTATTGTTGTGCAGTACAAATATATTTTTATTAAATGTATTTATTTATTCAAGTTACATTATGATCATAGCTCCCTCTCTCCTTTCCTCTTAGTCCCACCCTCCCTCTCTGTTTCCCCTATCCCTGTCTCCTACTCCTCAGAGAAGGGGAGCATTCTTCTGACACCCAGCTTATCAAGTCTCATCAGGACTGAGCACATCCTCTTACCCTGTGGCCTGGCAAGGCAATCCTGCCAGGGGGAAGAGATCAAAAAGTAGACAACAGAATCAATGTCACAGAGAACCTCGACTCTCATACTAGGGAATTCGTATGAGAACCTAACTACCCATCTGCTACATCCGTGTAGGAAGCCTAGGTCCAGTCCATGCATAGTCCTTGGTTGGTACTTAAGTCTCTGGAAGCCCCTCTGGGTTATGGCTCTGTTGGTCTTCTTGTGGAACTTCTGCCCCTTCCCTTCTACCTTTCCCCTTTTCCACAAGTTTCCCAGTGCTCTGCCCAATGCTTGGCTGTGACTGTCATCATCTGTTTTAATCTACTGCCGGGTGTAGCCTGGCAGAGAACAGCTATGAAAATAGAAATAGAAGGAACATTGCCAAACCCATTCTATGAAACCACAGCCACCCTGATACCTAAACCACAGACATTCCCAACGTAGGAAAAAAATTTCAGACTAATTTCCCTTATGAACATTGATGCAAAAATACTCAACACAACAGTTGTAAACTGAATCAAAAAACACATAAAACAATATCATCCATGATGACAGAATAGGCTTCATCCCAGACATGAAGGGGTGGTTCAATGTATGAAAATCCATTGATGTCATCCACCATATAAACCAACTTAAAACACAGAGAGACACACACACACACACACACAATTATCTCATTAGATACCAAAAAAGACCATTTAGCAATATCTAACACCCCTTCATGTTAAAAGTCTTGGAAAGATCATGGATAAAAGGCACATACCTAAACACAATAAAAGCAATATACAGAAAGCTTATAAACAGCATCAAATTAAAATTAAAGTAATTCAACTGTAAATCTAATTTGTTCTTATGATTTAGACTCACTCTTATGATATAGTGTTAACATTTGTTCCGTGATACAAAGATTATTTACATTTTAGGTCTGATGCTATAATTTGGGAAAAGTACTTTGACATAGTGATTCATTTCTCACAGATACACAGGCATTCAGACCCACATATATGCACACATAAAACTACACAAAAATTAAAGAAAACTCACCATAAGAGTTGGTGTAATGTATAAGCAAGTGCACAAAGGTTTTATACAGAAACAGTACAATTTCTTCTGAAGTACATGAGAAGTCCTGTTGTTGGTTTTTTTCTTGAGGCTCTAGAGGTTAGTCTTTCACTGACATTGAACAATGCTTATGCAACACAAGGAAAAAAATTAAGACACAATATCTAATTTTACTGATATTGGGTACTCAGTTATGTGTGTTTAAAATATACATTTATCATTTTAAATTTGTGAGGCCAAACTTTGTTTTTCAAACAGATATAAACAGTATCTACCTAGTTTCATAGTACCCATAAGCCCACACAGTGTAAGAATTATTGGCATAAAATAACTTGCTAATTATATAAAGACACCCCTCTCTGCCCATTTTGTTTTGTTTTGTGTTTTTTGCTTTATTTCAAGACAGGGTTTCTCTGTGTAACCTTGGCTGTTGTGGACTTCCTTTGAGGACCAGGCTGGCTTCGAACTCACAGACATCTGCCTGTGCTTGTCTCCTTGAGTGCTGGGATTACAGCTGTGTGCCACCGAAACTTGATTTTGTATTTGTGAGCTAATATATGTATGTGTGTTGTTTGTTTGTTTGTTTGGCTTTTGCTTTTCAAGACAGGATTTCATTGTGTAGTTCTAGCAGTTCTAGAACTCACTCTCTAGACCAGAAGCTGTCCTTGAACTCACAGAAATCTACTTATCTGAGATTAAAAGTACATGTTCAGGTGCAGCCAGGCCACAGAGGAAGACAATGCAGCCAGTCCTGATGAGACCTGATAGGCTACGGTCAGATAGAGGGGGGGAGCTCCTCCCTTATCAGTGGACTAGGGAAGAGGCATAGGGGTAGAAGAGGGAGCCTGGGTCAGACTTCAAGGAGATGGAAGGGGCTACAGGTGGGATAAAAGTGAATAAACTGTAATAAATAAAAAATAAAACCATTAATGCAAAATAAAAGTATATGCCCTCTTTCCTGTCACCTTTAGATATCAATTACAGCATCTCTGATATGCACTGTTTAAAGAGCAGATTCAGAAGTGTTTAAATACTCAGAGATGCCTCCTAGGTCAATAGCTTGGCTGTCAAGTCTGAGGACTGGCACCTGGATCCTCAGATCCCATGTATATCCTGGGATGGCATAGTGTCTGGCATGTTTAAGCCACAGTGCTTAAACAGCAGGATCCTGGAACTACTGGGAAATGATGGCTATTAAGACTGTCCAAATCAGTGAGACACCCTACATCATTTCATGTATAAAGTGGAGAATAATCAAGGAAAGCATCTAACATTAGCCTCTGCACTTCACATGAATGCACACATACACACATCCACATACACATGTGCTCAAATAAATACAAAGACACATGTGCACTGTAGCTACTCATAAGCACTAAACAATAATAATAATAAAAGAGGTGTGTTAGAAAATGAAAGGGCAACCAGTCACAAGAACAGTGACACACTGAAGGCAAAACAGCAAAGTGCCAACCCAGTGCACTGGCAGACTGAATGTTCTTCTCCTTCCCTAAAAAGTGTTAAAATTCTAAGGCTGAAGGTTATTCTGGTAGGTAGGAGGTGGGTACCTTAGGGAGGTTATAGGTCAATCAAAGAGCATACTCAGGATTTAGATTAAGGCCATTAAGTAAAGTTATAAGAAAGTTCCCCTCCCATTCATCTACCATTGAAGGACAGAAGAACTTACAGTATGCAAGCGGAATCATATTCTTAGCCAGACTGGGCCATACTGGCAACCAGATGGATGTATCCTTCTATCCTCCATGACTGTGAAAGAAAACAACATCTTTTGAATAAAAGTTATTCAGTCTATAACACCTTGAAGAGCATCATGGATTAGGAAAAAAAAAGTCATGCTATCAAGTGTCCTCATAGAAAAGGGGCAGCTCATCTCCTGGGAAACAGGAGATGTAAAACACAGGCGTGTCTACAATCCCAGCTGATATGTATGATGTGTGTGTGTGTGTGTGTCAGGGGTTAACTAAGATATTTTAATCAACAAAATATCAAAGCAGAGGTCTGTTTCTTAGGGGGAATGAAGAAAAATTTTGTTCTAGCAGTTTCCTGAGTTCATGATACTATCATGGTCCTAAAAACAAACAAACAACAAAAGAAAGCTTTCAGAAAGATGTCATAAGTACCAGTGGATGGAAATCAGTTAAAACTCATTGACATGAGAAGGTTCAAGTAATACGGGAGCAGTAGTTACTAAATGAATTGAACTGGGATGTTTCATTAAGATAAATATCTTTAAATTGCTTCAAAACTAGGGAGCTAACATTTTATATTATTCTGCTCAACTAAGCTGTAGAAGAAAGTGCCTTTGGAAGGCAGTAATTGGTCAATGGAAAATCGTGGAGAGTTAAAAGTCACACTGGTATCATCTTCTCTAGTTTTTATTTATTTATTTACTTATTTATTTTTACAACTCAGTAATTGGTTATATAGATGTTCTTTTTAAATTAAAAGGAAATGTTGAAAAGAAAAAAGAGAGAGTGATCTGATATATTAAACAAAAATCTACAGCAACCATGTCTACTGTAACATATGGTTCTTTTTTTATCATTTTGTAAAATCATTCATCATGTGACCTATTTATTCTGTTTGTTTTTATTTCATTTGTTTGGTTGTTTGAAGCAGAGTCTCCTGAGGTTGGTTCCAAATTTCCTGTGTATATAAGGGCTAACTTGAACTCACCTTCCATATTCTGAGATCACAGCCAGTGTCATCACACCTGAATTTCTTTGTCTTTCTCAATTTTATTCCAAGATCTAGATTACAGGCCTGGTGCCAGTCTAGTGCTTCATCTTATATTCTTTCTTCCAGACTAATACCATTAATAATAAATATCTTATTTAGTTCAAAAACTGAATCAAATGAATTCATAAATTAAAAGAAAATATATAATAATTGGACAGTATGAGTGAAAAATCTACCAAGAAAATGCATTTGCTTGGTATTTCAGTAACATTTTAAAGGAAATTTTTAGATTGCTTCAAGAAAAAATATAAGAATAGTTGTGGATTAGTTCTGTGAATTATGCAATTTGTTTTGATTCTGTGTGTACATGTTTTCTTAATGTTTTACCTTTAAGAGCTTATGTGTAACATGAACATGTTGAAAGAATAGTGTGATGACTGAATGTTAAAGATGAATATGTAATGTATCCTCTCCCATAAACTTGCATTAAAATAATAATTAACATTACAAATAAATTGATTACTTTTGTTGATCTCTATATTACTGTACTTGTGGATTTTGGCATTTCTAGTTACCATTTTAACTAATGATATATTCTTAAATTTTGCTTCAACTTTGTTGCAGCCAGCAATACAGAAGAACAGCATATGTAAGCCCTTCCCTTCTTGCAAGGAGGAATTTCACCAAAATAAGAATGGATTCCCAAGTAAGCATATTATTAGTGTAGTTGAATCGTATCCCACGGCCTCTGGCTTTAAGGATTTCAGCAGCTTAACTGATTGGGTAGATGACAGACTGCCACAGTATACTTGGTCTGCTTTCATAATTAAACAAAAAGCCAGAGTCACAGAAGTTTGCATGAATTAGAGAATCCATAAAGTTCAGATTCAAGCAATATAACTTAAGCATATTTCTGTGCATGTTGCTCTGCTCCACACTCTGATTGAAGCCATTTAAACCTCCATCTCTGCTCACCAGGAAACTATGGGTCATTTGAAGACAACCAGACATCAATACATAAAACAATTTGAGTTGACCACGGGGCTGCTTTTAATCAGCCTAACACAGTTGCTGGAAGCATCTACTGAATTAGTTTTGTTGGGCCACTAGTTCAATCCCAAACTTAACATCATTGCCCTTGCTGATGTGGCTCTGAGCCAGGGTAGGCAAGAGGCTAACGAAATTTGTCCAATTTACTCCAAGCAATTTGATTTAACTGGCAGTTGTTACCTTTGTGTCCGATCTCCTGACAGGCAGATTTAGAGGACTGTAATATCCATTCAGGCTGTGTGCCAGGGTGTCAGGACCTAACTGTAACTGTCCTGGCACTTCCTACTGTAATCTCTATCCACAGCAAACAGATTAACAGTTCATAGGCACAGCACAGGGCAGTAGCTAAAATACTCTTATTTCTATGTAAAAGAAGCTCTTGCTCATTTCAACAATAAATTGAAAGAAAAGGCTGTGTCCACAACTGGGGCAAAATATAACAGGTTTTCACTAATTTTAAGAGGATGTATATAGTCGAAAATCTACATGGTTTGTGATTTTTAACCCAGTCATACACATGTATTGACATGTCTGAGTGGGTTGATACCCCTTCGAGGCCCCTGCTTCTCTGAGAAAAAGAAAAGGGTAAAATGGGGAGATGGGTATGAAGGCAGGACTGGGAAGAGGAAAAGAAGGGGGTTGGGATCAGACTGAAAAAAAATTAAATTGATAATAAATGAAAAAAAATCTAAGTTCCAATCTCAAAGCACCAATTCTATGACCACTGTAAAGTGGATTAGGCTTATCCACAAGGCTCCTGACTACTAATTAGAAGTACAAAGATGTACCTGTGAAATTTCATTTAAAAATGGTGAAATGTTTGGTTGACTATCCTTCAGCCTAGACATGTAGGCATGAATTATAGTTGTGTTTATGATAAGAATGAAAATCTATTTTTAAAACTTGGATTTATTTCCATCCTTCTGGGAACTGAACTTATTCTTGCTCACTGTAGTGACCTGCTTCTCTCCAGAGCTGTATATCCAGACCTCTTTCTGCTTTATTTGCAAGGTTCAGACAAGAAGCTTTTTATTTTCTTAATGCTTTGGGTGAGAATCTAGGACCTCTGGATTCCTCAGAAAGCACCCTGTTATACTAACTATATTAAAGGTCTGTCTTTACTGTTTTGTGAACTCTTTAAGAAACATGCTTATATATACACTGGAGGAGGGTTTCCATAGAGACTCTGAATTTAATAAAGTTGGCAATGAAGATTATCATCACAGCCCTACCTCTTCTCAACACTTGAGCACACCACTTTACAAATATGTCATCCTGACCCATACAGTCCCATCTTCATCTCATATTATAAAATATGTTGAAACTGACAATGGAAGTTCTTACAATCACTGAGAGTCCCTAAGCTCTCCAGAAGCTTCAATTCCAACAGTCCTTCAAGATATTCAGGAAAAACATGTAGTTACAAGCTCTAACAAAAGGAAATGAAATTCTATATCTCCAGTGTACAATAATTCAGAACAAACATACTTATTTCAAGGAGAAATGGGAAAAGTTGAGTATAGCAATGAAAGGTCAGACTAAAGAATCTTAAAAGAGGCAACACTAATTGGACTCTTGTTTTTATCAAAGACAAAATTGCAAACAAATAAAAAAATGAGGTATTGGAAGAAAAATCTAGTTGGAAACTTGATGTAGTGGATAGTGTCCAGGAGGAGCTGTTTTATATGGATATGATTTAAACATACTGCATTAAATCATCAAGAATTAAAAACAAAAAGGGGGAGGCATTAAGAATAAACTCTGCACTTCTGTGTATAACACATGTGCTAATAATGGAATGACTTGTGCTCCAAGAGCCTGGGAAGGACACGTTTCCAGTTGTGCCAACGCTGGGCTACACTGGGTGTTCTGGATCCCAGTATAGCTCCAACTCTTCCTCATGGTGAGGTTTTAAAGCACAAAACCCATGTCTTGGGTTGTCATACTTCAGTTAACAAGAACAGTTTTCCAGAAGCACCACTACAGATGCCTAAAGCAAGGTTAGTGCATTCAGAGACCTTCTCAGAATGATAAACTTTGATAGATTAGGCCTTTGTTTTAGTTTTGGCAGATGGTCCTGTCTATGTGCTGAGTTTTACAGCCTGAATGGTTCTCTCACCATCAAGTCAGTTGTGCTAAGGTCTTAGACCCTAGTAAATTCTAGGGACCTGATACACATCCTGAGGTGATTGATCTTTTTTTTTTTCCTTTTTCTTTTGTATTGCCATTTTAACTTAAAGTTACTTCATACAGTTTTTAAAATTAGTATTGAAAATGGATATTTTATGAAATATATTCTGATTATGGTTCTTTAGAGAAATTTTAATCTAACAACATGGCTACTCTGGCAAGGAATCACATCCAAAACCTAGGTCTGTGTGATATGGCTGGGATACAGGCATGCCCTTAGTACACATCTTTCATCTCTCTAGCTGGAAAACACACCTTTAATCCCTCTAGCTGCAATACATACACAACATACCTTTAACCCTTCTGCCTAGAATGCAGAAAAACCTTTAGCACACACTATTAATTCCAAACAATGACATCTATTTGAGGGACAGACACAGTAACAAATCAGAGAAATATTTGACAAAGTGAGTCAGAGACATACTATGGCCAACTCTCAGGAGAACAGACAGAAAGGAGAGGCTACTTAGAGAAGTATGGGGAGAGAGTAGAGAGTTGACCTGATGCAGTTCAGTTGTATGTAGCTGAGATCAGTTCTATTCAGTTCAATTTGTGGAGTTTATCGGCAGTTTTTCTAAGCAGAGCAATTCAGTCAGAATCTAAATTGAGCCATATTGAATCAGTCAGCATGAGGAAAACAGATGAATTGAACCAGCCAGCTAGAGTTCAGAAAGAGCTAGAAAGGGTGGTCTTATTTAGCAGTAAGTCTCAGAGGCTGAAAATATACTATGCTTAGGTTAGCAGATGGAGGCTAGAAACTGAAGGCGTCAGGGTCTGGGCTTTCAGAAAATTAGATTGCACAGAGGTTAGTAGATTCCAGGCCAAGGCCTAGGGATAGATAGAACAGAGAGAGAAATGCTTGGTGATGGGCCTAATCCATGTATTTATAAAGCATGGGCAAGGCTCTCATCTCATCTCCTCATCTGAGGAAATAAAAGCTACATTTAAAAGTAGTTATCGGCCGGAGAACCTTCTTGCTTAGGGATATGGACATGTGTCCAATTCCACTCTCACTGCTGGGGCCATATCTGGATCATACCTATTTGGGCACTCTGTATGTTAACACAGTCTGTGAGTTCACATGTGCATCAGTCCTGCTGTATTTAGAAGACATTCCCCTGGTGTCTCCTGCTATCTCTTAAAATCTTTTGCCTCCTCCTCTGTAGATTTCTTGAGCTGTGACTGGAGAGAATTGATGGAGACATTCCATTTAGGACTGGGTGTCCTAAATAAATGAAAATACATACATGAAAAGAAATACAGAAATCCACCACTGGGCAATGTACAGAGAGTTGGAAAACATACCAGTTTTGAATTAAACATCATTCAAGTGGTGTGAATATGTGAAGAACATATGCAGATAAATTGCCAAGCTACAGAACAATTGGCCTCTAGCTCACTTCCTGTTTCTCTCTGTGAGCTAGGCTTCTGCTTTTCACGCATGTCTTCTTATTCTGGTCTTCCAGCTTTGACAGCTTTGAAGGCTGTCAAAAAGTACACAAATAAAAGTAAGTTTAAGGGGAAAGAGTGATTCATCTCTCAGTTGTGGATGAAGATGTCCCGGCAGCAACTTGAAGTAGCTAGTCACATCCATGATCTAGAACACAGAAGGAACAAATGGAAGAAACACTTCCATGCTTACTGGGCTGTTTGTGCTCAACATGATTCCTGGCATTTATGGGGGTTTAGGATCCTCTGCCTAGAGAATGGTGGGCTCAGTCTTTCCAAAACAACCAGCACAATGTGCCACAGACTGATCTACCCACAGGTAGATCCCATTGCAGTAGTCTCTCAATGGGACTCTAGTCCCAGGAAATTCTAGGCTGTTTCCAGTACATAATTAAAGCTAACCCTCAAAGTCACAACGTGTCTGCAGTCAGACAAGCAGAGAGGAATTCTCACTGTCTTCTTTTCCTTTAGTTCAGGATCCAGCTCATAAAAATTTGTTGTCCACTTTCAGTTAGCTCTTCTTTGATCCATTAAACATTTCTGAAAATATCCTAATAGGAACACCAAGAGCTCTGTTTCCATAGAGATTCTAAAGCCAGTTGACAATAAAGACTAAGCATTACAAATAGCATACAAAATATTTAACTAAAGATACCATGACAGTCTTAGAATATACAAATAATACTGATGTTAGAGTAGCACATATATAGATATTTGGGGAAGAATATATTTCATTTCTATAATTAAGAATAATGGTATTATAACATACTGGAGTTAATACATAGTGATTGATTTGCAAATATTTATTCAAAAACTATTAAGGGCTCATTTTTCCAGGTGCTGTTCTAAATGATTTCAATATGCTCATGCTTCTGAAAACAGCCCTATGAAGTGAAATTACCATCTAATTTTACTCATGAAATTACTGAAACACAGACAGAAACCAATTTGCCAAAAGTTTCACAGATTGTCTGTGGGAGAATACAAAGTATCTAACAGAGAGGTACAGAGAAAACACTTCTGCAACAGCATTGGAAGATCTTGGAAGTCATTATGGTTTCAAAACCAGTTGCCTTCAGTCATCCAGGAAAATCTATGACTGAGTAATGAATACTGACTATCTTAGTTACTTTTCTATTGCTGTGATGAAACACTATCAAGACAATTTATTTTGGGAAAAACAAAACATGGAATCTGAGATCTCAGAGTTCCAGAATGTCAGGGTCCATGTGTGCCATAGCAGGGAACAAGGCTGCAACAGGCAGGCAGCTGCTGGCACAGGAAGTGAGTGAGAGCCAAGCTCACCCCCAGTGACTCATCTTTTCTAACAAGGCCACACATCCTCATTCCTCCCAAACACATCCACTAACTATAGACCAACCATGCATTTAAATGATGAGCCTATGGGGAGCACTTGCATTTAAACCACCTTTTTTTACACATTGTGATGACATTTAAAGATGTGTACTCTTGTTTCCAGCTTTACAGCTCTGTGAGAAGCATGTCTGATAGAAACAACTAAAGAGTTGCTCTTTTCTGTCTAACAGTTTCAAAGGGCTAAGTATAAAATTGCTTTGCCATGTAGCACTTAAACCTGCACTGAGGCAGTGCTATGTGGGAGAGGGGATTTATTCACCTTAGCTTGAAAAAAAAAATATTAGAGATGCTCAAGGGCATGTCCAATTGTCTGCTTCTTCCTATGGGTATATCCTACCAGGACTGTCATCAGCTAGATGCGAAATCTTTAACAATTAGATTTAGAGTAGAATATTTAATATTTTAGCAATATTGTACAGGACTGTTATTTTTATTGTATCCACTCAGACACCTTTTACAAATGGAAAGTAAACTATTGTTTTATCTGAAGATATCTATTAAGATACATGCTGTTTAAAAAGCTTATAAAATAAAAATGTTTGAGGATTCTCTCTCTCAAGGGCATTCAGTACCAGGTGTTATTTTTAAAAGACTTTTTGAAATGGTATATAGCCTTACCTGGTCTAGAAATTTCTACATAGAACAGACTGGCCTCAAGTTTACAAAGGTCCATTAGCCTCTGCTTCATGCATGTTGAGATTGAGAGTATGCACCATGATATCCAGGTATTTTAGATAACTTTAAGGCAATTGCAATCATAGTAATGTAGACTTGCAAGCATCAAGAACCCCAAACTGAGTTATTTAATGTATTATTTAATATTTTATAAATCATGAAAATCAAACCTTACTGAAGGTAAATTGTTCCCCAAATCATATTAAATAAATATGAAATTATCATAATGACTCATGTACAGCATTCTTGATTTAACTAAGGTTCTGTTACATTTATTTTCTTGAAGATAAACTAAAGTTGATGAAATAATTGAGCTCAGTAATCTACAAAAACATTTATATAAAAATGTATTTAAAAGAGGCCAAATCAAGCGGTATCTCATGGTGTTTTCAATTTGAGACTCAAGAAATTTTTTGTGGGCATTCATACCAGATAATTTTCTTGTGGAGAAAAAAAGGATCAGCTATGGCTAAATGCTATATAAAAGTCAAAATACTCTAAATCCCCCAGTCCTTTCTCTCTGATTATTTTATGTACGGGCAATTATAATTTTGAAAAAGTACAACAGAAGAAAATATACCTAAAGTTCCTTACTCCATACATGAGTGCATATGTATCTCTGAACTTCCACTAGATGCCAGAATATAACACAGATTAATACACAGAATGTTTAAAATTCAACTAAGGATCAGTAACTTATTGTCCTTATTCTCTGTGCCTTTAAATTTTCTAATGTTCCTGTGCCTAAATAATTCACCAAGCTGCTTAAAACCCAAGATTATATCTTGGATCCAATAGATGTGAATCTCTCCCCTTCCATTTGTAATGAAGAACAGATTAAAGATTTCACTAATGAAAATGATTGAGATTAATCCAGAAAAGCTAGGACAGACCTTCCCAATAAATAAGCCGGCTTTAAACACTGTTAATCTGATGAGGCTAGGGAGAGTTTAATTAAAATTCTGTCTCTCATTTATCTAGTATCCAACAGTAAAGTATCTACTAAAACAGCTTTCTCTTTGAACATGAGTCTATTCCCTCTGTATTTATTTCTGCCTACTAGAAAAGAAATCAACTTTGAATAGAAACATTGGTCCCTTAGGCTTTTATTTTTGTATCTGGAAATAATCACAGCCGTAAGGTACTAATGAAGATAAGAGCCTGTTTGTAGTCTAGTTGTGTCCCTTATGTGAGATTGCTGAAAGCAGCATAATGTACGCATACTATACATGCTGCGCTCCCCTCAACCGCAGCAGGCATTGTAAAGGGTGAAATTGCAGGATAGAAACATGGACTGGTTTTTACACTTTTAATCATTGACTCATATGAGTAGCAGCTTATATATAAACAATGAACTGTGACACTTAGTGTATTCAAATGCACACCATTACTACAGTTGACTAGATCAGATGAAAATTTTTAAACCTACAAGACAGTTCAATTTAAGAGATGGAACAAGCAGATTTTCAGCAGCTAAGTATTTCCTGAGTTAGGAACCATCATAAAAAGCCAGGTCCAGGGCAGAGGTGGAGAGTGGTGGTCTGTAGTGCTCACTGACCATTGATGGAGCATCTTAGCTGAACTGATTTATATATTCAGTGAGATTCACTTTCTAAAGGTGAAGTGGAAAGTGGTGGTGAACACCTGTCATTGACCTCTGGTTTCTATGTACATGAGCATATAAAATATATACACATATATGTACGTATACATATACATGTATATGTATCATATTGCCACACCAAACAGAAAAAGGAATCGACCATAATTTCAATCAGACAATAAAAACTGCATTGAAAATTTTATTAATAAAATTAATCAACAAGGAAGGAAGATGCTTACTCTTCATTCAGAAGTGCAAAGAGGATAGACATCAGAAGTGGGAGAAGACAGGGAACAGGACAGGAGCCTACCTCAGTTGGCCTCTGAAAGAATGTACCCAGCAGGGTATCGAAGTACACGCTGAGACTATTATCCAAACTTTGGACAGAATGCAACAAATCTTATGAAAGAATGAGATGATAGAAAGACTTGGGAGTTGACAGGAACTCTACAAGAAGAACAACAGAGCCAAAATATCTGGGCCCAGGGAGGCCTGCAGAGGCTGATGCTCCAACCAAGGACCATGCATGGAGAGGACATAGAACCCTTGCTCAGATATATCCCATAGGCAGTTCAGTCTCCAAATGTGTTCCCTAGTAATGGGAACAGGAGCTGTCTCTGACATGAACTCAGTGTCTGGCACTTTAATCACCTCCCCCACAAAGGAAGATGATGCAATTAGTCCTGATGAGACCTGATAGGCTGGGGTCAAGTAGTAGGAGAAGAGGACCCCCCCCATCAGTGGCGCAGGGGAGAGGCAAAAGGGAGAAGAGGGATGGAGGGTGGGACTGGGTGGAGATGAGGCAGGGAACTACAGTTGGGATGCAAAGTGAATAAATTGTAATAAATAATAAATAAATACAAATTAATAAAATAAAATTAATAGATTGCATTTAATATTTTATTTGTATATTTTAATACATACTTAAGATTTTTGAAATATATTACTATACTCCAATTTATAACTAATATATATATATATATATAAAACATGTCAATAGAGATTTATGATTTCAGACCTTCACTCAAACTTACATTTCTACAGAAACATCACCATTAAAATTCATGGAAAGCTGGTCCAGATGGCACATGCCTGTTATCTCATCCTGCCCGAAGCCAAGTCAAAAGGTTTACTAGTGCAAGCCCAGCCTGCACTGATCTATAAGATCCAGATTTAAAGAATGCACAATAACCTATAAGGTGAAAATGTTTAGCAATTAAAATGATAAATGTAATTCTACATGATATAGGATGAAATAAATAGCAGTTGAAATTTCATGAATGCTATGAATAAAAATAAGTCAGTGAATGTTTATTGGTATGTATCTGTCCTACTCCTGATTTTACTGCGCAGACTGTCAGATTCAAAGTTTCATATGATCATCAGGTCACATGCTATTGTTGAAAGAATAAATAAGTTTTTGAACTCTATGGAAGAATGAAAATAATTAATAATAAAACATATATCACAATTTGGAAGTGGAGAGTTTGTTTACACTCACCAAAAAGAAATGACAAAAATTTACAAGAAAGGACAAGCTCATTTCTCTGAGATTACCAGTACCCAGTGAACACAGGAAAAAAAAAAAGAACTTATAAATAAATGCAGCCAATCTACTAGTTTGTAACAATACCGCTGACTTTAAGCAACAAAATCTTTATCACATAGTGTAGACTCCAGAAGATTAGGATAAAAATATTTATTTATACATACATGCATGCATGCATACATACATACATATAGAAATAGATTATCTAATGTAAATATAGATAACATCTGCTGTTGGTATAATATTCTTGTGGAATGTGTACAATTTACCCTTGTTCATTCAAATGCTGATATCTCCACCCCACTATCTGGTTTCAATCTGGACATTGCATGGTGATGTTTATTCTAAGCATCATTGTCTCAAGCTAGTGTTAACATGCCACCATTTGTTCTCTGTACTCTTAAGAAAACAACCAGCTAGTTCTGAGCAATAGAGAGAATAGGGTGGGACATCCTGGCCCAGAGGGGAGGAGAAAGTGAGAGGCATAGGAAAGAGGAGAGATCTGCAGGAGAGGACTTGGAACCATGAGGAGACCTAAGAAATGACTAAAAGCAGGTATAATGTGTGAAATCTGAATGGAAGGAAACTATGCAGGCTTGGAGTTTTAGGATGGAGTAATTATTGCCCAGCATTGTGCTCTAGGTTAATTAAATACATCCCAGTCTCTGTGTGGTGATTTGAGTATACAGCTGTTTTAGGAATAACCACTGTTTAACTAAAAGATAAACCAATAATAAATATTAATAACACACAAAATTCTATCTATGTATCTACCTACCTACCTACCTACCTACATCATCCATACACACATAGAGAAGGAAAGAGAACTAGAGAAATTACTTCAGTTACCCTTGAGCCAAGAAGATTAAGTAGGTGAGAAGAGACTATATATAAACAGGGTCAAATACTATTTCTAGGAAGGATTTTATTCCATGTCATGGATTTCTTTGGATAGGCTTTATTTTCTAACTTTGCTTAATCAATGAGATTCATTTAAACAATGTGTTAGAAATAAAGACACTGAAGACCTAACAAGGAGACGTAGAGAATGGGATTACAATCAGAGAATCTGAAATGTCAGGTTTGGTCTTCAGTACCTTAGAGAGATTATGTTACAAAGCCTGAGTTCTTATATTGGCAATCATTACGTGACTTTTTGAAAGTCTACATTATATATGAAACTAATCAATCTTTTCTATAGATTTGAACCAGCTAATTTAAAATGAAAATTAAAAAAAACCAAATTTCTCTAAAATTTCTCTAACATTTAAATAAACACAAAATTGGTACATTTTCTAGGAAACAGAAAGTTTAAAATTTATAAAGTGTCATGAATTTATACAACTTGTTGATAAGATGGCATAGATTTTTGTTTCATATAAATTGTTAGTTTTTGTATGGAACACATAACTTTAACCACTTATTGAGAGCAATCTCCCCAGAACACCAATGATTATGTGTTGTTTTTTAATGCTTAATACTTATTTTATTACCCAGTCAATTTATTATTAAGTAAAGACACATATAAATAAATATATACAGTGTGCCCCCTCTTTCTTTCTCATGTATCAATCTAATGTCAGTAAGAGCTTTTATAGGAAACTAATTCTTCCCTTTTCAAACCACTTTCTGTTGATCACATCCTTCAAATAAATTAGTCTAATGGGTTTTGTCCAAGCCATTTGTCTAAAATTGACATGTGTGATAATGTCATCCCCTGTAATTTTATCCAGAGGAAAATCTAAATGTTTTAAAAACTGATTATAAAATACCTTTTAAAATATTTTTATTGAGATTAAATTTACATAACAAAATGCACTTTTTAAAATTAGCAGTTCCTCATTAAAATCATTCAAAATATTATGTTTCTATCACTCATAGTACTATAGTAATTGCATCCCCTAAAAAGTACTGTGCCTGTCCATTAATCAGTTAGCACAGTCTCGCTGTTATCACCAGCCACCGGGCATACCCATCAACTTGCTTTCTCTAGGTTCATCTCTACCTTCTCTGAATACTTTATGTAGGCTCAGTAATGTGTGAGGTTTTCTTTTTAAATGTAATTTATTTATTTTTATATCAATCACAGATTAGATACTTTGCATCCCAGGTGTAGCCCCCTCCCACATTCCCTCCCACTCTTTCCATCCCTCCCTCATCTTCTTCCCGCCCCCTCCAAGTCCACAAAAGGGGGAGGGCCTCCTCCCCTTCCATACAACCCCAGATCATCTTGTCTACTCAGGGCTGGCTGCAATGTCCTAACCAGGGATCTAGCCAGGCTGTTGCTCCCTGGCCTATATGGGGGAGGGTCAAAAAGCCAGTTATCAAGTTCATGACTGAAACAGTCCCTGTTCCCCTTTTTAGGGTCTTCAGTTGGACACCGAGCTACCATGGGCCACATCTGAGCAGGGGTTCTATGCCATATGCATACATGGTCCTTGGTTGGAGAAACTGTCTGGTAAAAGGTCCCTGTGCCCTGCTCAATTTGGTCTTGTGGAGCTCTTGTTCTCCCCAAGTCTTACTAACACCCCCTATTTTTATTATTATTCCCCACCTCTGCCGAAGGCTTGGTTGTGGGTCTTAATATCTGCTTTTATAAATTGCTATATTGATTCTTTCAGAGGCCCTCTTTGGTATGCTCCTGTCCTGTTGCTTGTTTTCTCCTCCATTCAATGCCCATCCCATTTGTTCATCTAAATGAGCATAGACCATAACAACCTGGGTCCTCCTTCTGGTTTATCTTCCCTAGGTGTATAGATTTCAGCATGACCTTCCTATCCTATAGGTCTATATAAGTGAGTATATATACCATATGTTTCTTTCTGCTTCTGGGATACCTCACTTAGGATGATCACTTCCAGGTCCCACCATTTGCCTGCGAATTTCATGATTTCCTCCTTTTTAATTGCTGAGTAGTATTACATTGTGTAAAAGTAGCACAATTTCTGTATCCATTACTCATCTGAGGGACATCTGGGTTGTATCCAGGTACTTGCTATTACAAATAAAGCAGCTATGAACATAGTTGAGCAAATATCCATATTATGTATTTGAGCATCTTTTGGATATATGCCTAAGAGTGGTATAGCTGGGTCTTGAGGAATCACTATTCCTAATTGTCTAAGACAAAGCCAAATTGATTTCCAGAGAAATTGTACAAGTTTGCCAGCAATGGAGGAGGGTTTCTCTTTCTCCACAACCTCTCCAGCATGCATTGTCGCTAGAGTTTTTGATCTTAGCCATTCTGGTGGGTGTAAGGTGAAATCTCAGGGTCGTTTTGATTTGCATCTCACAGATGGCTAAGGACTTTGAGCATCTCTTTAAGTGTTTTTCTGCCATTCTATAATCCTCTACAGTCAGCTCTCTGTTTAGCTCCATACCCCAATTTTTCATTGGATTACTTGATTTCTTCTTTTTAACTTCTTGAGTTCTTTATATATATTGGATATAAGCCCTCTGTCAGAAGTAGGATTGGTAATGATCATTTCCCAGTCTGTAGGCTGTCATTTTGTTTTGATGACAGTATCTTTTGCTTTACAGAAGCTTTTCCGTTTCATGAGGTCCCATTTATTTATTGTTGATCTTAGAGCATGTGCTGTTGGTGTTCTATTCAGGAAGTAGTCTCCTGTGCCAATGAGTTCTAGGTTCTTCCCCTTTTTTTCTTCTAACCGGCTTAGTGTGTCTGGTTTTATGTTGAGGTCTTTGATCCACTTGGACTTTAGCTTTGTGCACGCAGAAAAATATGGATCTATTTTCATTTTTCTGTATACAGATATCCAATTGGACCAGCACCATTTGTTGAGGATGCTGACTTTTCTCCATTGGATGGTTTTGACTTTTGTCAAAAAACAAGTTTCCATAGGTGTGTGGGTTCATTTCTGGGTCTTCTATTTGGTTCCATTGATCCACTATTCTATTTCTATGCCATTACCATTTAGTTTTTATTACTATTGCTATGTAGTACAGCTTGAGGACAGGTATAGCTCCAGATGATCTTTTGTTATAGAGGATTGTTTTGGAGATTCTGGGTTTTGTGTTTCTCCATATGAAGTTGAGTATTTTTCTTTCAAGGTCTGTGAAGAATTCTTAAGGTATTTTGATGGGAATTGCATTGAATCTGTAGATTGCTTTTGGCAATATGGTCATTTTCACTATGTTAATCCTACCAATCCATGAGTACGGGAAGTCTTTCCACCTTCTAATATCTTCTTCAATTTCTTTCTTCAGAGATTTAAAGTTTTCTTCATATAGGTCTTTCACTTACTTGGTAAGAGTCACCCCAAGGTACTTTATATTATTAGTGGCTATTGTGAAGGGTGTTGTTTCCCTAATTTCCTTTTCGGCCATTTAGTCTTTGGTGTACAGGAGGGCATCTGATTTATTTGAGTTGATTTTGTATCCAGCCACTTTACTGAAGGTGTTTTTATCAGTTGAAGGAGTTCTGTAGTTGAATTTTCAGGGTCACTCATGTATATTATCATATCGTCTGCAAATAGTGATACTTTGATTTCTTCCTTTCCAATTTGCATCCCCTTGATCTCCTTTAGTTATCTTATTGCTCTAGCTAGGACTCAAGTGCTACAGTGAAGAGATATGGAGAAAATGGGCAGCCTTGCCTAGTCCCTAATTTCAGTGGGATTGATTTAAGTTTCTCTCCATTGAGTTTGATGTTAGCTATAGGTATGCTGTATACTGCCTTTACTATGTTTAGGTATGTGCCTTGTAACCCTAATCTCTCCAAGACTTTAAACATGAATGGGTGTTGGATTTTGTCAAATGCTTTTTCGGCATCTAGGGAGATAACATGTGGTTTTTCTCCTTCAGTTTGTTTATATGGTGGATCACATTGATGGATTTGTGTATATTGAACCACCCTTGCATGCCTGGGATGAAGCCTACCTGGTCATTGTAGATGATATCTTTTATGTGCTCTTGGATTCGGTTTGCAAGTATTTTATTGAGTATTTTGTGTCAATGTTCATAAGAGAGATAGGTCTGACGTTCTCATTTTTTGTTGGATCTTTGTGTGGTTTAGGTGTCAAGGTGACTGTGGCTTCATAGAAAGAGTTCGGTAATTTTCCTTCTATGTCTATTTTGTGGAACACTTTATAGAGAATTGGTGTTAGGACTTCTTTGAAGGTCTGGTAGAATTTTTCACTAAAACCATCTGGCCCAGGGCTTTTTTTTCGTAGGGAGGCTGTTGATGACTTTTTCTATTTCCTTGGGGGATATAGGTCTATTCAATCTTCCTATCTGATATTGGCTTAATTTAGGAAGGTGGAATCTCTCAAGAAAAATGTCCATTTCATTTAGATTTTCAAATGTTGTGGCATATATGATTTTGCTGATTTGGACCGTTTCTCTCTGCCTTTTTGTTAGTTTGGCTAGGGGCCTGTCATTCTTGTTGATTTTCTCAAAGAACCAGCTCTTGGTTTCATTGATTCTTTGAGTAGTTTTATTCTTTTCTAATTGATTGATTTCAGCCCTGAGTTTCACTATTTCCAGCCATCTGCTCCTCTTGGGTGTATCTGCTTCTTTTTTTTCTGGGTCTTTGAGTTGGGCCATTAAGTTCCTTGTATGAGATGTTTCAAATTTCTTCTTGAAGGCACTTAGTGCTATGAACTTTCCTCTTAGCACTGCCTTCATTGTGTTCCATAAGTTTGGGTGTGTTTTGCTTTCATTTTCATTGAATTCTAGGAAGTCTTTAATTTCTTTCTTAATTTCTTCCCTAAACAAGCTGTCCTTGAGTAGGTAGTTGTTCAGTTTCCATTTGTGTGCAGGCCTTTTGTTGTTTCTCTTGTTGTTGAGGTCCAGCTTTAGACCATAATGGTCAGATAGGATAAAAAGGATTATTTCAATCTTCCTGTATCTGTTGAGGCATGCTTTGTGACCAACTATATGGTCTATTTTGAAGAAGGTTTCATGAGGTGCTGAAAAGAAGGTATACTCTTTTGATCTGGGGTGAAAAGTTCTGTAGATATCTACTAGGTCCATTTGATTTAGGGTCTCTGTGAGTGTCCTTGTTTCTCTGTTTTGCTTCTGACCAGATGATATTTCCCTTCGTGAGAGTTGCGTGTTGAAGGCTCCCACTATTAGGGTATTGGGATCAATATATGATTTCAGTTTTAATAATGTTTGATTTACATATGTAGGTGGTCTTGTATTTGGAACATAAATTTTCAAAATGTTGTTGTCCTTCTGCTGGAATTTTCCTTTGATGAGAAGGAAGTGCCCCTTCACATTTTTCTTGATTAACTTTGGTTGAAAGCCTATTTTATTAGAGACTAGGATTGCTACCCCAGCTTGTTTTCTGGGTCTATTTGCTTGGAAAATATTTTTCCAGCCCTTAACTCTGAGGTAGTGTTTATCTTTGTTGCATAGGTGTATTTCTAGAATGCAGCAGAATGTTGGATACTCTTTCTGCTACCATTCTGATAGTCTGTGTCTTTGTATTGGAGATTTGAGTTCATTAATGTTGATAGATGATAGTGACCAATGACTGTTACTTCCTTTTATTGTGGAACTGGTGGTCTTACTGTGATTAATTGCTCTTTTGCTGTTGTCATTGGGAAATTCTCTGTATCCTATATTTTCTTTGGTTTAGTTGTTTCCGTTGGACTGAAGTTTACCTTCTAGTAACTTCTGTAGGGCTGGGTTGCTGTGTAGGTATTGCATGAATTTTGTTTTGTCATGGAAAATTTTGTTTTCTCCATGTATGTTGATTGAAAGCTTTGCTGGGTATAGTAGTTTTGGTTGACATCTGTGGTCCCTTAAAGACTGCATAGCTTCTGCCCAAGACCTTCTGGCTTTCATAGTTTCTGATGAGAAGTCTTGTGTGAGTCTGATTGGTCTACCTTCATGTATTACTTGACCCTTTTCCCTTGCTGGCTTTAATATTTTTTCTTTGTTTTTTAGGGTTAGTATTTTGACTATGATGTGAAGAGAGTTATTTCTTTTCTAGTCTTGTCTATTTGCTGTTCTGTAGGCTTCTTGTATGTTTATGGACATTTTGTTTTTTAAGTTGGGAAATTTTTCTTCTATGATTTTCTTTTTTTATTAATTAATTTATTTTTGTATCAATCACAGGTTAGATACTTTGCATCCCAAGCATAGACCTTCCCTCATTCTATCTCACCTTCCTCCTCCCTCCCTCACCTCCTCCCCGTCCCCTCCAAGTCCACCAATAGCAGAGGACTTCCTCCCCTTCCATCCAACCCCAGCTCATCCTGTCTCATCAGGGCTGGCTGCAATGTCCTCCCCTGGAATCTAGTCAGTCTGTCACTCCCCAGCATGTATGGGGGAGGGTCAAAGAGTCAGCCATCAAGTTCATGACTGAAACAGTCCCTGTTTCCCTCACTAGCGTCTTCAGTCTGACACCGAGCTATCATTGGCCCCATCTGAGCAGGGGTTCCAGGCCACATCCACACATGGTCCTTGGTTATAGAAACCATCTCATACAAGACCCCTGTTCCCTGCTCAGTTTGGTCTCTGTGGAGCTCTTATTCTCCTCAAGTCTCACCGACCTCCTCCATTTCTATCATCACTTCTTGCCCTCTGCCAAAGTCTTGATCGCGAGTCTCAATATCTGCTCTGATACATGGCTATGTTGACCCCACCACCGCTTCCCAGAGGTCTTCCTTGGCATGCTACTGACTTGTTGCTTGTTTTCTCCTCCTCTCAATGTCCATTCCTTTTGTTCATCCAAACGACCATTGATCATACCAACATGGGTCCTCCTTCCTGTATATCCTCCCTAGGTGTAGATATCAGCATGACGTTCCTATCCGATAAGTCTATATAAATGAGTATATACCATATGTTTCTTTCTGCTTTTGGGATACCTCACTTAGGATGATCATTTTCAGGTCCCACCATTTGCCTGCGAATTTCATGCTTTCTTCCTTTTTAATTGCTGAGTAGTATTACATTGTGTAAAAGTAGCACAATTTCTGTATCCATTCCTCAACTGAGGGATATCTGGGTTGGTTCCAGGTTCTGGCTATTACAAATAGAGGAGCCACGAACATAGTTGAGCAAATGTCCTTGTTGTGCACTTGAGCATCTTTTGGATATATGCCTAAGAGTGGTATAGCTGGGTCTTGAGGAATCACTATTCCTAATTGTCTAAGAAAGCACCAAATTCATTTCCAGAGAAGTTGTACAAGTTTGTATTCAAACCAGCAATGGAGGAGGG
>CM053765.1:68250030-68298880 GCA_028658305.1 Pachyuromys duprasi | reverse complement strand
AAGTCTATTTTATTAGATACTAGGATTGCTACCCCAGCTTGTTTTCTGAGTCCATTTGCTTGGAAAATTGTTTTCCAGCCCTTTACTCTGAGGTAGTGTTTATCTATGTTGCATAGGTGTGTTTCTTGGATGCAGCAGAATGTAGGATCCTGTTTCCGCAGCCATTCTGTGAGTCTGTGTCTTTTTATTGCAGAGTTGAGTCCATTGATGTTGGTAGATACTAGTGACCAATGACTGTTAGTTCCTTTTATTGTGGAGTTGGTGGTCTTACTGTGATTCATTGTTTTTTTTGTTGTTGTTGTCATTGGGAAATTATCTGTATCCTATATTTTCTTTGGTGTAGTTGTTTCCGTTGGACTGAAGTTTACCTTCTAGTACCTCCTGTAGGGCTTGGTTACTGTGTAGGTATTGCATGAATTTTGTTTTGTCATGGAAAATTTCGTTTTCTCCATGTATGTTGATTGAAAGCTTCGCTGGGTATAGTAGTCTTGGTTGGCATCTCTGTTCCCTTAAAGAGTGCATGACTTCTGCCGAAGACCTTCAGGCTTTCATAGTTTCTTTCATTTTTTTTTTAATTAACTTATTTATTTTTGTATCAATCACAGGTTAAGTACTTTGCATCCCAAGCATAGCACTCATTCTCTCCCACTCTCCCCCTCCCTCATCATCTCCTCTCTTCCCCCTCCAAGTCCACCAATAGGGTAGGATCTCCTCCCCTTCCATCTGACCCCAGATCATCTTGTCTCCTCAGGGCTGGCTGCAATGTCCTCCCCTGGGATCTAGCCAGTCTGTCACTTCCCGGCATGTATAGGGGATGGTCACAGAGTCAGCCATCAAGTTCATGACTGAACGAGTCCCTGTTTAACTCACTAGCATCTTCAGTCTGACCCTGAGCTATCATGCGTCCCATCTGAGCAGGGGTTCCAGGCCACATCCTCATGTGGTCCTTGCTTATAGAAATTGTCTCATACAGGACCCCTGTACCCTGCTGAGTTTGGTCTTTGTGGAGGTCTTGTTCTCCCCAAGTCTCACCAACCTCCTCCATTTCTATCATCCCTTCTGGCCCTCTGCCAAAGGCTTGATCGCGAGTATTAATATCTGCTCTGATACATTGCTACGTTGACCCCCCCCCCAAGATGTCCTCCTTGGCATGCTCCTGTCCTGTTGCTTGTTTTCTCCTCCACTCAATGTACATTCCATTTGTTCATCCAAACGAGCATGATCATACCCACCTGGGTCCTCCTTCCTGTATATCCTCCCTAGGTGTGTAGATTTCAGCATGACCTTCCTATATCGGTCTATATAAGTGAGTATATACCATATGTTTCTTTCTGCTTTTGGGATACCTCACTTAGGATGATCGTTTCCAGGTCCCACCATTTGCCTGCGAATTTCATGATTTCCTCCTTTTTAATTGCTGAGTTGTATTCTGAGAAGTCTGGTGTGAGTCTGGTCTACCTTCATATGTTACTTGACCCTTTTCCCTTGCTGCCTTTAATATTTTTCTTTGTTTTGTAGGTTTAGTGGTTTGACTATGATGTGAGAAGAGGTATTTCTTTTCTGGTCTAGTCTAGTTGGTGTTCTGTAGGCTTCTTGTATGTTTATGGACATTTCTTTTTTTAAGTTGGGAAAATTTTCTTCTATGATTTTCTTAAATATATTTTCTGTCCCTTGGAGCTGGAGTCTTCTTTTTCATCTATTCCAATTATTCTTAGGTTTCGTCTTTTGATGGCATTCTTAATTTCTTGGATGTTTTGTGCTTGGGACTTTTCCGATTTTCTTTTTTCCTTAAGTGATTAATCCATTTCATCCAGCATATCCTCAGCTCCCGAGATTCTCTCTTCCATCTTTTGCATTCTATTGTTGATGCTTACCTTTGTGGTTCCTGATCTTTTCTCTAAGTTCTCCAGTTCCAGGTTCTTCTCCCTTTGTGTCTTCTTTACAGATTCTAATTCTGTTTTCATGCTTTGTACTGTTATCTTTAAGTTTTATAATATGCTTAATTAAAAGTAACACATATTTGCTCTTGCTTTATGGCAAAGAATAAGGTCAAGTGTGGCTATGGAATAACTCACTGAAACATAGATGATGTGTCTGTCAGTTTCCAAAAATTCTTATGTAAACAGCTTACATGCAAATGAACATGAAAACCTCATTCAGTCTTCCTTGTATAAATCCATCCCTGTTCTATGGAATTTTATGTTGCCAATTTTTGAAACATAAACTTGCCTCAAGACTGATTTAGTGACAGTCTTCAGATTAGCATTTCATTGGCACTGCACTTGAACTTATGGCCAAAATTCAGTAGCTTTCTGTCTGAGATACTTTGAAACAAATTGTTGCCCCTTTTGGAAAATAATGTAGCCAGGGTGGGATAAGATGAAATGTTTACTGTATAAATGATATTTTATTGCATTTATGTTTCTCTTCTCTTTGATTTAAAAATTAAACTTTAATTTTATTCAATACAGTCAATATGTGACTTGCTTTTAAGCACCATATATTATGAACTGAGGAATTTTTAATAATTTCAGATGTAATTATAAAACATATTACAATTGAGTTCCCAATGTTTCCTTACAGGATAGGCATGAGATAATTTTACCATCTCCTGTTGAGAACGCAAGCATCTTATTTTGATATGATGAATTATTACTAATTGGAATATTTAATATTAAAGATTATGAAAGCACATCTAGTAATGTTCATTTAATTTGTTTAAAAAATTACTAGTAATTTAATTTATGCCATTTTTCCCAGTGAGAAAGAGAAAATTCTCATTTTTTTTTCTTAAAGTTATCATGCTATCTTACTTTTATAATATATAAGAGGTTTTATTCCTAAATTATATATCACATTCATGCAGTTTATGTATATCCTTATTAACACAATTATTCCCTCACTTACTCATTCATTAATTCATTCATAACTTATAGAATCCTTTACTGTAAAATCACTTCTGGATAAACTTATCAAATATTTTCTAACTCACTTTTCCTCTGGAAATTACCATTATGTGTGTATTAGGCAATTTGATATTGTTCATCCATTTTTGATGTTTTAATTAGTTTTTCTTTCTTGATTCTTCAATTAATTTTATGTGGATCTGCTTACTTTGTAGACAAGGTCAGTAAGCTCTCTACATGATACACAAAAGATCTGCACTTTGTAGACTATGAAATTGCTGGTGTACTATAACAATATAATGTCCATTTCATTGAGAGATTCCCTCCTCTTATTTGAGTTGTCTTTCCCAGTTCTCTATTCAGAATGATTTTGCACTTTCATAATCACTGACAATGATATAAAGTTAAAGGTATAGAGTGTATTTTATATGTATTCAATTTAGTTCTTGAAATGAGAAGTAGAAAAATACAGAGCACAACAAAACAAAGACAGAGGTCAAATTATTGCCACTTGCAGATAATTGGATAGCGCATATATAAGCAACTTTGAAAATTCTGCCAGGGAAACCCTCCTCCATTGCTGGGGGGAATGTCAACTGATACAACCACTTTGAAAATCAATCTGGCGCTTTCTCAGACCACTAGGAATAGCGTTTCCTCAAGACCCAGCTATACCACTCCTGGGCATATACCAAAAGTTGCTCAAGTACACAACAAGGACATTTGCTCAACCATGTTTGTAGCAGCTTTATTTGGAATAGCCAGAACCTGGAAACAACCCAGATGTCCATCAACTGAGGAATGGATACAGAAATTGTGGTATTTTTGTACAATGGAATACTACTCAGCAATTAAAAATGAGGAAATCATAAAATTTGCAGGTTAATGGTGGGATCTAGAAAAGGTCATTTTGAGTGAGGTATCCCAAAAGGAGAATGACGCATATGGTATATACTCACATATTTAGACCCATAAGATATAATAAACATACTGAAATCTATACACCTGAACAAGATAAATAAAGAGAAGACCTGGAGTAAGATGATCAATCCTCACTTAGAAAGACAAATGGGATGTAGGAGAAAAAAGTAAAGGACATTTGCTCAACTATGTTCATAGCTGCTTTATTCATAATAGCCAGAATCTGGAAACAACTCAGATGTCCCTCAGTTGAGCAATGGATACAGAAAATGTGGTGCTTCTTTTAAATTGTAATTTATTTTTTTATATTAATCACAGGTTATGTACTTAGTATCCCAGTTGTAGCCCCATCCCTCATTCCCTCCCACTCTCCCCATCCCTCCCTCCTCTCCTCCCTACCCCCCTCCAAGTGCACTGATGGGGGAGGACCTCCTCCCATTCTACCCAACCCTAGCTTATCATATCTCTTCAGGGCTGGCTGCAATGTCCTCTTCTGTGATCTAGCCAGGCTATTTCTCCCAGGATGGGGCTTGAAGGGTAGAGTCAAAGAGCCAGCCATTGAGTTCATGACAGAAATAGTCCCTGTTCCCCTTACTAGGATACCCAGTTGGATACTGAGCTAACATGGGCCACATCTGAGCCGGTGTTCTATGTTATATCCATACATGGTCCTGGGTTGGAGAAACTGTCTCCTAAAAGACCCCTGTGCCCTGATCTATTTGGTCATTGTGGAGCTCTTGTTCTCTCCAAGTCTTACTAACACCCCCTATTTTCATATAACCCTGCCCTCTGTCTAAAGCTTGGTTGTGAGTCTTAATATCTGCTTTGATACATTGCTATGTAGAATCTTTCAGAGGCCCTCTTTGGTATGCTCCTGTCCTGTTGCTTGTTTTCTCCTACATTCAATGCCCATCCCATTTGTTCATCTAACCAATGATTGATTATGCCAACCTGGGTCCTCTTTCTTGTTTATCTTCCCTAGGTATATAGATTTCAGCATGACCTTTCTATTCTATAGGTCTGTATAAGTGAGTATATACCATATGTTTCTTTCTGGTTTTGGGACACCTCACTCAGGATGATCTTTTCCAGGTCCCACCATTTGCCTGCAAATTTCATGATTTCCTCCTTTTTAATTGATGAGTAGTATTCCATTGTGTAAAAGTACCATAATTTCTGTATCCATTCCTCAACTGAGGGACATCTGGGTTGTTTCCTGGTTATGGTTATTACAAATAAAGCAGCTATGAACATAGTTGAGCAAATGTCCTTGTTGTGTACTTGAGCATCTTTTGGATATATGCCTAAGAGTGGTATAGCTGGGTCTTGAGGAATCACTATTCCTAATTGCCTAAGAAAGCTTCAAATTGATTTCCAGAGTTGTTGTACAAGTTTACATTCCCACCAGCAATGGAGGAGGGTACCCCTTTCTCCACAACCTCTCCAGCATGTGTTGTCCCTTGAGTTTTAATCTTAGCCATTATAGTGGGTATAAGGTGAAATCTCAGTGTGATTTTTATTTGCATCTCCCTAATGGCTAAGGACTTTGAGCAGCTCTTTAAGTGTTTTTCTACCATTCTACAATCCTCTACAGAGAGTTTTCTTTTTAGCTCCGTACCCCAGTTTTAAATTGGATTACTTGATTTCTTGCTTTTTAACTTCTTGAGTTCTTTATATATACTGGATATTAGCCCTCTGTCAGATGTAGGATCGGTAAAGATCCTTTCCCATTCTGTGGGCTGTCATTTGGTTTTGATGACAATGTCTTTTGCTTTACAGAAGCATTTCAGTTACATGAGATCCCATTTATTGATTGTTGATCTTAGAGCCTGTGCTGTTGGTGTTCTATTCAGGAAGTAGTCTCCTGTGCCAATGAGTTCTAGGGTCTTTCCCACTTTTTCTTCTAACTGGTTTAGTGTGTCTGTTGTTATGTTGAGGTCTTTGATCCACTTGGACGTTAGCTTTGTGCAGGGTGATAAATATGGATCTATTTTTATTTTTCTGTGTATAGATATCCAGTTGGACCAGCACCACTTGTTGAATATGCTGTCTTTTTTTTGCATTGAATGGTTTTGGCTTCTTTGTCAAAAATCAAGTTTCCATAGGTGTGTGGGTTCATTTCTGGGTCTTCTATTCGGTTCCATTGATCAAAATTTTGGTACTTTTACACAATGGAATACTAAGCAGCAACTAAAAATGAGCAAATCATGAAATTTACAGGCAAATTGTGGGACCTGGAAACAATCATCCTGAGTGAGATATCCTAAAAGCAGAAAGACACACATGTTATATACTCACTTATATAGACCTATAAGATACGGTAAACATACTGAAATCTATACACCTAAAGAAGATAAACAAGAAAGAGTACCTGGGGTAAGAGGATTAATCCTCACTTAGAAAGACAAATGGGATGGACATTGTTTGTAGGAGAAAACAAGTGGCAGGACAAGAGCCAGCCACAGAGTGCCTCAGAAAGACTATACCTATACCTAGTAGGGTATCAAAGCAAATATTAAGAAACATAACCAACCCTTTGGCAGAGTGCAGGGAATCATATGAAAGAAGGGGGAGTTAGTATGAGCTGGAGAGGACAGGATATCCACAAGGACCAAACATATGAGGGCACAGGGGTCTTTTATGAGACTGTTTCTCCAACCAAGGACCATGTATCGTTATAACCTAGAACCCGTGCTTGAAAGTAGCAAATGGTAGCTCAATATCCAAGTGGGTATCCTAGTAAGGGGAACAGGGAATATTTCCGACATGAACTCAATGGCTGGCTCTGCAACACCCTCAACCCCCGAGGGTGGAATAGCCTTGTGATGCCACAGAAGAGGACATTGCAGCCACTCCTGAAAAGACCTGATAAGCTAAAGTGGGATGGAATGGGAGGAAGTCCTCCCCTATCAGTGGACCTGGAAAGGGGCAGGGAGGAGATGAGGCAGGGATGGTGGGATTGCGAGAGAATGTGGGAGGAGGCCACAGCTGGGATACAAAGTATATAACCTGTGATTAATATAAAATAAATATGTTAAAAAAGTTCATGACAGGGTCCTACCACAGAAGGCCTCTGAAAGACTCTACCTAACAGTGTATCAAATCAGAAACTGAGACTCATAACCAAACTTTGACAGATGGCATGGAATCATATGAAAGAAGGGGGAGTTAATATGATCTGGAGAGGATAGGAGCTCCAGAAGGACCAAATATGTCTGGCCACAGGGGTCTTATATGAGACTGTTTCTCCAACCAAGGACCATGGGCGTATATAACCTAGAACCTCTGCTTCCCTGTACCCCATGGGAGCTCAGTATTCAAGTGGGTACCCTAGTTAGGGAAATAGGGACTATTTTTGACATGAACTCAATGGCGGTCTCTTTGACTTCCTCATCCAGCAAGGGAGAAACAGCCCTCCTAGGCCACAGAGGAGGATTTTGCAGCCAGTCCTGAAGATTCCTGATAAACCAGGGAGGGTCAGATGAAATGGGAGAAGGTCCTCCCATATCAATGCACTTGGAAAGAGGCAGGGAATAGATGAGGGAAGGAGGGTGGGATTGGGAGGGAATGAGGGAGGGGGATTCACCTGGGATACAGAGTTAATAAAATGTAACTAATAATAAGATATTTTAAAAAATTAAAAAATATTCTGCCAGGGAATTCTGACAGCTTATTAACACCTACAGTGAAATAACTGGCTACCAGATTAACTCCAAAAAAAATAGTAACCCTATTAAACACAGATCACAAAGACTCTGGAAAAGAAATCAGGGGAACAATACCCTTCAGAATAGCTGCAAATAATATAAAATGTCTTGTGGTAACTCTAATCAAGCGAGTGAAAGATCTGTATGATAAGAACAAGTCTTTGAAGAAAAAAAAAATGAAGACATAGCAGATGGAAAGTTCTTCCATGCTTCTGGATAGATAAGATCAACATAGTAGAAATAACCATTTTACTACAAGTAATCTAGAGTTTCAAAGCAACCTTTGACAATATTCAAACAGAATGTATTACAGACGTTGAAAGAGCAATATTCAACTTCATAAGGAAAAAGAAAAAACCCAGGATAGCTAAAGCAATCCTGTACAATAAAGCACTTCCAAAGGAATTACCATTCCTGATTTCACATTGTGATAAAAAACAATAGTAAAACTGAAAGATTAAAAAAAAAGAAAAGAAAAGAAAAACTGCATGATAGTGATATAAAACAGATAGGTGTTCTAATTGAAGATTCAGATGTAAATTCACACACTATGGAACCTGAATATTGATTTTAAAAAGCCAAAATAAAAGAAGGAAAAAAAATCGTATTCAAAACGGTTCTGGTCTAAGTGCAAGTTGGTATATAGAAGGAAGCAAATTGATCCATATCTGTCACCCTGAACAAACTTAAATCTAAGTGGATTGAGGAATACAACATATATAGAGAAACACTAACTTGATAGATGTTCTATTGAAGAATGGCCTTGAATGCATTGGCACAGGAGACAGCTTTCTGGAGAGTCTACCAATAGTGCAGCCAATAAGATCAACAATTAATAAAGGACCTCACGAAACTGAAAAGCTTCTCTAAGGCAAAAGACACCATCAAAAGTATAAAATGGGAGATTACAGAATGGGAAAAGATTTCCACTAACTCTGTATCTGACAGAGAATATAACTCAATTAAAAATGGGGTATAGAGCTAAACAGAGAATTTTCAATCGAGGAACCTCAGTGTTTGTCAAACACTTAAATTATGTTCAACATCCTTTGTCAAAAGATAAATGCAAATCAAACAACTCTGATATTCTATCTTACACCTTTCAGAATGACTAAGATCAAAAACATACGTGACAGCTCATGCTGTTGATATGGAGCAAGGAGAACACTCCTCCATTGCTGCTGGGACTGAAAACCTATACAGCCATTTTGGACATAAAAATGGCAGTTTCTCAGAAAACTGGGAATAGACCTACCTCAAAATCCAGCCATACCACTCATGGTTATATAACCGAAGGGCACAGAACAGGTATGAAAAGATTATTTTATTGTAATTTGGGTGACAGTTAAATGTGCTAAACAAATGTTAGCTCAATACCAAAGAGGACCTATGAAAGAATCAGTATAGCAATGTATCAAAGCAGATATTAAGACTCACAATTAAGCCCTTGGCAGAGGGCGGGAAGTAATAATAAAAATTGGGGAAGTTAGTAAGACTTGGGGAGAACAAGAGCTCCACAAAGATCAAACTGAGCAGGGCACAGGGGTCTCATATGAGACAGTTTCTCCAACCAAGGACCATATATGGATATGGCCTAGAACCCCTGCTCAGATGTTGCCCATGATAACTCATTGTCGAACTGAAGACCCTAGTAAGGGAAACAGGGACTGTTTCAGTCTTGAACTTGATGGCTGACTCTTCGAGCCCCCCCCCCCCCATACATGCAAGGGAGTAACAGCCTGGCTAGATCCCAGGGGAGGACATTGCAGCCAGCCCTGAGGAGACAAGATGATCTGGGGTCAGATGGAAGGGGAGGAGATCCTCCCCCGTTGGTGGACTTGGAGGGGGCAGGGAGGAGATGAGGGAGGGGTGGGGAGGGTGGGAGGGAATGAAGGAGGGGGCTATGCATGGGATGCAAAAAACCTAACCTGTGATTGATATAAAAATAAATAAACGTATAAAAAAACAAATGTTAGCTCAAATCCCTATGAGAATGTTCGCAAATCATTCTTTTGTATTATTACCATTTGTTATTGTTATAAATGCAAGCAAATAGCAAGGCTCTGTTGAAGTATGTATGTTATTTGATTGGCTAGTAGCATCATAAAGAGATGCATCACAAACAGAGCCAATAAACCAGAGCCCTTTAGTGCCTGTAGAGACCTATACTCCAACCAAGGACCATTCATGGAGATAACTTAGGACCCCTGCACATCCCTGCATATATGTAGCCCATGGCAGCTCAGTGTCCAAGTGGGTTTCCCTAGTAAGGTGAGCAGGGACTGTCTCTGACATGAACTCAGTGTCTGTTTTTGTGATCACCTCCCCCTGGGGTAAGGGGTGTTGAAGCCTTTCTAGAAAATAAAGGAAGACGTTGCAGCCAGCCTAGATGAGACCTGATAGGTTAGGGAGGAGGGAGGTTGCAATATCCAGGATAAAAAAGGGAGTAAATTATAATAAATAATAAATTTTAAAATGTTTAGGGAGACTACAGGTTCTGTATTCTTCCAGGCAGCTACCAATTCCCTTTTCTCTCCCATTTGATTTTCCTTTTTTAAAAAGTTTATTTATATTCTAATAAATTACAGTTTATCCACTATATATACCACTGTAGCCTCCTCCCTCCTCCCCTCCCAATCCTACACTCCCTCTCTCATTTCCTCCCATGCCCCTCTCCAAGTCCACTGATAGGGGAGGTCCTCCTCCCCTTCCATCTGACCCTAGATTATCAGGTCTCATTAGGACTGGCTGCAATGTCCTCTTCTGTGGCCTGGCAAGGCTGCTCCCCCCTCAGGAGAAGGCAGTATAAGAGCCTGCCACTGAGTTCATGTCAGAAACAGGCCCTGTTCTCATTACCAGTGAACCCACTTGGAGAATGAGATGCCCTGTGCTACATCTGTGCAGGGGTTCTAGGTTATCTCTATGCATGGTCCTTGGTTGGAGTATCAGTTTCAGAAAAGTCCCCTGTGACCAAAATTTTTTGATCTGTTTTTCCTATCTCTACATTTTCTCCTTCTTCTACCTTCCCCTTTTCTTTTTTACTCTGTAAAACCCATGCTTCCTCTCTTTCTAATCCATCTCTTCTCCCTTTGTCTCTTCTCCTCTCCCTGATTCCTCCCATAAGCTTCCTTCCTGACTACGGTTGGTAACAGCCACTCCTCTGATCATTTTCTTGTAATTTGGGTGATAATAAATGTGCTAAATGAATGTGGTTAGCTCAAATCCCTATGAGAATTCCGCAAATGCCCTGAGGCAGCACTACTAGATTAAGACTCTGTCATCAAAACAAAACCACAGCCTACAGACTGATAAAGGATCATTACCAATCCTACTACTGACAGAGGGCTAATATCCAGTATATATAAAGAACTCAAGAAGTTAAAAAGCAAGAAATCAAGTAATCCAATTAAAAAATGGGGTATGGAGCTAAAAAGAGAACTCATTGTAGAGGATTATAGAATGGCAGAAAAACACTTAAAGAAATGCTCAACTTCCTTAGCCATCAGGGAGATGCAAATCAAAACGACTCTGAGATTTCACCCACCAGAATGGCTAAGATCAAAAACTCTGGTGACAATGCATGCTGGAGAGGTTGTGGAGAAAAAGGAACCCTCCTCCATTGCTGGTGGGAATGTAAACTTGTACAACGACTCTGGAAATCAATTTGGCGCTTTCTTAGACAATTAGGACTGGTGATTCCTCAAGACCCAGCTATACCACTCATAGACATACATCCAAAAGATGCTCAAGTACACAACAAGGACGTTTGCTCAACTATGTTCGTAGCTGCTTTATTGTAATAGCCAGAACCTGGAAACAACCCAGATGTCCCTCAGTTGAGGAATGGATACAGAGATTATGGTACTTTTACAAATGAAATACTACTCATCAATTAAAAAGGAGAAAATCATGAAATCTGCAGGCAAATGGTGGGACCTGGAAACAATCATCCTGAGTGACGTATCCCCAAAACAGAAAGAAATATGTGGTATTTACTCACTTATATAGACGTATAGGATAGAAAGTTCATGCTGAAATCTATACACCTAGGGAAGATAAACATGAAGGAGGACCCAGGTTGGGATGATCAATGCACCTTTAGATGGACAAATGGGATGGACATTGAATGTAGGAGAAAACAAGCAACAGGACAGGAGCATACCAAAGAGGGCCTCTGAAAGACTCTACACAGCAATGTATCAAAGCAGACATTAAGACTCACAACCAAGCCTTCGGCAGAGGGCAGGGAATAATAATGAAAATAGAGGGAGTTAGAAAGACTTGGGGAGAACAAGAGCTCCACAAAGACAAAATAGACCAGGGCACAGGGGTCTTTTAAGAGACTGTTTCTCGAACCCAGGACCATGCATGAATATAACATAGAACCCCTGCTCAGATGTGGCCCATGGTAGCTCAGTATCCAACTGGGTATCCTAGTAAGGGGAACAGGGACTATTTCTGTCATGAACTCAATGGCTGACTTTATGATCCTCCCCCACACATACCCAGGAGAAATAGCCTAGCTAGATCCCAGAAGAGGACATTGCAGCCAGCCGTGAAGAGACAAGATAAACTAGGGTCGTATGGAAGTGGAAGAGGTACTCCCCCATCAGTGGACTTGGAGGGGGAGCAGGGAGGAGATGAGGGAGGGATGGGGAGAGTGGGAGAGAATGAGGGAGGGGGCTACACCTGGGATACAAAGTACCTAACCTGTGATTAATATAAAAATAAATAAATTACATTAAAAGAGTACTCTGAATCAAAGCATTCTTTTGTACTATTATTAAATAATAATATAGCTAACAATATATAAGTATATATTATATACCATATTTTAATAATATATATTTATTAAATTTATGATATAAGTAATATAGCTAACAGCCTTATTTTTCTGTTATTATGTCTGTCCACCATGATAGCAGCCCTGGTTCTCCTAGAATTCTCTCTGAAAACCACTCTGCCCTTGAACTCAGAGATCAACCTGTCTTTGTCTCCTTAGTGCTAGGATTAAAGGCAAGGTCCACCATGCCTACTTAACCTTTGTTTTCTTAAGCTGTTTCCATCTGGAGTTTGATTCTAGAAATGTTCAAAGTAAATAAAGTGGTTATGCAGGGTGTATTCAGAAATTATTTTCTTATATGCTTTTTCCTCTGAGTTTATTCTTTCAAATGCCCTAAAAAGTAATGTTTTGTCTTCATTCACACAGTACAATGGGTCCTGTGAACTTTTATACATTCCTCTATTTTTTGTTGTAATCCCTTACCAAGCTAAGCATTATGCAATCAGTCAACATATGTTGTTTTTACATATTAAAGTGACATGAAAAGTTATCAAATCAGTTTTAAAATATCTTTTAAAATTCTGTGAGCTGACCTTGTCAGAATTCCTCAGTGTTTAAAACTGACTCATATTCTGTTATAAAGAGAAACACCTCAGGGATTTACACTAACAATGTCTCTAAAAAATTATATACAAAACATTTTAAAGTTGTTTCTTGGAGCAATTCAAATCATTGTGTCACTATAAATGAAAAGGTCATGTACTGATGTGCCATTATACATGCTTTTAAGGTTGAAATATACAGAGTTTGACAAGCAGTAGACTAGTGGGTCTACATGAAAAGACATCACTGGACATGACATCTGCACAGCCCCAACCCAGTGTGGTTCTTAAGTTCCTGCAAATGGTCAAACAGGTGAAATGTGAAAACTGAAACATAAGTAATGCTGGGCGATTTTAATATGTTTATCCTACATTTTATGTCTAATACCCACTTATAAGTGAGTATATAGTGAGTATATACCATGTGTCTTTCTGCTTATCAGTTACCTCACTCAGGATGATCCTTTCTAGTTTCCACCATTTGCCTGGAAATTGCATGATTTCTTTGTTCATAATTGCTGAATAATATTCCGTTGAGTAAATGTACCACAATTTCTATTTCCATTCCTCAGTTGAGGGACATCTGGGTTGTTTCCAGATTCTGGCTATTATGAATAAAGTTGCTTTGAATATGGTTGAACAAATGTCCTTGTTGAATGGTTGAGCCTTTTTCAAATATATACCTAGGTGTGGTATATCTGGATCTTGAGGTAGCAGTATTCCTAATTTTCTGAGAAAGCACCAGATTGATTTCTAAAGTAGTTTTACAAGTTTACATCCTCTCCGGCATGTCTTATCACTTTAGGTTTTTATCTTGGCCTTTCTGGTGAGTGTAAGATCATTTTGATTTGCATTTCTCTGATGATTAAGGACTTAAAGCATTTAAAGTTTCCACTGATTAAGGGAATGAAACAAATGCTGACCTCATAATCAAACTTTGAGCAGAGTGGTAGTAATCTTATGAAAGAAGGGGGAGAGAGAAAGAACTAGAGGGGACAGAAGCTCCACACGGAGACAAACAGAACCAAAAAGAAAAACAAAAATTCTAGACCCAGGTGTCTTTGCAGAGACCAATATTCCAAACAGGGTCCATACATGGAGAAGACCTAGGATCCCTGAGCAGATGCAGCCCATGGCAGCTCAGTCTCTAAGTGGTTTCCCTAGTAAGGGGATCAGGGGCTGTTTCTGACATGAATTCAATGCCCAGCTCTTTGATCACCTCTCCCTACAGGGTTCAGCCTTATCTGGCCATAGAAGAAGACAATGCAGCTAGTCCTGATGAGACCTGATAAGCTAGAGTCAGCTTGAAGGAGAGGAGGACCTCCCCTATCAGTGGACTAGGGGAGGGACATTGAAGGAGAAGAGGGAGGGAAGGTGGGGCTTGGAGGAGACAAGGGAGGGGGATAGAGACAAGATACAAAGTAAATGAATTGTAATAATAAACAATAGGAAAGAAAAAATGCTGGAAGAAAGTGCACCCATACATGTAATACAGAGGGTAAATGTTTACCAGTGTGTTTAAAGAAAACTTGTATGTCTACAGTCAGTTTTACCTCACAGGTTTTGATTACTTTCTTCTTCCACATACAAGCATGTATGTCCTATCACTTTATTTTTTAAGAAAAATAATAGCTTTAGGATGATGTATGATGATAATATGTTTTGGTGGGATTGTTTGCATTCAACCATTACCAACCCAAAATTTTAAATATTTATAGAGATTCTGAATCTAGCAGTGTAGTGCCATTCATTAAAAAATAACATTTTAATCATTTTGTCTTGAAGTAAAATTTAATTGTTTTTTCTTTTATACACACACAAATTCGTAGTTCATTTGAGCTACATCTTTTTGAAAAATTCTTCCAACTCTGAGAAAATCTGATATAAAACTTGCTATTGAAAATGCATTTGAGGTAAATTAATTTTCAAATTGGAACTTCAAGAAAACATCTTTCCTGATAAATATAGTCAATAATTAATTAATGATTTTTAGTTTAAAATATCTTTAAACTAAAGATCATAATTCCCTCCCATAATCCCCTGATAGGAGAGATCCTCCTCCCCTCTCTAGCCTATTAGGTCTCATCAATGCTGGCTGCATCATCTTCCTTTGTGGCTTAACAAGGCCTTACCCACTGAGACAGGTGATCAAAGAGCTGACCACTGAGTTAATGTCACAGACAATCCCTGTACCCCTTACTAGGAAACCTACTTAGAAACTGAGTGTATGGGTTTCTTCTGAAGAGAGGGTCTAGGTCTTTGGTTGAAGTATCTGTCTTTACAGGCCCTCTTGGGCCCAGGCTTTTTGGTTATCTGGTCTCCATGGAATTTCGGTACCGTCCAGGTCTTTCTACCTCTATCTTCTCTAAGTGTCCAGCACTCTGCCTAAAGTTTGGCTATGAGTCTCAGTATCTCCGATACCCTGGTGGGCAGAGACTTTCAGATGCCCTCTGTGGAAGGCTCCTGTACTGTTCCTTGTCGTCTCCTACTTCTGAAGTCTATCCTGTTTGTACTTCTAATTGAGGATTAAACATCTTCCTAGGGTAATGATCTTAATTCTTAAAAAGTTTTATAGATTTTTGTGGTTGTGAAATTAGAAGACAGGCAAAAATTATCATCAGTTTCAAGCTTCCATAAAGTATACGAGCCAAAACTAATTTTAATTTTTTAACAAATGTCTTTATATCATGTAAAATTCTTATAAATACAAAAGAATAGACAAAACAACACATTTAAATTTTATTTAAAAATTTGATGGTTTAATTCTTGTATCTTTTACAGAAAAAATGTGAAAATATAGATATGTGGGCATTAAAAACAAGTATAGAACATAATGTTCAGAAACAACAACAATAAACATATTATAAAATTTGAGTTAGATTGTATGTTTAATATCAGTTTATCAATCATCCCAGTCACAAGCTTTTATTTATTATTTATTTATTTATTTACTTATTTACTTATTTTACTTTACCCTTCTGCCTTCCACATCTTTTTTTTCTTGCCTAGAAAGTATGTAGATTGTTTGTCTTTTAACAACACAAATGTGTTAAATGAGACAAGAGAGGAAAATAATGACAAATTTCAGTTTCATCCATCCATGCTAAGTTGTGAGGCATTTGAAGCAATTTTCTTTACTATGTAATACATTGTTCAAATTAACTATAATTTAATTAAACTGACATTCTCGCATTCAAAGACCTTGGAGGATGTGCTGCAAGGGCAGAAGATATGCTATAGAAATCATTGTGGACATTCTTCAAGAACTCCAAAATTGATCTAGCTCAAGATTAAGCTATACAACTCTTGGGCACATACCCAAAGGATGCTGTATTCTATTACTATTACTGAGACATTTGTTCAAGTATGTTTATTGCTGTTCTCTTCATAATAGTCAGAAATTGGAAATAGCCTAGATCTCTGTCAACAGAATGGATAAGGAAAAGGTGATACATATACAAAATATAATATAACTTAGCCATTAAAAAATGAAATCATAAAATTCACCAGTAAGTGGGGATGATCATCTTAGTGAGGTAACGCAGTCCCAGAAATAAAAATATGATATGTATTCACTGATGTGCTGATTTTAACTCTTAAATCATTGGTTAGCAAGCTACAGTGCATGTAACGAAGAGGTTAGATATAGAATAAGGGACTACGAGAAAGTAGATTTCCCTAGGAAGGGGAAATGGAATATATAGTTATTAATGGGAAGGAGGTATAGGAACAGGCTCAAACAGGGAGAGAGAAGGAAAAGGAGGAAGAGGAAGAAATACAGGGAGGTACAACTGAAACTAAGGGGGATTTATTTTTTTATAGTATAGAAAATTTATCTAGTTCCTAAAACATACATACATGAAGCTGATGTAAATTAAATCTCTAATAACAGTTGCCTGCTCTTTGATCACCTCTCCATGGCGAATTGGCCTAAGTAGGCCACAGAGAAAGAGGATCTATATAGTGCTGATAAGACCTGATAGGCTAGTGTCAGATAGTAAGGAAGGAGGACCTCCACTTTTGTATCAGTGGACTCGGCAAAAGGTAGAAACCAGAAAATATTGTCGTGAGTTTAGTATCCCAGAAGCAGAAAGACACACATGCTATATACTCACTTATAAATGGATATTAGACATATAATATAGGATAAACATACTAAAAGCTACAGAATCCTAAAGAAGCTAAACAACAAGAAAGACCCTAAACAACAGGTAGAAACCTCACTCAGAAGGGCAAACAGGACGGATATCGGAAGTAGAAGGCAGGGAAGAAAACAGGCGCTTTCCACAGGGGGCCTCTGTGAAAGACTGAACCCATCACAGTATTGAAGGAGATACTGAGACTCATAGTCAAACTTTGGACAGAGTGCAGGGAACCCTTTGGAAGAAGGGGGAGATAAAAAGTCCTGGAGAGGACAGGAACTACACAAGGAGAATAATGGAGACAAAAAAAAAAAAAAAACCTGGGCCCCGGTGGGTCCTCCTGAGACCTATACTCCATCTAAGGACTGAACATGGAGAGGTCCAGATCTGCTCAGAGGTAGCCCATAGGCTGCTCAGTTCCCAAGTGGGTTCCCTAATAAGGGGATCAATAGCTGACTCTGACATGAACTCATTGACAAGCTCTTTGATCATCTCTCCTGCAGGGTGAATCCTTGGCAGACTACAGAGGAAAATGTTGCAGCCAGCCCTGATGAGACATGATAGGTTAGGGTCAGAAAAAATGGGAGGAGGTCCTCCCCTATCAGTGGAATAGGGGAGGGGCATGTGGAGAGAACAAGGAGGGTAAGTGGGACAGAAAGAAGACGGGGTAGGGTGTCCTACAGCAAGGATACAGAGTGAATAAATTATAATAAATAAAAAAGTAAATTTAAATTTAAATTTAAAAAACCACACTGAACAAAAAGATTCAGTTTGCAGTGCATTATAATGTTGCTACAAGTATCAAACTACTTCTGTTTAAATGCAGTTTAAAATTGTATAAGCAACTATTCAAGAAATATTAATAATTTTGCCATTCTTATTTTTAATAGTATTTTCCCCTACTCTTCTACTTAGAAATTATCTATTATCCCAAAGCAAATTATTGTAATAGAAAAGAAAATCTGTTTCACTTATACTATGGTGAGACAGATGTTTTTGTGCTGAGAATTTTATGCTTCTGATTGCTTTGGGGGGTGGCATTGCCATGTAAGCACATATATGTGACTGAAAGCAAAAAGTAGACCTGCTTAGTTGGTCTTTGTTTGAGTGACATGAAATATTAATCACAGAAGAATGAAAAAAGCTGATTTCTTTTCTTTTCTTTTTTTAATCTTTGACTTTCTTTACATCGAAACAAAACCAGGGAACATCTTTGTTAAACAAGAAAATATATATGGATAGGTAATTGCTCATATTTTCAAGAAAAGGATATATCTATCTTTACCTAATTTCTCATCAACTATGGGTAAATGATTCCTAGAATTGAACTAACTGAAGCAAATCTTTGATGGCCAACAAATGATGTAACCTAATTCATTTACCTTAGAAGGAACAATTAACTTCCTTTTATTTCCAATATTATCAGAGCAATAAAAAGCCATAAAGCAATACAAGAAGAGCAGAGCTTACTGAATTAATAGAAAAAAGTTAAAATGTTAATACTGTACAAGATTTATTATCAAGTCAATCACTAAGAAAAGTCACTAAACTCTACCATCATCGTATGGCAGAATTATATTATATTTCTGATAAAATACTTTATGCAAATGAATTAAAATATGGCTTATCCATAGAACAAAAGATAAGGTACAGGGTATGGAAGAGTGGAGATGGAGAATTTGTAACAAATGGATTTTTTTTTCTTACCATGCTAATCTACTACCAAGTAAGTTTTTGCAGTTATCCTTGTGAACATATTCCATACTATGCACATACCTGTGAAACTGTTATGAAGTATTTTAGTTGTTGATATTCATTCACAACTGTGGAATGAATCAAGATATATGAGACTCATGTATATTTATTCTCATTTTCCTGGTGAAACTGATATTATCTTAAAGTAGATAGTTATATTTCAATACTGTAGAATCCATGAACTTATCAGTGGCAAAATTTAGTGGCTACTAAGGATTCAACAGAAATAATTAGACACATTCCACTTCAGTAGGTTTACTCCCTGATGGCATACTGCAAAAAATGAAAAATGCTGTTGAAAACTAATTGGAGTTGAAATAAAATCTTAAGTATCAGTAAATCTTACAGCCTTCTTACTCATGGGTGTGATTAGTCTTTAAGTCACATAAGATTCATAATTAGAGATTATAATGAAATTGTATTCCATTTACTTAGTTTCCCTGGAAATGAGTTATTCTAAAGATTTCTAAAATGAAGGTATTACGTATGTATTGTTTACTAGGCTCACAGACAGATTAAATTTGGCATTTTGAATGATTGTTCTGCACTTCATCTACACAAACAAGACACATTGTCATCTGGTTTGAAGTTTACATATGCAGTTTTATATTGGTATGGGAGAGAAACATTAAAATATGAGTTTAAAATTGTGGTTTAGTTTCTTCATAAAAGTATATGTTCTACATATGTATCAAGAGAACAAACAGAACAGCTACAAAGTGTCCTGTCTGAAGTAACAAGGAAGAAACAAAAAAAGATTATTTTTTAAATTAGATTTTTGTTTTTTTTATTAGTTACAGTTTATTTGCTTTGTATCCCAGCCATAGTACCTTCCCTCATTCCCTCCTAAACCCACCCTCCCTCATCTCCTCCCTGTCCCACTCTAAATCCACTGATAAGGGAGGCCCCCCTCCCTTCCATCTGACCCTAGCTTATCAGGTCTCTTCAGGACTGTCTGCAATGTCCTCCTCTGTGGCCTAGCAAGGCTGCTCCTCCCTCGGGGGTGGGGAGGAGGTCAAAGAGCCCACCACTGAGTTCATGTCAGAGACAGTCTAAATTCCACTTACTAGGGTACCTACTTGGATACTGAGCTGCCATGGGCTACATCTGAGCAGGGATTTTAGGTTATATCCATGCATGGTCCTTGGCTGGAGAAACAGTCTCAGAAAAGACTCCAGTGCCCATATATATTTGGTCTTTGTGGAGCTCCTGTCCTCTCCAGGTCATACTAACTCCCCATTCTTTCATATGATTCCCTGTAATCTGCCCAAGGTTTGGCCGTGAGTCTCAGCATCTACTTTGATAACATTGCTAGAGGCCCTCTGTGTTAGGCTCCTGTCCTGTTACTTGTTTTCTCTTACTTCCAAAGTCCATCCCATTTCTCTTTCTAAGTGAGGATTGATCATCTTACCCCAGGTCCTCTTTCTTGTTGATTGATAGAAAATAATGTATTTAATGACTTAGAAGGAACATAAATACATGGAAGTCTGTTGGTAGATTTCTAAGTTAGTACTAATATTTTGTAAGTGGTGATTTAAAATTGCCCTTTAATGATGAATGCAAAGAAAAGATATTGAGCAAAGTGGCCACTGAGGAAGAAAATAAGAGTAAATTGTTGGGGTAGAGATTGAAATGAAACAGAATTATCTTAGAGAACCATATCAGGAGGCATAATAACAATGAGTTACTGAAAATGTAACTAGAAAATTTCTTGGTTTAAGCATAGGAATGGATAGCATGACCTATTTCAGCAAAACTATACAGAAAGGAATCCACTTAATGTTGGCAAGGAATGAGGCATAAAACAAACAAAATTTGACATTTGATTTGAAATTTAATGCTTAATAGATATAATATTCGGTATTGGAATAGCATTTTATTTTTATTGCAATTATTTATACCAGTAAATACTAATAGAGCACTTTATACATGTTAGGTACTAAGCAAAATAAACAGGTCTTCTTACTAATAATGTGTTGTACATCGTACAAGGAGGAAAGAGGGAAATTAAAAAAACCCCATTTGTAAAAGAAAAAAAATAGTGTAGAACTTGAGACAATCACACAAACAAGAAGAGACAAGAACAGGGAATCCATCAATTCTGAGAGTATGAGAAATTTCATATTGAAATTAGGACCTTAATTCACTGGTAAGAGGGAGGAATTAAGAACATATTATAAGTTTTACCTGAAGAAAAATGAGATTACCTTGGCCAAACCAGTTTAAAATACTCCTGAACCATCTGTAACAGGATGGTTAACCTTATACTGCAACAGACACTGAAGGAGAGACACAGTTGGAGTCAACTAATGACTCCTGAGAGAAGGAGAAGCAGCATTTTCCACGGATGAGGCCCCTAATAGTTTACCCAATACAAAGTGGTAATCCACCAAACCTTATACACCTAATCAACAAAAAATACAATTAGCAAGTTGTATTTATATGTTGCACACACACACACACTTTTAAATAATTCAAAGAAAAAAGCTATGAAATTGAGAGTGAGAGGGTGTATGAAGAGTTAGAAGGATGCAACATAGATGAGACTAGATTGGTGAAAGGCAAAGAGAGAGTAATGTATTTTATTGCTTTTATGTATTGATTTAAAATGTCCAGTAATGGGTAAAAAGGAAAATGAAGAAATAAAGAGCTGAGTGGCAATGGAAGAATGTAAATAATTAGGTTTGCTGCTGTTGCTATTGTTGATTTTGCTTTAAATGGGTAAGATCTTTAATGAGACTGCCTGAGCATGGCAAGTTTCAGAGTAGACAGCCACTGGAGATTCTGACCAAAGATAACAACTAAAGGTTTGGATAACATAAGAAATTGCAAGAATGCAATGGTTTAAGAGAAATTGAACAATGTTGGAAGAAAACATTTCCACAGGAAAAAAAAATGCAAGTTAACTTTGGATTTAAAATGAAAAAAGGATTTTATTATTATGGTTTATAACATGCACCACAGGATGCATTCTAATAAGTGATATAAATTCTTTAAATGAACCAATATCTCACCTAAAGTGTGTCTCTCTATATGAAAATATATACTAAGATGATAAATAGATAGATAATAGATAGACAGATAATAAATATCTCAATTTAATAATGTATCAGTCTAGACAGTAATCATTTGTTAGAAAATCAAGATTTCTTGTGGGTTTATAGACAGTAAACGCTCAGCACATTCTCCTTACAATATTTGAAACTGATTAATTTCAGCTTTGGTTAAGGAACAGATTTATTCAATTAGTATTACATATTCATTATTGGATGAGTCTATCTTTTTTTAAAGATTGTTTAATAATCCGAAAACAAGATAAGCAGTGCATTATTGATTTATTTAATTTTAGATATCTTCTGCTTAACTAGGTTATGTTAGCCATTTATTCCTGTTAATCATGTCTTTGATTAGTGAGAAGTTGTCATCTGGCACTCAGACAAATACATTACATCCTTAACTTTTCTTCCTTTATGTAAGCATTATGACTTACCCTGCCGTTTAAATTTATTAATTTGAATCATTGTCCTGTAGGGTAAATAAAGTATTATGATACATATTAACTTCTTTGAAAATTATTTTACAGCTTCCTTAATAGATGTCTTCCATAAAATGTTCAGCTTCAAGAAATAAGCAACATAACCTGCCATGCCTGTCCATATTACCTGTATCCTCACTTCGGGATACCTGATGTCCAACAGGCTGGTGAATGCTGTGCACTGGGTGCATATTTAGTATTTTGTAAAGCAAACTTAAGGGCATTGATCTATGCCTATAATTCTAGTGCTGGACATGAGCCTTCATCATTCACATATGATCATCTGACATAATAGTCTTACCATAACTTGGTTATTTCAGCAAAAGTCTTCCTTCCTGACATAATACTTGACACAATTTCAGTTCCTAACATCTTTCTCACAGGAGAATCACAGGGTTGCCATTCACTGTGTATGTACTAATTTTTACATCCTCTTTCTGCAGTCATGATTAAATATAATAGTTATACTTCCCTTGAGATAAATGAAAATTATTCCAAATTATTTAAAAATATGCTGACATCAAAACAGTATACACAACATGTATTTATTTAGTGTGTGTTATTCTGCATTGAATATAAGTAGCATTATCATAGCTTTAGTTTAAAACAAAGTAGGAAACTATTTAAGACTAATTTTATGTCATAATTTTGAAAATTTTAATATATTTTGTGTTTTAATCTTTACTTCCTCCCTTGATTTCATTTTATTAAGCAAATACATTTGCTACATTTATTTAAGCACTTTATTTTTTGATACAAACATTTTAGCATAACTTACATATAATTTGTAGGCAATGTGTTTGTAATTCCAAGCTCAGTACAGTAAATTCTATATTAATATTACCAGAAATATGAGGTCAACATCATTGGTTTTCCAAAGTTCACATCCTCCACCATTATATAAACCAACTCCTTCAATAAAACTCCCACATGTCAAAAACTCAAGGGACAACACATGCTGGAGAGGTTGTGGAAAAGGGGAACCCTCCTTCATTGGGAATGTAAACATGTACAACCACTTTGGAACTCAATCTGACACTCAGAAAAGTAGGAATAATGCTACCTCAAGATCTAGCCATTCCACTTCTGGAATATATCCGAAAAATGCTCAACCATACAATGACATTTGCTCATCTATGTTCAAATAGCAGGTTTATGCATAAAAGTCAAAATTGGCAAACAACCTAGATGACCCTCAACAGAAGAATGGATACAGAAATCGTGGCACATTTACACAATGGGATACTACCAAAACAAGGAAAGCATAAAATTTGTAGGCAAACAGTGCGAACTAGTATCAGCCTCAGCGAGGTAACCCAGAAGCAGAAAGACACACATGGTATATACTCACTTATAAGTGGATATTAACCATATAATATAGGATAAACATACTAAAATCTATAGTCAAAAAAAAAGAGGATGCTATGAAAGAGGCTTAATCCTTATTCAGAAAGTCAAATAAGACGGACATAGGATGAGGGAGAAAAGAGTGAACAGGACAGAAGCCTACTGCAGAGAGACTCTGAAAGATTCTACCTGGCAGAGTATCAAAACAGATACTGAGACTCACGGTCAAACTTTGAGCAGCAGAGAATTTTATGGAAGAAGGAGTTAGAAAGACCTCTAGGGGAAAGAAGCTCCACAAGCAGACCACCAGAGCAAGCAAATAAGAGCCGATCAGGCCCTGCAGAGACTGATGCACCAACGGAGGACCATGCATAAAGAGGACCAAGACCCCCTGCTTGGATGTAGCCATATGCACCTCAGTCTTCATGTGGGCTTTCTAGCAAGGGGGGGGGGGCAGGGGCTGTCTCTGACATGGACTCTATTGCCAGCTCTTTGAAAACTTCCCCCTAGTTGGGGGTGAGGTGTCCATTGCCAGGCCACAGAGGAATAACGTGCAGACAGTCCTGATGAGACTTGATAGGCTGAGATCAGACTGTAGGGGAGGAGGGCTTTCCCTTTCTGAGAAACAGGGGAGGGATATAGCAGGGAAAAGTGAGGGAGGGTGGAACTGGAAGGAGAAGAGTGAGGGGGCTACAATTGGAATGTAGATTGAATAAATTATAAAAAAATGAATTTAAATTTAAAGAGAAACTTATATTTCTACATGTATCTATAATTAAATCGATTTATTTGTACTTAATTTTTCACTGTCTTCATCCATTTATATATTTTTATATTAATTACAGGTTATTTACTTTGTATCCCAGCTGTAGCTCCCTTGCTCGTTACTCCCCAATCCAACCCTCCCTCTTTCATCTCCTCCTTGCCCCTAAGTCCACTGATAGGGGGGTCTTCCTCCTCTTCCATCTGACCCTAGTTTTTCAGGTCTCATCAGGACTGGCTGCAATGTCCTTTTCTGTGGCCTGGCAAGGCTGCTCCCTCCTCAGGGAGAGGTGATCAAAGAGCCAGCCACTGAGTTCATGCCTGATACAGTCCCTGTTCCCCTTCCTAGAGAATCCCACTTGGATGCTGAGCTGCCATGGGCTGCATCTGAGCAGGGGTTCTAGGTTATACCCATACAGGATCCTTGGTTGGAAAATCTGTCTCAGCAAAGACCCCTGTGCCCAGATATATTTGGCCCTTATGGTGCTCCCATCCTCTCCAGGTCTTACTAACTCCCCTTTCTTTCATGTGATTCCCTGCATTCTGCCCAAGGTTGAGTTATGAGTCTCAGCATCTGCTTTGATACCCTACTGAGTAGAGTCTTTCTCTGTGGTAGGCTCCTGTCCTCTTTCTTGTACTTTGATTGAGTTACTGATGACTTAAATACATATATATATATATATATATATATATATATATATATATAATCAACACATATTTGGAAACAAATCTAGAAGTGCTTTTCTAAGAATAAAGCATTCAAAGTGAGGGAGCAGAGGATAAGGGAATGTAAGGAAGGGTGGATATAGTCATTGCACATTGTACATACATAAAAACTGTCAGCAAAAATCTAAGTAAAATTGATTTAACTAGATCATAAATGACATAAAAATGTAAGTGCCTTTAACCTGGTGGGGACAGGAGCTCCAAAAGGAGACCAACAGAGAAAACAAAAAAACAAAAAAACAAAACTGAACTCTGGGAGCACTGCAGACACAGATATTTCAATCTAGGACAATGCATGGAGAGGACCTAAAACCTGGGCTCAGATGTAGCCCATAGACTCATATCCTAGTGGGTGCTGTAATAAAGGAAGCAAGGGCTTTCTCTGGCATGAACTCAGTGGCTAGCTCTTTGATCAACTCCCCCTGGGGGCTGGGGTGCAGCCTTGCCAGGCCACAGAAGAAGACAGTGCAACCAGACCTGATGAGACATGATAAGCTAGGTAAAATAGAAGGAGAGGAGGACCTTCCCTACCAGTGGGCTAGGGGAGGGGATTAGGGAGAGAAGAGGGAGGGTGGGATTGGGAGGAAACAAGGGAAGGTGTCATAGATGGTAGACAAATTGAATAAATTGTAAAAAATGGTAATTTAAAAATTAAAACATTTTTCTTTTTTTAATTAGTTTTATTTTTTTTACATTTATTATATTTTATTCACTTTGTATCTTGGCTGTATTCTTCTCCCTCATTCTCTCCCAAACCCACCCTCCCTCCTCTCCTCCCATGCCTCTCTCCAAATCCACTGATAGGGAAGGTCCTCCTCCCCTTCCATCTGATCCTCGCTTATCAGGTCTCATCATCACTGGCTATATTGTCCTCTGTGTCCAGCCAAGGCTGCTCAGGGTAGGGGAGGGGGTAGATCAAAGAGCCTAGCACTGAGTTCATATTAGAGAAAGTTACATCTGAGTAGGGGTTCTAGGTTGTATCCATGAATGTACCTTGGTTGGAGTATCAGTCTCAGAAAACACCCCTAAGCACAGACATTTTGGTTCTGTACTCTTCTTGTGGAGCTCCTGTACTCTCCAGGTCTTACTAACTACTTTCATATGATTCCCTGCACTCTGCCCAATGATTGGTTATGAGTCTCAGCATCTGCTTTAATACTCTCCTAGATATCAGAGGCCCTCAGTGGTAGGCTCCTGTCTTGTTTCTTGTTTTCTCCTTTCAATGTGCTTCCCCTTTGTCTTTTTAAGTGAGGATTAATCCTCTTACCCTGAGTCCTCCTTGTTTAACTTCTTTAGGTGTAGAGATTTTAGTATGTGATCCAGCTATACTACTCCTAGGCATATAGCCAAAATATGCTCAAGTACACAACAAGGACATTTGCTCAACCATGTTTGTACCAGCTTTATTCTTAATAGCCAGAAACTGAAAACAACCAGATGTCCCTCAATGGAGGAATGGATATAGAAATTGTGGTACATTTACACAATGGAATACTACTAAGCAATTAAAAACAAGGAAATCATAAAATTCGCAGGCAAATGGTAGGAACTAGAAAAGATCATCTTGAGTGAGGTAACTCAGGAGCAGAAAAACACACGTAGTATAGGCTTACTTATAAGTGATTACTAGACCTATAAGACAGGATAAAAACATTTTTACTTGATTTGTTTTGACTATAATGAGAGCCTCATTAAGTCTGACATATTTTGTGATATATATATATACATATATATATCATCAGTGTATTATATTTGTATGTGTGCTTGTGTGTATGTACTTACATGTAGAATTTCTGTGTTGCATTATATATTATATATAACTTGAATAAGAAATGCAATTGATTATTATATTTTAAACATACATTAAATCATGAATATAAAATTTTCTTCTCCAATAATAATTAAAAAATGAAAACAAAGATGTAGAATGAAAAGCTGTATAATTTATATCATCAGTAGGACCATCATTTTTGAAAGGGGATGCATTGTTGATCTTTCCTATCTATTTGTGGTTTTGTTTCTTTCTTTTTTATTTGATTTTTGTTTGTTTTTACATGAAAAATAGTCCAAGTCCTATTGTTTCAAGATGAAATGTTTATAATATAATGTCTATTAGGATATAATGCAAGCATCGGTAGTAGATAATTCATTGTATCTATGTAATTATTAGATAATTTGTTCCACATACTAATAGATAATGACATCTTTCCCTGGAAAAGTTTAGGTCATTACACATCCTCTATTCCTCTAAGGGGTTTAAATATGCTTATGTATGGAATTTGTTGCTAAGCCTTTAGACACCATTATATTTGATCATATTTGGCAGCATTTAACATGCACATCCCATCTGATGGTGAATTCTCAAGGCAATTCTACCCTATGATACTTGGTGTTTCTCTCCTACTGAGGACACACTTGTCATGATTGCTGATCTGCCTTTTTAGCTATTGACATTTTAGAGTCTTGACATATTTATAATTCAGGCTAAAGATATGTGCAGATGTGTAAACAGACGTAAATATATTAAGCCTTCTTCAGCTTTAGTTCTGTGAGACTAAGTATAAAAGTGGGAACATTTTAAAATAAACTATTATTTCTTAGAAAAAAGTGGTTAATTTTTAGTATGGATTTGTTGATGACAGAATAATATCTGAGTAATACATTTACAAAAATAGCAGGTTCACACTTGAATGAACTGTCATGTCATTTGCTTTAAACTTTATTTTTTAATATTTTTATTTATAAGAAAATTTTAACACAGGTATTCTATATTATCCATTCATCTGTTTGTAAACTAACATTTTATGATTCCACACTGCATTTAATTTATATTTTTTCTGAAGTACTCAATTTTAAAAATAACTTATATTCTCCTGATTTACTTGTAAACTCAGAGGCTTACTGCCTCCATCTGATCACCTAGTGCTAGTCCTAAAGCTTCTAGCCTCCCTACAGTCTAATCTAGGCCTAGAGTGTTTTCAGCCTCTGAGATATACAGATGAATAAGCTCACCCTTTCTAGCTGTCTTTGAATTCTTGCTAGCTGGTTCATCTCAGCTGTTCTTCATCAAACTCCTCTCTAAGCTGCATAATTCGAATTGGCTTCTTCTCTCAGCTTCTCATTGAATTCTCTGCTTGGCCTCAAACTATCCCTAGCAATCTGTTCTAATTGCCTAGCTTCCTCTCACTCTCTGGTTCATTTTGTATTCACCTATGTCTAGCTTGTTATGTCTTCAAGTTGTCTCTGTTCCTGGTTAGACTGCCTCCTCCCTCCCCCACCCCCCACCCCCTGTCCTGCTGTCTTAAATAGCCTCTCTTTCCAGTGCCATTCTCCTGAGAGTTGGGCATATCCAGTCTTTGAGTCATTCTGTCGAGTTTTTCTATTATTCTTCACTTTGTCTGCCCTTCAAGTGTATGTCACTTTGAAACCTGGGAGCTTTCTTCTATAAATTAACTTTACCTTCATTGCTTGGGATTAAAGATGTGTACTAAGGACACATCTGGATTCCAGCCAGAGGGATTAAAGGTGTCATTCCAGCTGAGTGGCACAAATTTAGGAGGTCTTTAAATAAAATCCTTCCAGAGCAGCCATGTTGCTGGATTAGAATTCCTCTATATATTTTTTTTTCTTTCATGATTCTATCATGTTCCTTTTGGTCAGAGTTTCATTATATTGTTTTTTCAGATTTCTCTTTTCAGCAAGGCTTTTGGTAGTGTTGGTAATGGTGGCTTCCCACCTGTGCTCATGCTGAAGTTGAAAAAGGACTATGAATGATGTTTTTAGCTTCATACTGGCTAATGCAGGCAGTTATTCACAATGTATTTTTGAAATGAAAAATTGTGGATTTCCTTCTATTGCTTTCCAAATCTTTTTACATTCAATGTTTCATGTCAGTTTACTTTTTCCTGAAAGGGGGGGGGCGACTCTGATAAAACCAAGTTATGGTAGTAAGGGTTAATTTTGGTTGACCTTCTAAACCAAAAAATTTAAAGTACCAGAATTTTAAAGTCACTGGCACCATTGTATCCTTAATCAGAAGGCAAAAAGTGATTATCTGTGTCCACAGATTTTTTTTTCTTTTTGTTCATCCTAGTACCACTACTGATGGAACAGTACTTCCTACCTCAGTTACACTAAACTAGATAATCCCTACCTCATATTAAGATGGGTTCCTAATTGTTTTTAAATTCTGATAAGTCAGTAGTCAGTATTAGTTACCACACAGACCAAAACATAAATGTCTCTAAAATATTTAAAAATAAGTAAATTTGATAGACTTTAAAAAACTCATCCTAATATGAAGTTGAAAAAACTGTGATTACTCTTACATGTTTGTAAAAGGGCACGATTATGCACATTTTACTTAATGACAATTAAGTTAAGAAAAAAAGAGTTTTGAGAAGCACAGACAGAATAAACAAATGATTCATTGAGGCCAATTATCTTTTACTCTTTTTTGTATGTTTGTATTTTTTATTAATTACAGTTTATTCATATTGTATCCCAGCTCTAGCCCTATCCCTGGGCCCGTCTGAACCCCTCTCTCCCTCATTCTTTCCCTCTGTAGTCTTTTACATTTTAAGGGAACAGATACTACTAAACTTGAGAGAATGTTATCATTAAAATAAGAATCTAGGAAGTCCTTAATTTCTTTCTTTATTTCTTCCCTAACTAAGCTGTCCTTCAGTAGCAAGTTGTTCAGTTTACATGTATGTGCAGGCTTTTTGCTGTTTCTATTGTTGTTGAGGTCCAGCTTTAGACCATGATGGTCAGATAGAATACAAGGGATTATTGCAATTTTCTTGTATCTGTTGAGGCTTGCTTTGTGACCAACTATGTGGTCTATTTTGGAGAAGGTTCCATGAGGTGCTGAAAAGAAGGTATACTCTTTTGATCTAGGGTGAAAAGTTCTGTAGACATCTATTAGGTCCATTTGATTCAGGGCCTCTGTAAGTGCCCTTATTTCCCTGTTTTGCTTCTGATGGGATGATCTGTTCCTTAGTAAGAGTGGAGTGTTGAAGTCTCTCACTATTAGGGTGTTGGGATCAATGTGTGATTTCAGCTTTAATAATGTTGTATTTACATATGTAGGTGGTCTAGTATTTGGGGCATAGATGTACAAAATTGTGATGTCCTCCTGTTGGAATTTTCTTTTGATGAGAAGGGAGTACCCCTCCTCATCTTTCTGATTAGTGTTGGTTGAAAATCTATTTTATTAGATACGATGATTGCTACCCCAGCTTGTTTTCTGGGTCCATTTGCTTAAAAAACATTTTTCCAGCCCTTTACTCTGAGGTAGTTTTTATCTTTGTTCCATAGGTGTGTTTGTTGAATTCAGCAGAATGTTGGATCCTGTTTCTGCAACCATTCTTTTAGTCTGTGTCTCTTTATTGGAGAGTTGAGTCCATTGATGTTGACAGATAATAGTGACCAATGACTGTTCCTTTTATTTTGGAGTTGGTGGTCTTACTATGATTCATTGCTTTTCCCCCCTTTTTGTTGGGAAGTTATCTGTACCCTAAATTTTCTTTGGTGTTATTGTTTTCATTTGATTGAAGTTTTCCTTCTAGAATCTTCTGTAGGGCTGGGTTGCCGTGTAGATATTGCTTAAATTTTGTTTTGTCATGGAATATTTTGATTTCTCCATCTATGTTGATTGAAAGCTTTGCTGGGGATAGTAGGCTCTAAGATCAACAATAAATAAATGGGACCACATAAAACTGAAAAGCTTCTGTAAAGCAAAGCACACTGTCTTCAAAACAAAACAACAGCCTGCAGACTGGGAAAGGATCATTACCAATCCTTCATCTGACAGAGGGCTAATATCCGATATATATAAAGAACTCAAGAAGTTAAAAAGCCACAAATCAAGTAATCCGATTAAAAAATGGTGTATGGAGCTAAAAAGAGAACTCCCTGTAGAGGATTGTAGAATGGCAGAAAAACACATAAAGAGCTGCTCAGAGTCCTTAGCCATCAGGGAGATGCAAATCAAAACAACCCTTAGATTTCATCTTACACCTGTCAAAAGATCAAAAACTCTCTCGTGACAACACATGCTGGAGAGGTTGTGGCGAAAGGGGAACCCTCCTCCATTGCTGATGGGAATGCAAACTTGTACAACCCCTCTGGAAATCAATTTGGCGCTTTCTTAGACAATTAGGAAAAATGATTCCTCAAGACCCAGCTATACCACTCTTAAGCATATATCCAAAAGATCCTCAAGTACACAACAAGGACATTTGCTCAACCATGTTTGTAGCAGCTTTATTCGTAATAGCCAGAACCTGGAACAACCCAGATGTCCCTCAGTCGAGGAATGGATACAGAAAATGTAGTACTTTTACACAATGGAATTAAAAAGGAGGAAATCATGAAATTCGCAGGTAAATGGTGGGACCTGGAAATGATCATCCTGAGTGAGGTATCCCAAAAGCAGAAAGAAACACATGGTATATACTAACTTATATAGACCTATAGGATAGGATGCTGAAATCTATACACCTAGGGAAGATAAGCAAAAAGGAGGACCCAGGGTGGGATGATCAATCCTTGCTTAGATGGACAAATGGGATGGACATTGAATGTAGGAGAAAACAAACAGCAGGACAGGAGCCTACCACAGAGGGGCTCTGAAAGACTCTAACTAGCAATGTATCAAAGCAGATAATAAGACTCACAACCAAGCCTTTAGCAGAGTGCAGGGAATCATATGAAAAGAGGGGGATTTAATAAGACTTGGGGAGAACAAGAGCTCCAAAAACATCAAATAGATCAGGGCACAGGGCTCTTCTATTAGACTGTTTCTCCAACCAAGGACCATGTATGAACATAAACTAGAACTCCTGCTCTGATGTGGCCCATGGTAGCTCAGTATCCAACTGGTTACCCCTTAGTAAGGGGAACAGGGACTATGTCTGTCATGAACTCAATGGCTGGCTTGTGGACCATCCCCTACCCCTACCCCCTGAGGGAAGAATAGCCTAGCTAGATCCCAGAAGAGGACATTGCAGTTAGTCCTGAAGAGACATGATAAGCTAAGGTCAGATGGAAGTGGGGGAGGTCCTTCCCTATCAGTGGACTTTGGGGGGGCAGGGAGAAGATGAGGGAGGGATGTGGAGAGTGGGAGGGATTGAGGGAGGGGGCTATGGCCAGATACAAAGTATATAACCTGTGATTAATATAAAAATAAATAAATTATTTAAAAATAAATTAACATTTTCTATTAAAAAATAAGAATCTATTCCTTGATTAATATGACTTAAAAAATAGACATTTTAAAGGGTATTAAAATATTTTGATTCATTTGAAGTGATTTTTGTACAAGATGAAAGACTTGTATCTTATTTCCTTAATTTGTAGATTAATATCCAGTTTTGTCAGTGGCATTTGCTAAATAGGTCATATTTTTTCCCACTGTATTTTTTTTCCTCCTTTGTGAAATTTGGTGGCCACCATAACTCATTTTACTTATTTCTGGTCTTCAGTTTTCTTCCACTTTTAGACCTGTTTGTTTATATCCTAGTACCAATATATCTTTGCTAGTATAACTCTGCAGTATAACTGAGATTAGGTATGCTAATACTTCCAACACTGTATTAGTTCTGAGGACTTTTTTTCCTGTTCATGGTCTTTAGTGAAACTATATAAATTCTTTGCCATGTTTTAAAGTTTTTGTTGTAAAAAAAAGAAGAACACAATATATTGCTGCTGAGGGTGTAAATTAATACAGTTATTATGGAAATCTGTCAAGAAGGTTCTTAAAATATTAAAAGGAGTACTATCATATGACCTAGCTATTTCACTCATAGTAATATATTCAAAGAACTCAACATCCTTTCTATAGAAAAATTTCCACATCTATAGTTATTCCTTATCTATTATGATGGAAATGCAATAGAAAAAACATAGCTCTCTATCAACAGAAGAATGAATAGTAAAAATATGATATAGATACACAATGCATACATATTCACCTTTTGAATGTATCTCGAAATTTGCAGAAAAATATGTGGACAAAAGAATGTATACTATTAAGTGAGGTCACTCCAACTCAGGAAAACAAAACAAAACAAAACAAAAACATGTTCTCCTGAATATACAGAAGCTAGTCTACTGTGTTTGTTAATTTCCACATAAAGAACGATGATTGTGTGTGTAGAACAAAATTTAGAAAATAAATCAAGAAAGGGTACTATTAGGTGATGAGGAGGTACCAAATGCAGAGGAGAGTACACAGGAAACATATAAGAGTAAATAAGTTTTATTTCCTAATTTTAACTTTGTCATAATTTGTGGTGTGTATGTGTGTGTTTTGAATGAGTCCAAAAAATGTAATCCATAGCAACTGTGACATTTTAAGCAAAACTGAATGAGTTCAAAAGGAACATCCTAGCTATCTAAAAGTTGACTATCATACGCAGAGCTTAAAAGCAATTGTTTGACTGGTAATCAGTCAAGCTATATGATGGTATTTGGTGTGTTCATAACAATGAAGTCATTAAAATATCAAGAATGGAAATATTTAATATAATAGAAAGCCAAAGTTCTGTCAAAAAGCTTTGTAAAATATGAATAATTAAATATTTAGAATAACATAATCTATTTCATATGGAAATTATGTTGACATCAGTCAATATTATTATTATTCACTAAAATGTGTTAATCACATATTAGAAATCATTAGATAATAAATCAAACAGTGTAGATGTTTACGGAGGTAATTGTTGGTCATATTGTTCTTAAAGATTCAATCAATATTTATATTCAGAGAAAAGGAGATTAGAAAAAGATAGATGTTTCTGGTGTCTTCTATAATTAAACTAATAACTAAAAGGATATAATATAAAACATTTTATGTACCATTAAGTATCTCTAATTTAATATATCTATAAAATGTTTAATGTAAAACACATTCAAAAGCCATTTGCATTATAATCTGAAATAGCCACAATACTCAAAACTATGATCCTGAGAATAAACTAAATCTGTGTTCTACCAAAACTTGAAAATATTCAGATTATCTAGTTACTTAAAGCAGTGGATCAGCTTACTTTATCACATAAACCTCCCACATGGGGAATCCTGTTTTATTTCTTTATACTTTTGTTTTTATATATAGCTCCTGTCAAAATATTTCACATGGAATCACAGAATCTTGGCTAAATTTCTCATACCTGTCTTTGGTGTTTCTGTTCCAAATCAGCCGCACTAACACTTATCAAATATTGAATAAACAATATGCTAGGCAAATCACAACACCTTTAGTCATCATCTGTTTCAAATAATATGGTCCTGAAATAGCAGTTAGTGGAACACAGTTTAACAACCAGTCAGTAGGTTTGGCAGAAATACTAAAGCAACATTTGGTGATAAAACCATTTCTGGCAATGTGTGTTATCTGTTTTTTTCAAAGACAATGTACTTGTTACCTTTACATTGGTATTTGAAGAAATTTTCACAAAATATGTTTAGACAGAAAACATGTGAGACTGTTTATTGCAGGCACTATTTTAGCAGGTCCTGAAAAGGCTTATCAGATATTCATGATCTTGTTAGTAAGAACGGGTCTGGATTCAGGTTCCTATGAAGAAAATAAGACATACTCTAATGACAGCAGTCTATAATCAGGTTATTGAGAAACGTTTGTGGCTTCAGTTGGCCCTCTATTTTTTTTTTTTTTTCCTGTTCAGATGAAGCAAGCTACCATTTTGTGAATCACGCTCTGGAAAGGTCCATATGGCAAGTTACCAATGGAAGCCTCCACTGAGCAGCTTGTGCGGAGCTGAGGTCTCAGTCCAAAAATATGGCAGAAATGCAGCCTTGCCAGTAATTAGCTTAGTAAACTGGGAAGTGAATCCAACCAGGTCTAGTAATAAATGACTACAGCAAGCTGAGCATACTCTTGACTCAAAAAAAAAAAAAGTGATAAATGTCTATTGTTTTATGTTTGTATTTTTATAGGAATCTGTGCCACGACAATTAACAATCTACTCCCTAATGCCACTGGAAATATTTATCAGGGTATGCACTTTTATTTCTCTAACTTTTCTACATTTGTTATTATGTGATCTTCGCAAGAGTCAAAGAAAGAACATAGGCAGAAACAAAACATGGATTTGTGAGGAGCAAATTCAAGAACCATTTTCATTAAAAGGAGATGCTCCAAGAAAAGGCATTTGAAGTTCAACAAATAGCACAGAATAAGGCCCCTTTGGAACTCAGTCATCGTCCTTCAAAAACCAGCCTTTGCCAACCCAGAGTGTGGGATATAAATGAACCCTGAATTTCTAATAGAGATTAAAATAATTCTTGGAAGATGTCACAGAGGTTCTCTTCTTGACGACAATGCCCATCTGCAAGTTATTTCAAGGTTCTGAATTCTCATCTCAGTGGAAAATTAATTATAAAACTATCTCAGCTTTTAATGGATTTTAAATGATCTAAAAGCCCTCTCTGTGTTTTTAATGTATAATTCCTTTATAGCAACAGCTGAATAGACATAAAGAATAAACTTTATGAAGCATGCACTACATCAGTAACTTCCATGTATTTGAAGTTCCTTTTACATTTTTAATATATGCTATGCATAAAATTTCTCTCACATGAACTTGCAACTTATTGAAAACTATTTAATAGAAATATATCTATTTCTATTTATGACTATTCTTTGTTGTGTAGCATAAATCTTTTTTCATAATATAGTTAAATTCATTTTCAAAGCTGTAAAAATAATTTCAAGCATAAAAATGTTTTAGGTACTAAGCTAAGGAGTAAATTGTTCTAATCTTTAGCAGTACTATATTCAAGACTTGAGATCAGTTCAGAATTCAAGAAAATGCTGAGCCTTGTTTCTGGTAAAAATGATTTCATGACAATGTGTTCATGTTAGATGTTGCAAATTGCAACATTACCTCAACCATTATAGATTTCACTGTAATTCATAAAGTATCATTCAAATAAAACTCTATTTTAAGAATTAATTATGTCTGTCTCTCTGTGTATGTGAAGGTGAAGGTAATGCCTGTTAAGCCGGACATTGTCACATCTCCTGGAGCTGTAGAAACAAGTGGTTATATCCTCCTGATATGCGGCCATGCAAGTCAATAGCAGAAAAGTCTCTTAACTGATGACCCATATCATAATTCCTGTATTATTCACTCCAATCTATGATTCCTAGTGCCTCCGTAGTCTTACTTGCCAAAATGAAAAGAGTATAATAACTTTTATCTCACAGACTTGTTAACGAAGACTAAGTTAGCTATAGTAACAGCAGTACTGTAAGAGTATGCAGAGTATAAAGTGCTGTGTACTTTCTTCAGGGCTGTTTTTAACGTTATAGTATGAGTCTGACAGAAAAAAAAACTTTGCATTATTTACTGGAAATATTCATTCAATTATTTATTGACCATTAACATAAAAAACACCCAAAAGTGTCTTATATACCTCTGTCAAATGTTTGAATTAGTGCTATATAGATGAAATAGTCCTGTTAATAAATAGGAAGGGTCAACAATAGTCGGAAAGATGGTTGGATATTATAGTAGGCATAAGAACACACTCATACATACACATACCTACTTAAGTTAATACAAACATATAAAAATAAGATGTCACAAAAAATGCCAACATCTTTCTTGATTAAATATTGTCCACAAAAGCAGCCATGTTGGTGTATATAATTCGTAAGCATATAGAAGACATATATTCATACAGCAATAAATTCTAAATACTAAACAAAATAAGAAACTGAAAAGAGGGACTTACAGAATTTGTGCTGAGATCCAAATCAAACTATTTCAAAAGATATTCTTACAGAAACAAAGCACAGCAAACATTTTAAAAAAATTTAAAAAAAGAGCATATGCTGCTAGGAACATGGTTGAGCAAATATCCTTGTGGTATAGTTGAACATATTTCAGGTATATGCCTACGAGAGGTCTGGCTGGATCTTGAGGTAGCACTATTCCTAATTTTCTGAGAAAGCTTAATTTGTAATAACCAGAAGCTGGAAACAACCCGATGCCCCTCAACAGAGTAATGGATACAGAAATTGTGATACATTTATACAATGGACTACTACTCAGCAATTAAAAACAAGAAAATCATAAAATGTGCAGGCAAATGGTGAGAAATAAAAAAGATCTGCCTGAGTGAGGTATCTCAGAAGAAGAAAGGAACATATGGTATACACTCAACTTTTAAGTGGATATTAGTCATAAAATATAGGATAAGGATACTAAAATCTATATCCTAAAGAAGCTAATCAAGGAGGATCCTAGGGAAGATTCTTAGTCTTCACTCACGAGGGCAAACTGGATAAATGGAAGCAGAAGACCTGGAACATGAAAGGGGCCTATCACAGTGAGCATATGAAAGACTACAAACATGATATGGAAGCAGATGCTGATACTCATAGCCAAATTGTGGGCAGAGTGCAAGGAATCTTACAAAAGAATGGGGAGACAAAAAGACCTGGAGGGGAAAGGAGTTTCACAAAGAGACCAAAAGAGAAAAAAACAAACAAACAAACAAACAAAAAAACTGGGTTCAGAGATATTGCAATACCCGATGAATCTACCAAGGACCATGCATGGAAAGGACCTAGACTCCCTGCTCAGATGTGTAGCCCATCGGCCGCTCAGTCTCCATTTGGATATCCTAATAAGAAGAGCAGGGGCTGTCTCTTTCATGAACTCAGTGGACAGTTCTTTGATAACCATGTCCAGGGGAGTGCATCCTTGTTAGGTCATAGAGGAAGACAATTCAGCCAGTACTGTTGAGAACTCATAGGCTAGGGTTAGATAGTAGGGGAGGAGGACCTCCCCTATTGAAGGGCTAGGGGAGAGGAAAAGGGGAAAAACAGGAGGGAGAGTGGGACTGGTAGGAGACAAGGGACAGGCTACTGCCAGGATAGAAAGTGAATAAATTTGATTCTGTTGCTCTCCTTGTGGAGCTCCTGACCCCTTCAAGTCTTTCTTCTCCCCCTTCTTGCAGTAGATTCCCTGCACTATGCCCGAAGTTTGGCTATGAGTCTCAGCATCTGCTTCCATACCCTGCTAGGTAGAGTCTTTTACAGGCCCTCTGTGGTAGGCTCCTGTCCTGTTCCCTGTTTTCTCCCTCTTTCAATGTCTATCCCATTTGCCTTTCTGAATAAGGATTGAACATCTTACCCAGGGTCCTCCTTGCTTAGCTTCTTTAGGTGTACAGATTTTGGTATATTTAACCTATATTATATGTCTAATATCAACAGAGGTCTTTTCTGAGACTGATACTTCAACCAAAGACCATGCATGGAGATAACCTAGAACCCCTGCACAGATATAGCCCATGGCAGCTCAGTCTTCAAATGGGTTCCCTAGTAAAGGAAACAGGGACTGTCTCTGACATGAATTCAGTGGCTGGCTCTTTAATCACGTCCCTCTGAGCGGGGAGAAGCCTTACCAGACCACAGAGGAAGACAGTCCTTATGAGTCCTGATAGGCTAGGGTCAGAAGGAAGAGGAGGAGAATCTTGGGGAGAGGCAAGGAAGGAGATGAGGGAAGGAGGTTAGGACTGGGAGAGGAGGGAGGGTGCTACAGCTGAGATACAAAGTAAATAAATTATAATAAATTAAAAATAAGTTATAAAACAAACAAGTGAATAAATTGTAATAAATAATAGATAAACTACAAAAAAAACTTAATCTGTTGAAGAGAAACTCAGGTAGTTAAAGGTGTCTGTTGGTGGAAAGTACTGGGCCGATTGGTACAACCAGTTTGTCTTAAAATTTATGTAAATTCCTCTACAAGATTATGTGACATTATTTAATTACAAAGCTTCTAACAGTAGGTCATTTTAGACTTTATTTTGATCTTCAATTTTCCTTTATAAGTGTATATTAAATTAAAAGCATAATCTTACATTAAAAACAAAAAAATTGAATTCTCCAAATAAGAAGGAGGTGCTTTGTTAATCACCTCAATATATTACAATGGGGAATAAGAGGATAAATATACGAGAAGGAATCACACAATTTGCTCTTTCTGCATAAAGTAGTTTTTACACATGCAAAAATTAAAATTTTATACAAGATTTGCATAGAAAGAGAGGAATTTTAGCCTACAGAGCCACTTAAATGTAACTAAGTTTCATAATTATCATCAGGGAAAATGGTTTTACACCAGAAACATGGTGAAAACTGCCATTGTTTGAATTTTTAACTACTTATGTAGCAGAATTCAGATAGTCATTAGATTATATAATAACTTACAACAAGTACTTGTGGTGATTTCATTATTGAATCTGAAGTTATTACAGAATCTTCGAATTTTTATATTTTTATATTATCAGTTAAAAACTTATTTAACAACTTTTATTAGCCAGGATGCAAAATCTCATTTTTCATTTTTCACAGGCATGTTACTAGGACTTATACATGTTAGCATCATTTTGGGAGTATCTTTGTCACATAAAAATGAATTATGTCATACTATCAATCATTTTGGGGTGTTATATACTCAATGTAGTACAATAAATAATTACAAAAATTATTTCACAGATACTGATAAACTAATGAGAAAGTTGTACTACTTACAACAAGAATATACTGTTCTGTTACAAATGTATCATTTGCGAATTCTTTGAAATAAAACATGTATTAGGTACTCATTCAGATATATTATAGTCAAATCAGTATCTTCATATAATAATTTGAATTTAAAATAGGTGTCCATATACATTGATTTAAGCTTGATTAATTGTCTTATTATTATTGAAATGTGCTATGAAATACTAACCCTATTTCTGGTTGGTTTCTTTCCTTTCAGAGCAGGTACATTAACCCATAGCTAGCCAGTTGCCTTATGTAGTATGTGTCCACTCACCTTTGATGTAGCCATTTGTCACTCATTTGCTAAGCCACAGGTAGACCATGCTATGTGTGCCATGCCCAGCATCAATTCATTTCTCTTTTGTAATCACATTCCTTCTCAGATTCTTCTGAATTAACAATAAATCTGCCGTCCTTACCTGCACATCGAAATGAAACTGCAAAGTGCTTCTATAATGTTAAAAAATAATTGTTTTTCTTTGAAGTTAGTGTGTTAATAAACTGGAAACTGTTTATTATTATATTACTCCCCACTTTGGAATGGAAGAGGCTGCTCTGCCTCCTTAGCAGTGAAGCCACAAAATGAAAAGACTACAATTTTTGAAAATGAGCCAAGTGGAGCTCAGTTCATAATAGTGCACCCCTAACATACCAAAACCTAGCAACTCAGTCTGCCCCTGCTGCAAATTCTGGGCATGGCAGCATGTTTCTGACATCTCAGGAGAGAAAATCAAGGTCCTTCTGTACTACTAGGGGATGCCTCACTTCTCTCAAAAAGTCTATTAAGTTTCAGATCAAGAATGATCTGAAACTAGAATTAGAGCTCAATGACAAAGAACTGTCTTGGATTATCAAGACACTTGGTTCAGTTCACAGCATGAAAACAAATGAAGTCCAGAACTGACTGACTAACCAGTCAACAAACTGAAAAGTCCAAATCAAATTCAAAAACAAACCAACAATAACCACAACAAACCCTGATAATTACATAAGAATTAGCTCCATGTTTGAGAAGAAGCACTCTCGAGGGCCAAATGACCAGCATCAAAAACACTCAAACAGGTAACATTATGCAACTGAGAAGGTTATTTTTAGGAATATATATGCATACACATAGACATTTATGCATACAATGACAGTCGGTGAGAAAAAGCAAAGAATTTGAAGGAGAGTGGGGAGAGATATGTGGGAGGATGTGGAAAGAGGAAAGGGAAGCAGGAAATGTAATTACATCATAATATTAAAAATAAGATAAAATATTATTTACAAGAAATCTTGTAAATCAACCATTTATGAAAATAAAAAGTATTATTTTTGTACGAATTATTTGGAAAGAAAATGTATCAAACAAGTCTTTACCTAATATACACTTTTTATTTTATACTGTAATAAATCTGTTTTCCATTTTATGTGGCACAATGAGCTTATATTTTTACCAACAATACCTTTAAAATTTAATTAGTTCAATTAAGATAATTTAAGATAAATCATTTGCCCCATGTAGATGAAAACAGATAAAATGACAAGTGCTTTCAATCATAACACATAAAATCTCTCCATAAAATGCATCAATCCCAGCTGTCTCTATCCATATATGATTTGAATTTTATATAATTTCTGCAGGGATATTGATTCAGTGATGAGAAAAGATCATTAAAAAAAAGCCAGAAGATTTGGCAGTATCCCTTTCAACTAGTATTAATTAGAATAATGATTTCCACATGGTAAATCTATATTTTCTATGCTCTCATGACACTAATTTTAAAGTGGTATCTGTAATTAATATAAGTATATATTTGAGAATATTTTAACTCCTAAGTTTTGCGTAATTATTACATATATGTACACACACATATATGTACTCACGTATGTTGCATTAATTTTGTGTGCTTGCAGTTGCATTTCAGAGAATACCAGAAAACTTTCTTGAATAGAGCCCTCTGAGTAAGGTAACTTTTCTCAGGAATTAAGCACCATGCTTCTTGCCAGGCAGGCATCATGTATTTTGGTCAAGTCTCTGCTGTTTACTAACTAAACTATCTTCAGCAAGTTGACCTAACTTCTTGCTAAGTCAGTTCCCTCCATTACAACTTAGTGTGAATAATACAGCTAATAATCATAAGGCGCTAATTAGGAAAAAAAACTGTATGAATTCTGCTGCTATCAGCTTTTGGTGGTAGAAAAGATTAGATAATTTTCCCTCATAGTTTTATATTATAGCTCACTTTCTCAGAAAAGTGCCTAGGAACATTTCATATTCAGTGTAACCCAGGAAAGATTTGCACAGTCTGTGAGTTCACCTAAATGCTGAAAATGTCGTTCATTATAGTGAGGCAGAAAGCCCAGAAAGACCAAGTTGTCATATTTTCATCCCAGTTTCCCCAGAAAGGCAAAGAGTTTCCTTTATGTGACATCAATGAGCTTGTTCATCAATGGGTCTTCAGTGATACACCATGAATCACACAAGGGCTGAGATCATTTCAAATTTATTGAACCAAACTGATAGGATTCTCTGTTCCAAAGGACTAATTAAAAATGAAATAAAGGAGCAACAGAGGGTAGGGATACAAAAAAAATGTAGAAACTGCAGAAAAATCACACTAGAATAAAAATAATTGAAGCTTTAGTACAATATGAGACACTTCTTGATGTTGGTGACTCTTCAAAAACCAGAAAGAGAAAATGTTGATGTAAGCATGCTTGTGGCATCATTATTTATAATTAGTGCCAAGTGAAAGTGTGGTTAGTTTCTCACTTTCTGGGGAGGATCTTGATAACACTTACATAATTTTGAAATAACAGAAGTCTCACAAAGGCTCTAAAATCAGATTTGATATTGAGAACATGAAAGAACAGAATTAGAGTCTACTTAATTTTTAACATACTCCTGTGCTTTCCCTGTTTGAAATTCATGGTAAATCCACCAGGAACTCAGTTTAACCTCACTTCTGAAACTTTAAGTGATGCCCTTGTTTCTTTGGCTACAATTGAGTTAGTTTTATTTAATTTTTCCCTCCAAAGATCATCTCTACAACTTCATAGCAGAAGTTTTATATAATAATTATTGTTGACTATTGGAACATTTGCCCCAGTATCAGTTAACTAAGGATACGTAGGCAGATTTTTACTTTTAATATTTATTTTAATTAGTTCTTTTTTTACATAAAACCTGTGGGCCTAGAGCAGTTGGTAATAGCATACACTATTTCTTCTCTCCTGTGCATTGTATTACATTCCTGCTAAAAATTAAAAATAATAGAAGTCAGAAAAGAGATTGAGCTTTGGTTATTCGTTCTATACAATATAAATATGTAGATTTACTTATAGCAAGTATATCCACATATGCAAAACTATATCACAGTAGAAAGATCTATAGCACACAGTCATTTTAAAAAACAATCTACGTTTTAGGAAGTAAGTGACAGAGTGTTTTGGTGAACTTTATGTGTATCTCCAGAAGTACAGCTTTTGAGAAACATAAAATGAAGAAATAAATTGAATTTGGCAAACAATGATCATTTACGTTCATCTCATTACACTCCAACTATTTCTCCGCAGGAGAACTAGAATAATGATCTTTGTCGCCATCCAAATCTCACATCACTCCATGTGGAGTAAGTATTATGCCAAGAACTGTTCTAGGCTACTTGGGCTATATCATAAAGCAGAAGACACAAAGCTGCCATTGTAGGGATACTTCCATTCTTGAGAGATGCAGTGAAAAATAAGCACAAGCAGTAAAGCACATTTTGTCTTTGCCATTCATAATGGGAACAAGTACAAGATGCATCAGGGAGCAAATGGACAACAGCGGGAGGCATCAAAATGTGAATGGGACTTCAGGTGGTGTTTACTGGGAAGGTGGAGCTTGAGAAAAGACTTGAAAGGCTTGATGAAGCTACCTCGTGGAGGAGAATTCCTACGGGAGGCAATAGGTAGACAAAAATGTATGTGTTTTCAGTAAAATTAGAAAAGAAAATAAAGTGAAAAAGAGGCAGGCCAGAGAAGGTGATGAGAATGTAAAAATCATAGAAAATTCTAGCAGAAAGGACCATCAGACCAGGGTAAACACCATGGATTTTATTTTGAATGCAGACCTAAGTAGCATACATATTTATTCCTAGGTAGATTAGATATATTTTTCCATAGATGGTTGGTCCTTTTCCACTGAACCATGGTGATGCAAAAGGATTTGCTCACTAACTGTAATGGTAAGAAAAGCAGGAGGTAGAATTGTAGAAAGAACAGATTGTTACATGAGTAATGAAGGAGTGTTTCTCTTTAATTTCTGTAATGAAGTTAAACTTGTGGGTAATGGAAAAGGATTGATCATTGAAGCATATTCTGTGAGAAGCTGATCCCTGTAACAGAAAATAAAGCATCAAGATTTAAAAGAAAGTCTAGTTCCTGTCCTGTTGCTTGCTGTGCCACAAAGAGTGCTCTGTTGCGGAGCTGCACAGTCATTCAACTGATGCTGACATTCTGAACTAGCTTCTTCAATAAGATAGGGGCTTATAATGAATCAAATTTTAAATATTTTGAGTAAAATACAGCCATTTTGGCATATATCTAAGAAGCCCCTTCTACACACTGAGCCATAGTCAGTAGTAGGTTAATCTACACTGATGTGCATCCTCTGCAGGTTGCATATTGGAAGATAAATGTTAGTCATTAAATATTTAGCTCTAAGCAGAATACAGAGAAGAGTAGAAAAACTGGTGAGCAAGGAATGGGAAGAGGGCCAAAAGGTGCAATGCAACGGAGACAAGAACAAAGAGTTTTCTTCCTGATAACAAAATATTTCAGACAATAGTGTGATTATTAACTTATTCAGTACAAATTCCGCGGGTCTAATGAAACTGCATTTTGTGCTGAGTTATCAAGGACAGAGTATTTGATGTTCTCTGACATGAAAGGTGGCTTATGAGTTCATTACCAGCAGCTGACGCCTTCAACTACATTAATATGTATCTCAGAAGATGTCACAAGCTACAAGAGGTAGAAGGAGAGCTGAAAGTCAGTTCAGACATCAGTGCCATATTTCAAAAGTTGGAATGAAATCTCCCTAGATTAAGCAATGAAATAGCTGGCATTCATGTTTGGTTCCCTAATAAATCTCATGGATCTTTTAATTCTAGACATCATGAAGCAGTAATGAAGAATGTTTCATTTGACACAAATACAAACATTTGTGATTTGAAGAATATGTCAGAACATGGGTATTTTGGATGGAAACAAGTATAGATAACATCTTCAAAGGAATAATCAAATTAGCCTAACATAGAGTGAAATTGTTAGGTGGGTATCTGCAAATTAGAGCTTAAAATCAATGAAAATGGGCAAATAATTGAAGTAAAATGTTCAAACTAAAGCATGGGGGGGGTTGGTTTTATTTTGGTTTATTTTATTTGTTTTCTTTCTTTTGTTTTCGTTGTTGTTGTTTTTGGTTCGGGAATGGCTTGTGGTGCCACACTGGCTAGACAAGCATTCTGCCACTGAATCATATCTTCAGACTTAATGCTTGATATTTTTAACAGTATAATGCAGTTTCAGAATATATTTCATTTCATTTTGGTTCATGGGATGAGAAAAAAAATCTTTGAAAATTAATGCATGATGCCCAATCATGTCACATTGAAAGAAGTGATACAATTTTTCAAACCTAACCCAAAAGCTATCTCTAATGATGACCATTTGCAGATACAATTTGAGTTTTCTTAAAGAGATCTCACTGGGGAAACAGACTTGTGTTTAAAGGTAGACTGCATGCCCAGCAGCAGCTAGGCAACAGAAAAAAAAATTAACAATGTCTTTGGAGGACCCTAGTCTTATACTGTCGCCTCAGATTTGTTTGCTTGGTTTTTTATTTCATTTTATTTTTATTCTTTGTCTCTCTCATTACCACTCAGGTCCTTTGTATAGGAATAATGAATTCTAGTTTAATATTTTTATGAGATTCCTAACTGTGAAAACAAGTGGGTCTTTTCATCTATATATTTTTCTTGTGTCTGTTCTTTTCCTTCTGTATGTTTTGTTCTTATCAGATGTTAGATTTGTTTAATCATAAAATATTGCATTATATTAAACCTTAGAAGATTATTTTCTAATGAGGAAGAGAAAGGGCTGAATATGGATGGGAGGACATGTGAAGAGGTACTAGAAGAAGTAGATGGAGGAAAAATCATAATCAGGATATATTAGGTGGGATAAACTGTTTTATATATAAAAGGAAAAAAGATGGATACATAAATAGATAGGTAGGTAGATAGATACATAGATAGAATGGTATAATATGAATGGATAAGCATACTGAGATTGGTGGAGAATCATGGAGACATGGAATTTTGGCAGCTTACATTTTGTAATCACCCACTCACACTTCATAAAGGAAGCCCTAAAAGTGTAGATAGAGTTGAATATGGGCTATATTTTGTATTTTGGGGTCTGGGGTTCCTCAGCTAAGATGATATTTTTGTCCCATTCATTTGCTTACAAATTTCAGGAAGTTATCAAAATATCTGGGCACTGGGATCTTTTCTGAGACTGATCCTCCAACAAAGGACTATTCAATGGAGATAACCTAGAACCCCTGCTCAGATGTAGCCAATGGTAACTCAATATCCAAGTGAGTGTCCTAGTAAGGGGAACAGGGACTATCTCTGACATGAACTCAGTGGCTTGCTCTTTGATCTCCTTCCCCAAGGGGGTAGCCCCCTTACCAGGCCACAGAGGAGGATATTGCAGCCAGTCCTGATGAGATCTGATAAACTAGGGTCAGATTGAAAGGGAGGAGAATTGGAGAGTTTCAGGGAGATGAGTGAAGGAAGGTGGGACTAGGAGGGAATGAAGAAAGGGTCTACAGCTGGGATACAAAGTGAATAAACTGTAATTAATATAAAAAATAAAAATCTAATTAAAATTTTCTCTTGCCATTTTTTTGGTTGAGGAACATCTGGGTTATTTCCAATTTCTGGCTATTACAAATAGAACAGTTGCCCTTTGACTCAAAGTATGATTTCTTTTGAGGCTCAATTTATTAATTGTTGTTTTTAATGCATTAATTTCATTGTCCTGTTCAAAAAGGCTCTTTCTGTGTTTGTAAATTAAGGCACATTTTCTTCCTTTCCTCTTCAGAGTTCCAGATCTTATATTGAAGACCTTTATCTGTTTAGAGTTGAGTTTCATGATATATATTTATTATTCCAAATGTAACTATGTAATTGGACTAGAACATTTTTCTTTTCTCTAATGTGCATCACTGGCTTTTTGTAAAAAAATCAAGTGAACTTTTTTTTTTAATTACATAGACTTCTTTCTGGATCCTCAATTTTACCCCAATGATTGATGTCTCTGTTTTATTGATAATCCTATGCTATATTGACTACTTTAGCTCTGTAGTATAACTGGAAATCTTAAACACTATTACAACGTTTTTCTTGTTCAGAACTCCTTTTTCTTTTTTTTTGTCATCCTCAGCCATTGTGTTTCCATATCAATTTTGAAATTAATTTTTTAATGTTTATGAAGAATCACATTGGAATTTTGTGGTAGTTCAAATGAGGAACATCCACCATCAGCTTGGGAATTTGAACACCTTGTCCTTAGTTAATGGTTCCTCTTGAGGAGTTTTAGGTGGTGCTGCCTTGCTGGAAGTATCTGACAGGAGTCAAGTTCTGAAAGGAGAAAACAAGCAACAGGATAGGAGGCTATCCCAGAGGACCTCTGAAAGACTCTAACTAATAATGAATCAAAGCTGATATTAAGACTCACTACCAAGCTATTACCAGAGTGCAGGGAATCATATGAAAAAAGGGGGAGTTAGTAAGATTTGACGAGGACAAGAGCCCCACAAAGACCAAATAAATCAGGGCACAGGGGTCTTCTATGAGACTATTTCTACAACCAAGGACCATGTACGGATACAAACTATAACCCCTGCTTGGATGTGTCCCATGGTAGCTCAGTACCCAACTGGGTACCCTAGTAAGGGGAACAGGGACTATTTGGGTCATGAACTCAATGGCTGGCTTGTTGACAGCCCCACCCCTGCCCCCTGTGAGGGAGGAGCAGCCTAACTAGATCCCAGAAGAGGACATTGCAGTCAGCCCTGAAGAGACAAGATTAGCTAGGGTCAGATGGAAGGGGGGAGGTCCTCCCCTATCAGTGGACTTGCAGGGGTCAGGGAGAAGATGAGGGAGGGATGGGGAGAGTGGGAGGGAATGAGGGAGGGGGCTATGGCTGGGATACAAAGTACATAACCTGTGATTAATATGAAAATAAATTACTTAAAAAATAATTTGAGGAAAACAGAGTCAGGAGTGATGTCGATGCTCATTTATAAACTTTAAACAATTCAGAAATAGGTAATAAAGATTAAAATTAAAAAAAAGAAAGTTAAGACCTCATCATTTTCATCTCTCTCTGCTTTGTGCTTGTGTTTCAGGATAGAGCTCTCAGATTCTTGTTCCTACTCCCATGTCTGTTGGCGTAAGGACATGAGCCAAAATATATCTTTCTTCCGTAAGTTCCCTTGCTCATGTGCTTTATCCCTGCAACACGAATGTAGCTGCACATTTAAATGGGGATCGCAGGAATCTACATGTGTTCTTTGGTAGAATGCCATTTTCATATTATTGATCCTACCGATGCACTAATATGGGAGATCATAATATTTTCTGCCATCTTCTTCAATCTTTTTTTTTCTTTTGAGGCGTATTACTTTTTTAGTGCACATGCCTCAGAATTCTTTTCATTTTCTATTTATATAAACAAATGTATACACATGAACTTTATATTATATATAAGGCATTGTGATTATGATTTTTGAAAACCATTAACTCAATATACTTGGCATAGGTTTTATGCCTACAAAAGGATTTTTTAAAGCAAGAAAACAAATCAACACAATGAAAACTAGGGCCATTGAAATGGGAGGGTAGTGATTCCAGCACTCAACAGGCAAAGAGAGGTGGCTCCCTAAGTTCAAGCTTACACTGGTCTACAGAACTAGTTCCAAGATAGCCATGGTTATAGGAAGAAACTTTATCTTGAAAAACAAAAATTAAAAATGAGTG
>CM053765.1:68226585-68249530 GCA_028658305.1 Pachyuromys duprasi | reverse complement strand
AGTATATACCATATGTTTCTTTCTGCTTTTGGGATACCTCACTCAGTATGATCGTTTCCAGGTCCCACCATTTGCCTGCGAATTTCATGATTTCCTCCTTTTTAATTGCTGAATAGTATTCCATTGTGTAAAAGTACCACACTATCTTTCTTTTTTATTTCCAAAAGATTTAGCACTATTTTAAATTAGAATAGAGAGTTTTCATTTTAAAATGTAAGTATGTATGTATGAATGTATGTATTTATTTAGTGTTTATTTTTATTCACTTTACATCCTGGTTGTAGTCCCATCCCACCTCATCTCCCAGTCCCAGCTTCCCTCTTCTGTTTTTCAGAAAAGGGGTCCCCATTTCCTTTCCACCCTAGTTCCTCAAGTTACATTATGACTGTTATATTATCCTCTTCCTCACTGGCCTAGTAAGGCAGTCTCAAAAAAGGGAAGTGATCAAAAAGATGGCAGGATTGTGTCAGATGCAGTTCATGCCTTTTTTTTTTTTTTTCTTTTTTTTTTTACTTGAAGATCCACATGAAACCTAAGCTGCCCATCTGCTACATTTTTGTAGTGGTGTTTAGGTCCAGTCCATTCATGGTCCTTGGTTGATAGTTCAGCCTCAGCAAGCCCCTCTGGGACCTGGTTAGTTGACTGTGTTGGTCTTTCTGTAGAGCCCCCATAATCTCCAGGTCCTTTTTTTCCCTCCCAGTTTTCCACAAGACTCCCTCCTCATTGTCCAATGTTTGGCTGTGAGTCTCAGCATCTGTTTTGAGGAGTTGCTGGGTAGAGCCTCTCATAGGGCATCTCTGCTGAGTATCCTTCATAATGTCAGGGGTTGGCAGTCTCCCATAAGGTGGGTCTTTGAATGGGCAAGCATTGGTTGGACATTTCCTCAATCTCTGTTCTATCTTTATTTCTGCACATCATGCAGGCAGGGTAAATTTTGGGTGTAAGTTTTTGTTGATGGTTTGGTGTTTCCCTTCCTCTACTAAGAAATTTGTCTAGTTAGAGGGTATCCTCCCCCATCTCTATGGCCTCTGCTACTAGAAGTATCTGCTTGAGTTCCCTTCATATCCTCCCAGGAGCCTACCTTGATTTAGGTCTCTAGCTTGTCACAGAAGTGCTTCCACCCTCAGTTTCCCTTTTTTCTACAAGCCTTTGTCTCCTTGCCCCTGCTCTCCCAGGTCTGATCTCCACCCTCATGAAATACCACCTTTCTAAACTTATCCCAAAGCCCTCATTCCTGGATATGTGATGATGGGTAATTGTAAAAGCCATGATCTGAACTGATGACGGAAACTAAGTCTGATTCTGTAGTAGAATGTAAGTCTGAGCAGACTCATGTGCCTTCCTGACTATAAATCGTGTGTTTGTGCACTACTGTGAGGTTGTAACTTAATCCATTTTTCTCTCATTACAATATTTCCCAAAATGATTCTTTACAGCTTAGGCACTTAAGATTCTTTTTTTTCTTCTTTAGATTTAATATATTTATATAACATATGTAATATACAGGTTATATATATGCACATATGACTATTATTTTACATTAAGATGTGGAGAAAATCACAGTAGCATCATCATTTAAAAGAAAATAGTAGAGGCAGTCAGAGGGCAACTGCCAGTCACCACAACACTCAGAATGCTGAGCCAGGAAGGGTACAAGGTTTGTCTGCCTGCTGTGCTACACAGAGATACCCCAGTTCTTAGAAAAAAATAAACTCAGGGCAATGTTTAATTTACAATTTTGTCATTAAGAGTTTCATTTTCTTAAAACAATGTTGACGTGTGTCCTATCTAATAAGTAGTCACTATCCATATGACACAAATTAAAGTGATTGAAATGCTGACCAGAGCTCAGTGGTGATTTTTCAGCATTTTGAGTCACTTCAATTCCTTGAATATGCTGAGCTATCTTCTTTCCAGTACACTGCTTAGCTATAAACACAAATGGTCTCTGACTTTGTCACTTGGAAGCCAAATCTGAAGTAAAATTTTAAAGTTGCAAACAGAACCATTTTACTATTACTTAGGCCATATATTAGTAACACTGAGTCTTATGCATATTATTATATATTTTTATTTTCTACTATCTTGTTAATGTTCACTAGTTTTATTTTATCTAAATGACAGTTCAAAAACCAATATATGAATAGATGGGATAAAGGAATTAGAATTCTTGGCAGAGACTTATTTCCATGCATCAAGATACAAACTCAAGCAATTCATTATTTACAAAACCTATAGAGTGTTTAACTCCTAACATTTATTTTCTGGTATCTATAGCACAACAATAGTGCTTTACTTTTTCCAGTAATGCCAACTGACAGGATTAGCCTAAAGAATTGTCTCTGCTTTCCAAAATTATGTCTTCTTGTTTCAAAGGATACAAATCTAAGTGCTTTTACTCACTGTGATTAGCTCTGTCCACTGCAGGCACCAAGGCGTGACTACAGGCGTCTTTGAAGGAGATGCTCTATGTTTTACTTCAATTTGTTCATAGTGCACTTACATTCGAGTTGTTAAATACAGGTTTGCCTCCATCTGCTTTGAACTAAAAAGCTCAGTAAAGTGAAGTATGAGATGGCAGTTTCTACTTTCTAGAATATTACAATAGTTTCATCAAATGACTTTTAAATATACAAATAAAAAACTACTGTAGAAGCCTGTTAAGACTGCAAGCAAAAAGGAATGTTAACATTTACCAGACACCTTTAAGTACTGGGTATTTAATTTTATATAAGTCTGAACATGACCATAAATTACTGAATAAACTGTTAAGAAGAGGTGGATGATAGCTTCCTCAATCCCTCTGGATTTTCAAGATGATTTTTCAAACTATTTGAATTGTGAACACTCAAGCAGAAAATATCATTTTTTCTTGTTAAGCCCTTATGCATGTATTAGTTCCTTTCCTATACATTTTCAAAGACAACGGTAAACATGTTTGTTCTTTTTGATTGCGGGAACAATGTTTTATCGCAAAGTTATACCGTGGAGGTCCAAAATCTTAGAAATGAAATATTTTGTGTCTGATTTGTATGAAACCGTAATTATATCTATATTTCAGGATGTTAGATGGTGCTTTCCAAACTGTCTCAGATGAGGGTTTCATTTTTTTTCTTTATAATTAAAAAAGTTTAAACAATATATTTAGATCATATTCTCCCGTTACCCAAACTCCTTCCAGATCCTTCCTTCCTAGTATAACTTCATACTCTCTCACATACACACTTGTTTTGTTTCACTTTCTCTTTATTTGTCTTTATCACTCTTTGTCTCTCAAAAATAAGCAAACTACCAATTTTCATATTTTCATACTCTTTCTTTCTTTGTCTGTCAAAAGTAAAAAACAGAAAGTAATAATTAAAACAAACAAATGGCAAATAGGACAAATACTGAAACAAACTGCAGAATGATAAATGGAGTGAATTTTAAGCTAGCCACCTACTCGTAGGCATGGCATCTATACTGGAATGTGATTGATCCAGTGACCCTCCGTTGGAGAAAGCTGGCTTTCCATTTCCTAATATATACTGACTGCAGGCGGATTGAAATTTCGTGGAATAACCAATCACTCTATGACTGGATTAAAGACAAGCTACATGAGATGGAGCTGATAAGATGGTACAGCTCAAAAGACCAACCACCTGAGATTCATTAGGTCATTTGCCTACGTGAAAACCTATTATTATTATTATTATTATTATTATTATTATTCTAAAGGAACATAGCAATAAAATCACTCTTAATGACATATTACTAAACCCTTAGCTCAGTGCATAATCCAGTCTTCATCACAGATGCTGCTTCATGAATTAGATGGTAATTAACAGGAACACACAGCCAGAAATGTTTAAGAGTACAGATTTTGGAGCATTCAGCCTACACCCAGGAAAACAAGATAAAGACACCTTCACAACAAAACATTGAAAGAAAACAAGCACACAAACACACAATCACCACCAACTACATAATCAAAGAAAATAACAATCATTGGTCACCAATATCTATCAACATCAGTGGACTCAATTCTCCAATAAAAAGACACAGACTAAAAGAATGGTTACAGAGGCTGGAGAAATGGCTCCGAGGTTAAGAGCACTGCCTGCTTTTCCAGAGGTCCTGAGTTCAATTCCCAGCAACCATATGGTGGCTCACAACCACCTATACCCTCTACTGCCCTATTCTAGCATATAGGCACACCTGTAGATAGAGCACTCATACACAAAATAAATAAAATCTTTTTTAAATGAGAGAGATAATGGTTGCAGAAACAAGATGCAACATTCTGCTGCATTCAAGAAACATACTTTTGAAACTAAGACACTACCTCGGAGTGGAGTGCTTGAAAAGGTTTTCTAATAAAATGGACCCAAGAAGCAAACTGAAGTGCCCATCCTAATAATATCTAATAAAATAGACTTTCAACCATAATTAATCTAATGAGATGGAGAGGGACACCTCATTCTCATAAAAAAATCCACCAGAAGGATATCACAATCCTCAACATCTATGCACCAAACACAAGGGTTCCTACATTTCTGAAAAAAACATTATTAAATCTTAAATCGCCAGCGATCCCAATGCCTTACTAGTGGGAGACTTCAATACCTAACTCACACCATGGGATGTATCATTGAGACAGAAGCTAAATAGAGTAAACAGCCATAACTTGGATGTCTTCACTAAATTCTTCTTCTCAAGACTCAGGTATTTATGTGAAAGTGTAGACAGAAGATTGTGAGATCCAGAGCTGGAGGACAACGCCAAGGAAACAGGTTGTCTAGATACAACAAGACATCTATTAACTATAGGGGCAGTGCCAGCATACACAAGGGGTACAATGTACTTTTTAACAACAGCATTAATGGAAACAACATCCATAACTAAAACTCAAGCATGTAATGTTGAGGGATTACAGCAGAAGAGAGCTGTAGGATTGTGTCTCCTATAAATATTTAAATCATCAACCATGAATGCCAAACGGTTGCCTAATCATGATCTGAACAAATAGAACTCCTGTAGGCATGCTGTCATTGATGGGGGAAAGTTTCTGAGGCCTCGAACCTAAACAAAGGACTACAGGCAATTAAGGAATGCTGAGAAGAGAAGAAATAGTCTTCTGCAGGGAAAAGCACTCCAATTGGCTATGTAATATCAAATATTCTACCCTGTGGGTGTGAATGTGGATTTGTGTGTGCTGTGTTTATTATATGTGTTTGAATCTATGTATATGTATGTATGTAAATGTTAATTTCTGGTTTCTACTTGGTAGAACTGCTTTGGAGGAGTAGAAGATGTGGCCATGATGAAGGAGCCATATCACTGAGGTTAGACTTTAAAGTTTTGAAAACTAATGCTGGGTCTGGTCTCTTTCTGCCTTCGATCAAGATACAAACACTTCACTCCTATATTAGGACCTTCTCAGCCTGCCTGCTGCCATTGCTCCTCAACATGATGGTAAAGGACTAACCCTCTGAACCTTAAATGCTTTCATTTATTTGTTACTTTGGTCATGATTTCTTTTCAAAGCAATATAAACAAATGATATTATTATATGGTACATATATAATGATTTTATGCATATGTAAACAATAATTCAAGAGAATAAATTTGAAATTAAGAACGATAATCAGAGTAAGGAGTATGCTAGGAAGGCTTGGGGAGAGGAAATGGAAAGGAGAAATGATTCCGTTATATTACAATGTGCTTTTGTTCTATTTTTCTGAAAAACTTCTTCCCTCATATAATATATCCTGGCTGTAGTTTACCCTCCTTCTACTACTCATAGCTCCTCTACCCATCCACTCTCCCCAAGATCCACTCCTTTTTTTTAAATTTTAAGAAACCTGTGTTTCACATTTGCTTTTCAAAAAATTATGCTGTTTTGTGTAATTCCAATGCTGAAAAGCTCTTTAATATTCTCTTCATAGTCCTATGCAAGTTTGAAGATATCACCTCAAATTAATTATGTTGTAGTGATCTTTAAAGTAATAAACCCAATTTAACTTTTTTACCTTGGGGTTTTAAACAGTAACTTTGTTATGTGCTTCCAGACTAAAGCAACTTGAATTCAAAAGTCTGTTTTGGTTTTAGCCACACAAAAATTTGTCTTGAAGTGATATGAAGGTTATACATCTATGTGGTGTTTGATTACTTGGAATTATTGATTTATTGTGGCCTGACAATTATGTTACTGTCTTAAGGTACCATATACGCGCAAATTGTATTGAAATGTAAAATGATTTTCTGTTCCAAAAAACAGAAATTATATAAAAAATGTATATTTCCGTAGTATCTAGTTCAGGACTGTGAGAGACTACTTCATCTTTTATGTCCAAGAACATTCAGCCAGCAATACTTTTGCCTGTTTAGCAAAGAATATATTTTTTATGCATTTCCTCAATGCAATTCAACAGATTTGCATTGAGAAAACTAACATCCTCACTACATAAAATTGAAAATTGCTTATTTTTCTCTTATATGGATTTCTTAGAACATTTGATCTTTTTTTTTTCTTTCATTGCCTCCTTGAGCAATAGCTTTGTAAATTGAGTTGTTAAACTGATTCATGCTTAGACCAGCAAAAAAAGGGCAGTAAGTGCCTCTGAATCTTTCATAAATGGTACTGAAAAGATTTCAGTCTGTGCTTGCCCCTTAGCCCTGCTATTTTGTGTCATAATGCATCATTACAGACTGATGTTCATCCTGTGCAAGTCAGCAAAATAGAGGATTACATAGTGTATGTTGGCTCCTTTCCTTGAATTAACTGTGTCACTTTTGATTTGTTGTTATTGGGCTGTGTTTTAGGGCTTCTTAGCACAGGCAGCTGTGGTACAAACAGACACAGCAATTCTCAGGGGTATGCTGATTTGTCACTTATACCCTGTATATTTTAAAGATTTCCATGCAGATACAATCAATCTTAAAATGAAAGAAAATAATTCTTAAAATTAAAAGATATTGATGGTGGTCAAACTAAGGAATATTCTATGGAGACTGTTCCTCATAGAATTGATGGTAGAGAGTTGAGAAATTTTATGGACTCAATGATGAGAGAGGTTTTTAAAACTTGAGTATAAAATACTCTCTTGGGCAAAATGTAGTGTAATAATTCTTTCCAATGCCAAGTTTGATCTCAATCAGCTAATATCAGTGATCTTTCTACATTTTCCCCAAATAGTTTCATTCATGAGAAATTTACTGCCACAAAGAATATTCAGAGCTTTAAATTATGTTTCAATATTGCTCAAATATTGTCTTTATTTTTTAACCCAAATGGTCCAAAATTTTTTATCTTAGAATGCAAAATTAAGCAAATGTATTCTTACAAATCATATTTTTGTATCTGCCAAGTTTTTTTTAATTTTACTAAGTTCAGTCTACTTTAACCTCATTTAAATAGTTTTACTATGTAAAATGTTATATAGACACAATTTTTTTCACAGTTCTATAAATACTGAGTGCTAGAAATGGAATAATATATGGTTCTTTTACTCATGGTGGTAAATATAGTCAAATTTTGGGAAGAATGCAGTGAATCTTACGAAACAAAGGGAGACAGAAACAGAAACACCTGAAGGGTACAGGATCTCCACAGAACAGCAACAGAATTAAAAAAAATCTGGTCCCAGGGGTCTTTTCTGAGACTGATACTCCAACCAGGACCATGCATGGAGATAACCTAGAACCCCTGCACAGATGTAGCACAGGGCATCTCAGTGTCCAAGCAGATTCCCTAGTCATGGGAATAAGGACTGTCTCTGACATGAACTCAGTAGCTGGCTCTCTGATCACCTGAGGGGGGAGCAGCTGTGCCAGGCCACAGAGGAGGACAATGCAGCCCGACCTGATGAGACCTGATAGGCTAGTGTCAAATGGAAAGGGAAGAGGACTTCTTCTATCAGTGGACTTGGGGAGAAGCATAAAAGGAGATGAAGGAGGGAGGATGGGATTGGGAGGAAATAAGGGAAGGGGCTACAGCTGGGATACAAGTGAATAAACTGTAATTAATATAAAAATAAAAATAAGAAAAGAGAAAAACTCATTCAAGTTCTACTGTTGGTTTGTTGTGGACTTACTGTGTGATCTGGAACAGACATGATGTGTGCTTAAGAATGACTGATGTGCTTAACATGTTTAAAGTGCTGAACGGAGAATAAGCTGGTATTAATGGAAACACTTCAGAGCCAGTGTAAAAGTCTTTGGGAAATTTTGATAAGCTGTTCCAGGAAGCAGCTCTTTTATGACCTTGGAGGAGGAGATAACAATCAGAATCCAAGCAATGCTTTATAATCTCTGACTTACTTGGACAGAAATGAAATTCCCAAATGCATCAGTTCACAATGTGGGAATATTCAGAAAAAATGTTGTATTTTAGCATAGACAACTTGCCTGTTTGTGAGGTAAAATACAGAATTTTACCTTAACATGCACGCTTATGGGCACACAACTATAGGTGTAAAGGTTTATATACGTGGGCAATAAAGTACTCTTCATAACCCCACAAATTTAGAATTTTTGCAGGAAGTTTTTATGACCACAAAATGACTAAAACAGGATTTTTGAGTCACATATAATTTAAAAAGTGTTGGTAGATAGATATATTTCCAAAATTTGTTTCCCATTTCAATCTGATTTTTTAAATTATTCCATCAATCAATCAATCAATCAATCAATCAATCAATCAATCAATCTATGTATCTGCTTACCTATCACTGATCCACTATCAGCTATCCATCATCTGATGATCATCTATCTATGAAAAATGTACATATCTATATATGTATAAATATGGTTATATTTCACTGTTTTAAATGGCTACTCTGTTTATCTCTATCCTACTGTTAATTGGATTATTTGGTTTGTTGGTGTTTAATTTCTTGAGTTATTTATGTATTCTGGATATTATCCTTTGGTTTGATGCAGGATTGGTGAAGGTCTTTCCCCAATCTGTTTACTCCCCTTTTGTTCTATTGATAGTATCCTTTGATTTACAGGTGCTTTTCAGTTCCAAGAGGTCCCATTTATTAAGGCCTACAGAGAGAACAAAAATGGTGGATGGGTGCGAAAAGCTGCAGACCTACATCAGAATAGGCCTCTGGGAGGGCATGAGGAGTACTCAAGCTAAGATTCCTAAAAGCAGGGGCCATGGAGACTGAAGAGGACACTAGACAAGTCTTATCTAGACAAGACTCCTAGAGGACAGAGGAGATCTCCAATCTACCCACAAGAACCTCAGTCCAAAACTTGCCCTAACTACAAGACCTGCAGAGACAAAGATAGATCAGATAGAGCAGAGATTGAGGGAATGTACAACTGTTGTCGACCCACCCATGGGAGAAAGACAGCCCCTGTTGCTACTAATGACACTCTGATATGCTTGTAGATAGAAGCCGACAAAAGTTGTCTCATTAGAGGCTCCACCTGGCAATCATTTGAAACAGATACTGAGGCTCACAGCCAAACATTCCATGAAGCATAGGGAGTCCACTGGACAAGAAGGGGAAAAGATGAATAGACCTAAAGGTGACAAAAGCACCGCAAGAAGACCATCGGAACTGAACAATCAAGGCCAAGAGGGGCCTATAGAGTCTGAAGCACCAACCAAGGCTAATTCATGTCTGGACCTAGGTTCTTACATATAAGTAAGCAATGGACATAATAGGCTCCAGGTGAGTCCACTAGTTAACAGAATGGTGGATATCTTTGACTTGGACTATGTTGCCTGCTTTTTGATGACTTTCCCCTGATGGGACTGCCCTACTAGACCACAGGGTAGGAAAATGAACTCAGTTCTCATGCGAATAGATGAGCTGTGGTACCTGCGTAGGGGAGCTCCACTATTTTGAGTAATTGGTTGAGAGTTATGCAGGAGGGAGGGTGATACTTGGAAGAGAGGAGGGAAAGGCCTATGACCAAGATGTAAATTGAATTAATTAATGAAAAAGAAAATGTCACACAATCAGGTGTGGCACAAAAACACCCCATCTTCCTGGTATCAACTCTCCAATTCTAGTTTCTTCCTGTTGTGTGATAAAACATCAATTAAAAAAAAAACTTCAGAAGAAAAGGATACTTTTTTCCCTTACATATTTTCATTACTTAAGATTCTCTAGAGTAGCAAAACTTATGGGATGAATCTCTTAATTTAGTTATATATGTATATACATACATATATACATACATAATATATGTACACACACATATGGATTTCTAGAATTACTTACAGGCTATTTTTCATTTAATCCAACAATGATCCCTATAAAGAGACAATCCAAGAACACAGAGATTGCTCAGTCCACAAGGCTGGGTGTCATAGGTGGTCTTCAGTAATGCTGTAAGTTAGAAGAAGCAGGCTCTAATGCTAGTGAAGGAAAGGCTTTGCTAGCAAGGTGAGAGTAATCAGGGAAAGAGAAAAGGCTCCTGTCTTCCATGTCTTTATGTTGGCTTCCAGGAGAAGATGTAGCTCACATTAAATGTTTGTCCTCCTTCCTTAAGATCCAGATAAAGTATGCATATCTTCCTGCCTCAAAGGTCCAAATTTGGTTTGAAGTAGATTCACCCACATCAAAACTAGCAATATCAAAGGCATTCCCTCCATTTGTGGATTATATCGTTAATGTAGTGCATTCCAGATGCAGTCAGATACCAACAAGGAACATCATCACAAAGTTAAAGTACATTTTTGAGAGAGGCCAAGGTAGGAACTTGAGGAACAAACCTAGAGTCAGGACATAAAATAGAGACTGTGAAATAGCGCAAGTTTTTGGCTTGCTCAGCTACCTTTCTTCCACAGCGTAGGGCCATCTGCAAAGAGATGAAACCACTCATTTTTGGCTGAGCAATCATACATCAAATTTCATACAGTAAAATGAACCACAGACTTGCCCAATAACTAGGAAATTAACTCTTGAGATTCCCTTCCTCCCAACTATATCCACATTTACACTGACTGAAAGTAATAGCTACATGTATCAATATAGTTGAAAGACATATAGATTTCTGGTATTTTAATATTTTAATTACAATACTTACACATCTTTGAATCTGGAAATATTTTTCTATATCGTTCATTAGTTATTTTAATAGAAATACTGTTTTTTGAAAATTTTCTTATTTGTTTGAATATATCCAATTGCAAACCACACAATACTATTGTTAAAATATTGCTTCACTGGGAAATACCATAATGTTAATAACCTTATGCAGTAAATACCTTTATTTTTGTGAAATATACAGTTTCAAATGTTTTCACAATTCAAATATATATGACAATGAATAAGTATAACAAGTAAAATTGCTTTAACAAAAATAGTAATTATTTTTAATCTTGGTTGTTATATCACTCTAGTTTAATGTAAGAAAAGAAAAAATATATAATCAGATATTCTTCCAAATGTTAAAAAGCTCCATTATAATATTTTGCTGTTTTTATGAAAATTAGCATCAACTGTGCTCTACATCAAAAGAACAAGACCCTAAAGTCTAAAATGAAGTCCTTATAGGAGTCAAAAACACAAGAACGCAAATTAATATAAAAATTTATACCAATATAGAGACTGCCTTACCTACATTGAATACTTCAAAATTGGAGAAAAGAATGGGCATTGTCTTCACTTGCATAAGTTAGCCTCTAAACTAATATAAATATATCATAAAATTTTAAATAAAGTATCTACTATCATATTCTAAGAATATAAAATTTGTATAATGTCTTCAAATCTATTCAGTTACCAAAAGTAATTTGTCGTCTACATAAACTTTTCTAAAGTAATGCCATTTTAATATACATTTTTTCACAAGTGCCTGCCTTGGTTAAAAAAATCTGTAAATTCAAAGATGAAATGAAATCTTAATACATGAAACCTTAAAAAATCCTTAATGATATTAAAGATATTTAATAGTCTGATTTCTGGAGTATCTTATATTAAATGCATGCTGCCTTTGGGGGGGTGGAACAGTTTAACTTAAATTCACAAAAACTACTTCAGTATCTATAAAACTGCCTTGCATATGAAACCTTTTTATGAAGATCCTAAAGATTCAGTCCACCGAAGGATTACAGTGTGCATTCTATGTTTATTCCCTTTAAATGAATTTAAGCAGCAATACAGTTGTTTCAGATTTCTGAATTATTTGAATGTGCAACTTTTATTGTTGCCTGCGGTGATTTAAATAGATGTATTAAAAAGAATTGTATAAATGGAAAATGACACAATGTTATTTGTTTGTAAGCCTATTCTAAAGAAGAATTGCATGAAATAAAAGGTTATAGAATTATAAACTGAAAACTACTCTCATTTTATTACCACAAGTGTTTGAAAAGTATGTAATCATGAACACTTGTCATTCTAAATATTATCAACATAGAACATTCATTTATTTTCTAATACATTATGCTACTTAAAAACCAGAGTTAGTTATAATTAGAAAAAAAATGTATATTAATTAACATTTGGGGATTCAGCAGGGTACTTAGAATTATACTTGTATTTTTTTTTTTTTTGCCAGTGAATATTTTGTTCAAGAGGGGACTTTAAAAATATTTGCAGTAAATTAATTAGTACATTTTTACTAATTTTAAATACAAACTGCTGCTAGCTTGCCACAATGGATTTAAATAGATGTTAGTAGTTGTTAAGATGATATGAATTGAATATGCCTGTATTGTACAGGCAAGATACTGTTATTAGGAAATACTTTAAAGTGCTAAGGTGATTTAAACATTTTACCACTATTACTATCATTCTTTATAACTATATGATTCAGTATTTTTAAAAGTTTTAATATGAACTGATGAGTTTATAAAGAAGGGAGTCATACCCTGAAAATTTTCAAAATATAACCGATTTATTTTTTGAAACATTATTGTTGGTTTTTTGTTTTTGTTTTTGCATCCCTGTATTCCTGGGGACATAAACATTGAATTGACAAGAAATACACTTTATGGATCAGAACATAAGTAAACTGAAATAAATGTCTCCAGGGGACACTTGGATTATATAATTAAATTACCTTTCAACATTAATCCCCAATCCATATGTTATCTAAACTAATCTTTTCTGAAGGGCAGCTCATTGCCTTTAATCCTAAAGTTTGTTCCTCCAAAGCCAGATACTTAAAATGAATTTTATATTTTAAATTATTAATGATATTTTTAAATTCTTAAAATATTGTTCTTAGTCTTCAATTAAAAACAATTCTTGTCTCTTTTTAAAGGTTAATTAATTGAAAGACTTTCAGCAATTAATAAAATCAGCACTGAATAACCATTTTAAATTCTAAATGTGCCCACTACATGTAGTATCTTGAGAAACAGAAAATATTCTTTTAAGAAGTATTTTTTTGAGCAACAACTACATTTCATGTCTTTTAGTTTCAGGATTTTTTAAACTGTTTTAATTAGATACTTATAAAATACTTGACATTCCAGTGAGCTTTAAACAATTTATTTTTTCTCCCATCCATGTACTAACTAGTGCCAACTTATTTAACGTCTGAGATGAAGTGAGATTATGTCAATACAGATGTTTTAATGTGGCCTTAAAAACTATGTTTTATGTAAAGTTTGATTGTGTTGTTCTTTCTTTCTTTCTTTTCTTAGAGTCTTCACAATTGCCAAAAATAACATAAAGTGTGTTGGTGTAACTCTAACTGTAATCATGGGAGTGAAAAACCTGTAAAAAAAAATAAAAGCTTCAAGTCTATGAAGAAAGAATTCAAAGAAGGTATCAGAAGATAGAAAGATCTCCCATGCTCATGGATTGGTAGGATGAACATAGTGAACAGGGCACAGGGGTCTTGTATGAGACGGTTTCTACAACCAAGGACCATGTGTGGATGTGGACTGGAACCCCTGCTCAGATGGGGCCCATGATAGCTCGGTGTAGGACTGAAGACCCTATTCAGGGAAACAGGGACTGTTTCAGTCATGATCTTGATGGCTGACTCTTTGACCCTCCCCCACACAAGCCGGGGAGTGACAGACTGGCTAGATCCCAGGGGAGGACATTGCAGCCAGCCCTGAGGAGTCAGGATAAGCTGGGGTTGGATGGAAGGGAAGGAGGTCCTCCCCTGTTGGTGGACTTGGAGGGGGCGGGGAAGAGGGACATTAGGGAGGGAGTGGGAGGGTAGGAGGGAATGGGGGAGGGGGCTTCGCCTGGGATTCAAAGTACCTAACCTGTGATTGAGATAAAAATAAATAAATTTAAAAAAAAGAAAAAAAAATGGCCATCCTACCAAAAACAATCTACAGATTCAATACAATTCCATCAAAATACCAACACAATTCTTTACTGAACTAGAAAGAACAATTCTCAACTTCACATTGAAAAACAAAACAAAAAATTAGAATAACTAAAACAATCCCGTACAATAAAAGATCTTTTGTAGGTGTCATCATCCATGATCCCAAGTTGTACAAAAATAAAAATGGCATGGTACTGCCATAGAAACAGACTGCAGGATCAATGGAATTGAACTGAAAACCCAGAATCAAACCCACATACCTACAGACATTAGATCTTTGACAAAGAAGCCAAAACGATACAATTGAAAAAAGACAGTGTCTTCAACAAATAGAGTCATCATGAAAAAATTGTTTTATAAGGTAAAGTTCACTGTAAAACTGTAGAATTCATGTCCCAACTTTAAGAATTCTAGGTCTTCTGAGAATTAAAAAAAATCAGTATCAAATCTCTTTTATAGGAACACTAGGGAAATATTTTTCTAAGTGCACAAGGAACACAAAGACATCTGTGTCATTGAAAACAGACCCAACCATGAGTTCCAAATCAAAAATGATTCACCATCAGAGCTCCTTAAACAATGTGCAAACAGTTTGATCGATCAGAGGATCTATATTTTTTCTGCTCTTCCAACCTTGTTACATTTATAGCATTCAGGAATATACAGGGCCTTGTAAGATTTCTTCACTTCCCAAGTCTTATATGCTTTGATTACTTCCTGAGTTTTATGAGCCTACTTACTAATCCAAGAAAATGTTGCAATTCAGAAGAAATATCTACATAATATTTTAACCGCCCATTCATTTATTATTTTCATTCTGCCTCCTATTATGTTTCCCAAGCCTTCAAAATGGTGAATCACGTTTCTTATTATTTTCCATCTGTGGCACAGGGAAAGTATGGCACTGGAACAGCCACTATGTGCAGGAACAAGACCATATTCTGTATGTCTACAGTTCATTACCCATCACAAAAGGTAAGTTTCCATTCATGAGCGATCAAGGTGGAGAACAGAAGTATTCCATGGTTGTAAGCAAATGCCCAGTAGTCAGTTAGACAGTTACATCACACCCATTTAACACAATAGTGATTGCTTCCATTGGAGCCTGGGACCATCCCAAACATGAAATTTTGCACTGGATCAGAGTACTATATATGAGTTCCCATCAGCGAAGTAAACCTTAAACACAACAACAGCACCACTATTGCATAAGTAGACATAAATTGTAGCAATGAGTTCACAGAATCCATAGTTGTGTTGAACTGTGGTTTACATTTCTCCTCCACCAGGCCACATAGAGACTTTTACCACTAAAAATACTAGTCATCAGGGTAGAAAATTTCCTCTTTTTTCCAGCCTAATTCTTCTTCATGACATGTAACCAAAGCATTTTGACTCATTAGCACTATGTTTTTACCATCTGATAGAACATACAAATGAAAGGAGACATAAAACCTTTATGGTTTGTGAAGGCTTAGTGTATTCTCTATACAACAATTCATAAGGAGGTACCCCAACCTGCTACTGTAATTTTCATTTAACAAACTTGTGATTTCTCTGGAGTCATATATTCTGTCGGAGTAGGGTAAATTATGTGTTTAAACTTTGTAGCTGTTATTTTAATAATAGGCTCCTTCTTTCTTATAATGTAAGTGGAAACATTCTTGAATCTTGATAGTCTCAGAACAGTTCTACAAAAAAAGTATTTAAAGCTTAAGTATCCTTGTCACTGTTAGTTTTTGAGTACACTTAAATAACATTGAATCGTAGAGACCATTCATGTGGCTTTTCCTGTTGCTCACTTGCATGCCAGTGGTGTTTCATAGACGGTTGGGAGCAAAGTCTATAACAAAGATATCATGTTTATGTCATTCACTTACAGGTATAAGCCTTGTAAGGTCCACCCATTTTTATCTTCCATGGATTAGGTTGACTTAGGTACTTTTCTCATGAGAACATCTGTCATGACTATAATCATCAATAGGCCTCACTTAATTCTATAGCAAATATAATTACAACATCTCACAGAAATGCCAAAGTTTGGAGGTGTTTATGTGTCCAGACATAATTTGAGCTCAGTCAACTGGTTCCACGGTTACCTGTGGGAAGATAGCCTGTATTTAATTATGGCTACCTTCCTTCTGGTTGTATGAATGACTCAATGTGATATTCTGTTATATATAAAATTATGAATATATTTTGTTCTCATTGAAATAAGAAAGAAAGCCAAAACTTGATGCTGGAAAGATCTTCTAAGTACACAATGATGCTATTCTATATTTAAAGCAAAGTACTTTTTATTCATAAGCATAAATGAAGGATGAATATCTTTATAGGTACTCTTCAAAATAATGACATCAAGAAAATTTAGAACAATTTTAAAAAATAAAAGAAAAGGCCTTCTATTTTTATAGATCTTACAGATTTATATGTCAAATGACCATATATTTTGCAAGTGCTGTACAGATTTAATTAAATGCCAATAAAATCCCAATAATGATATTCTTCACAGAAGTAGAAATATAATCTTAGAATTAACACAAAAGTTAAATAAAAAAAAAAAAAGAAAAAAAAAGCCCTGAGAGAAAAAAAGTTCTGAAGAGGGAAAAACAATATAATATTGAGTAAAAATAGCAATGTTGTAAGTATCATAACACTCCTTTTCAAATTACACTAAAGAGTCATTATATGCCAGACAGCATGATGTTGGAACAAAATAGGGACATGAACCAAAGAAATACAATATAGGGGCCAGAAATAAACCTACATGGCTATAGTCATCTGATTCTTGACAAAGGCACAGAAATATAAATTGGATAAAAGACAGCCTCTTAACAACAGTGCTTTGAAATCTCTGGAATCCCATGCACGACAATGAAAGCATATGGCGGTCTTCCGTTCTGCCCCAAATGGAACAATCTTAAAGTGAAATCTAAAATTTAAAAACCATAGGACACTTAACCTTGATTTGAAGAATTCTTTATTCATTTCTCTTGCTAATGTGGCCACTTTAAATAAATCTTTCTTTCATGTTTTCCAGCCACTGTAATTGTCCTATGGACTAATGAATATACTACTGGATCAACATAACAGATATTCTTTACCCATTCTTTTATCAATATTCATGAAGTTTTGCCATTTTCACTAAAATATTTAGAACTGTCTGAAATTATATTATAAAATATGAGCCATTCTCAACTAGATAATAACTATTGATTGCCAGCTTTGAGAATGACATAGCCACTGGGTATTCCTGTGAAGGTTTATTTAGAGTAGTCTCTGATCATGATTCTGAGAGACTGGTTTAGGAGTGACAACTCAGATCAATATGATAAAAAGCTGAAGGGAATTGAGCACCATTATTTGTAGGTGTCTGCCTCTTGAATGAGAATATGGTTGACGAGCTTCTCTAAACTCACAATGCCATCACTTCCCTACCACAAAACTGTGTATTCACAAACTGTCAGCCAGTTCAGGTACAAGAGACTGTGTCAGGATCTTGGGGCTTGACAATCATAGGCTTTAAGTGCAGACCCACTACTATGGTTTTGCTCTTTGCTTCTGTTGTTCAGCTAGCTTCTAAACATTCATGCTTAGAATTATGGATTAGGACTACTTTCATCCTTATCAGGGCATACTAATTGTTCTAGGTGCCTGTAAATATAGAGACTGATAAATAGTCAAAGAGCTGCCAATAAGGGATGTAGAAAAGATTTATATATAAATAATAAAATGAAAAAATATTCATATTTTATAGATACCTAATAGGTATGATATTGTTTGAAATTTATTAGAATTCATATCAATGGCAAATGACACAAAGTATAAAGCAGTCTACTTGGTCATATTTTATGTCATAGAATGTGTTTGTTTAGTAGATTACATCATAATTGATACTTTAGAGCAAGTACATATATTTAGAACAGTGCCCATACTAGCAGTTTTATAATGTCTTTTGTATGTTTTGGAGTGATTCTAACTTCAATAAAAGTGGATATAAAAATATTCATTAAATTTTACTTATTGCTAAGAAGCAAGTATTAGCTTACTAGGCTCTCTATCTTTATTGTCATATCGACATTCGTGGAATAGCCATTTTCTTTGCAAGCTGTGCTGTATTAATTTGAAAAGTTATGCCAGATTATAAGTATTCGGAGGAAACTATTCACTCAGTATAGTTGACTGTACTAACTTGAAGTTGATTAATGAGCATTATTATTTGAACAATTCATTAGGAAGAGCAGATATACTCGATGGCTGGATGTGTGTAGAGCTCATTTCCAGTGCTACCAAGCAAAAAAAGTCTGTGGGAATCCCACTTATGCAGTGCACTAAGGCTATGGTTGGGTAGAGAGTATTGGGGGTAACTTTTTATCATTTCAAATGATTTCATATGTGTTCCACAGGAGAAATATAGTTGTGTAGAAATGGAGAAATAGTATTCATGGGCTATAAACAAAAGTTTTCTAGTCTTTGCCACAACACTTAAACAAGTAAATACCTAGTAGAAAGCAAGAATAGACACATAATTAGAAAATTAACGAAGAAACAAGATGGGACAGTCTTTTTTTCTAAAATGTGTAAGCTAACAGGGTGATGTAATTTTTAGGTCATTTGCAAGGCTTCTAGTTTTGCTCTTATTTATTCAATAAGGTACAGACATCTGTTGGCATGCTATTTTTGAACTTTTAAATTTATGTTTCTTATATCTTTTCTTCCATACTCCAAAGCAAACTTTTCAACACCCCAACAGCAGGTAGGAGAGGGAAAGGGTTAGTGGAATAGAAGGCACAGTTCTTTCTTAGCTGCTTCCTGCTGGTTAGAGTCCTTGAGTTCCTTGGAGCCAGTCTTATCAGGAGATCTTCAGCTGCTTGTCTTACAACAGCAACTAGGAGCAACAGGAGGGAAGCAAGAGCAGCCTTGTTTTTCCCTGATCTCCACGCTCTCTGGGCTCTGGCATTTTTCTTGCTCCAGAGTCCTCAAATTTAGGCTATCTGCAGCTGGCAAAGAGCTCCTCTCAGAGCCCCCATGACACAAATAGTCTGGTGCTGTGGACCATCTGAATCAATCCCGCATTCCACACCTAGACCAAAACAGGAACATGTTTATGTCTACAACAAACATCTATTTCTTTAATAATGCAAGCAAACCATATTTTCCCATTTGTGATACTAAAGAGGCCATGATTTGAAACCGTTTATGACATTCTCTATTAAATTTATATGTGAAATAGCCTACACATATGTAATAGATAAAAGGTGTGATAGTTATTGCTTTTATTTATTTATTGCACTTTATTCAACTTGTATCCCCCCTGTAGCTCCCTCCTCAGTCCTCTCTGAATCCCTCCCTTCCTCTCAATTCTCCATGCATGCCCCTCCCCAAGTCCACTGATAGGGGAGGTCTTTTTTTTTTTCTTCTGATCCTAGTTTTTTAGGTCTCACCAGGAGTAGCTGTATTGTCTTACTCTGTGGCCTGGTAAGGCTGCTCCTCCCTCAAGGAGAAACAATCACAGACCAGGCCAATCAGTTCATGTCAGAGGCAGTCCCTGTTCCCATTACTATGGAACCCACTTGGACATTGAACTGCCATGGGCTACATCTGTGCAGGGGTTCTAGGTTATCTCCATGCATGGTACTTGGTTGGAGTATCAGTCTCAGGAAAGACCCCTGTCCTCAGATATTTTGGTTCTGTTGCTCTCCTTGTGGAGCTCCTGTCCTTTCCAGTTCTTACTATTCCCCACTTTTTCATAAGATTCCCTGCACTCTGCCCAAAGGTTGGCCCTAAGTTTCAGCATCTGCTTTCATAGTCTGCAGGGCAGAGCCTTTCAGAGGCCCTCTGTGGCAGGCTCCTAACTTGTTCCCTGTTATCTCCTTCTTCTGATGTTCATCCTCTTTGCCTTCCTCACTGGGGATTGAGCATTTTAGTCACAGTCCTACCTCTTGATTAGTTTCTTTAGGATTTTAGTAGGTTTATCCTATATTATATGTCTATATGAGTGAGTATATACTGTGTGTGTCTTTCTCTTCTGGGATTGCTCACCCAGGATGATCCCTTCCAGTTCCCCACCACTTACATGCAAATTTCATGATTTCCTTGTTTTTATTTGCTGAGTAATATTCCATTCTGTAGATGTGCAATTAGAATCCATTCCTCAGTTGAGGGACATCTGGGCTGTTTCCAGCTTCTGGCTATTAAAAATAAAGCTGCTACAAGCACAGTTGAGCAAATGTCCTTATTGTGTACTTGAGCTTCTTTTGGATATATGCCTGGGAGTGGTATAGCTGGGTGTTGAGGAAGCTCTATTCCTGGTTGTCCAAGAAAGCACCAGATTGATTTCCAGAGTGACTGGATAAGGTTACATTCCCACCAGCGGTGGAGGAGGGTTTCTGTTTCTTCACAACCTCTCCAGCATGTGCTGTCACTTGAGTTTTTTATCTTGGCTATTCTGATGGGTGTAAGGTGAAATCTCAAGGTCATTTTGATTTGCATTTCTCTGATGGTTAATGATGTTCAGAATTTCCTTAAGTGTTTCTCTGCCATTCATTATTCCTCTATCCAGAATTCTCTGTTTAGCTCTGTTCGCCATTTTTAATTGGATTTCTTGATTTGTTGCTTTTCAACTTCTGTAGTTCTTTGTATATACTGGATATTAGCCTTCTGTTAGATAAAGGGTTGATGATTCTTTCCCAGTCTGTAGGCTGTCATTTTGTTTTGATGATAGTGTCCTTTGCTTTACAGAAGCCTTTCAGTTTCATGAGGTCCCATTTATTGATTGTTGCTCTTAGAGCCTGTGCTCCTGGTAGTCTGTCCAGGAAGTTGTCTCCTGTGCAAATGAGTTCAAGGCTCTTCCCAAATTTTTCTTCTAACCGATTTAATGTGTCTGGCTTTATGTTGAGGTCTTTGATCCACTTGGCCTTTACTTTTGTGCAGGGTGATAAGTATGGATCTATTTGCATTTTCTACATGTAGACATCCAGTTGGACCAGCACCATTTGTTGAAGATGCTATCTTTTTACCATTGTATGGTTTTGGCATCTTTGTCAAATATAAGGTGTCCATAAATGTGTGGATTTATTTTTGCATCTTCTGTCCGGTTCCATTGATCCACCATTCTATTTCTATGCCAGTACCATGCAGTTTTTATTACTGTTGCTCTATAGTACAGCTTGAGATCAGGAATGGAGATACTTCCAGAAGATCTTTTATTGTAGAGGATTGTTTTAGAAAATCTGGGTTTCTTGTTATTCCTTGTGAAGTTGAAAATTTTTCTTTCAAGGTCTGTAAAGAATTATGTTGGTAATTTCATGGTAATTGCATTGAATCTGTGGATTGTTTTTGGTAAGATGGCCATTTTTACTATGTTAATCCTGCCAAGCCATGAGCATGGGAGATCTTTCCATTTTCTGATATCTTCTTCTAATTCTTTCTTCAGGGGCTTGAATTTTTTTTCATACAAGTCTTTGACTTCCTTGGTTTGGGTCACACCAAGGTACTTTATGTCTTTTGTGGCTATTGAAAGGGTGTTGTTTCCCTAATTTCTTCTCAGCCCTTTTGTCTTTTGTATACAGGAGATCTACTGATCTTTTTTAGTTAACTTTTTATCCAGCCACTTTATTGAAGGTGTTTATCAGCTGTAGGAGTTCCCTTATAGAATTTTTGGGGCCACTCATGTATACTATCATATCATCTGCAAATATTGATGCTTTGACTTCTTCCATTCTTCTTTGTATCCCCTTGATCTCCTTCAATTGTCTTATTCCTTTAGAAAGGACTTCAGAACTATATTGAAGAGATATGGAGAGAGTGGGCAGCTTTGCCTTGTCCCTGATTTCAGTGGGATTGGTTGGAGTTTCTCTCCGTTTAATTTGATATTGGCTATAGGCTTGCTATATATGGCCTTTACTATGTTTACATACGTGCCTTGTATTCCTGATCTTCCAAGACTTTAAACATGAATGGATGTCTGATTTTGTCAAATGCCTTTTCAGCATCTAAGGAAATGATCATGTGTTTTTTGTTCTTTCAGTTTGTTAATATGGTGAATCACATTGATGGATTTCCATATATTTTTTTAATTTTTTATTTTTTAAATTTATTTATTTTTATCTCAATCACAGGTTGGGTACTTTGAATCCCAGGCATAGCCCCCTCCCTCAGTCCCTCCTACCCTCCCACTCCCGCCCTCATCTCCCTCCTCCCTGCCCCCTCCAAGTCCACCAACAGGGGAGGACCTCCTTCCCTTCCATCCAACCCCAGCTTATCCTGATTCCTCAGAGCTGGCTGCAATGTCCTCCCCTGGGATCTAGCCAGTCTGTCACTCCCCGGCTTGTATGGGGGAGGGTCAAAGAGTCAGCCATCAAGATCATGACTGAAACAGTCCCTGTTCCCCTGAATAGGGTCTTCAGTCCTACACTGAGCTATCATGAGCCCCATCTCTGCGGGGGTTCCAGGCCACATCCACACATGGTCCTTGATTGTAGAAACCATCTCATACAAGACCCCTGTGCCCTGCTCAGTTTGGACTTTGTGGAGCTCTTGTTCTCCCCAAGTCTCAACAGCCTCCCCCAGATTTGTCGTTACTTCTCACCGTCTGTCAGAGGCTTGATCTCGAATCTTAATATCTGCTCTGATACATCGCTACATTGACCCCCCCCCCCCAGAAGTCCTCTTTGGCATGCTCCTGTTCTGTTGCTTGTTT
>CM053765.1:68183161-68226085 GCA_028658305.1 Pachyuromys duprasi | reverse complement strand
AATAATGTTTGATTTACATATGTAGGTGGTCTTGTATTTGGGGCATAAATGTTCAAAATTGTGATGTCCTCCTGTTGGAATTTTCCTTTGATGAGAAGGAAGTGCCCCTCCTCATCTTTCTTGATTAACTTTGGTTGAAAGTCTATTTTATTAGATACTAGGATTGCTACCCCAGCTTGTTTTCTGGGTCCATTTGCTTGAAAAATATTTTTCCAGCCCTTTACTCTGAGGTGGTGTTTATCTTTGTTGCATAGGTGTGTTTCTTAGATGCAGCAGAATGTTGGATCCTGTTTCCACAACAATTTTGTTAGTCTGTATCTTTTTATAAGAGAATTGAGTCCGTTGATGTTAATAGATAATAGTGACCAATGACTGTTAGTTCCTTTTATTTTGGATTTGGTGGTCTTACTGTGATTCATTGCTCTTTTGTTGTTGTGATCATAGTGAAATTATCTGTATCCTATATTTTCTTTGGTGTAGCTGTTTTCGGTGGACTGAAGTTTTCCTTCTAGCATCTACTGTAGGGCTGGGTTGCTGTGGAGATATTGCTTAAATTTTGTTTTGTCATTGATTATTTTGTTTTCTACATCTATGTTGATTGAAAACTTTGCCGGGTATAGTAGTCTTGGTTGGCTTCTGTGTTCCCTTAAAGACTGCATGCCTTCTGCCCATGCCCTTCTGGCTTTCATAGTTTCTGATGAGGAGTCTGGTGTGATTATGAGTGGTCTACCTTCATATGTTACTTGGCCCTTTTCCCTTGCTGTCTTTAATGTTTTTTCTTTGGTTTATAGGTTTAGTGTTTTGACTATGATTTGAGCAGAGTTATTTCTTTTCTAGTCTAGTCTATTTGTTGTTATGTAGGCTTCTTGTATGTTTATGGACAATTCTTTTTTTAAGTCGGGAAAAATTTTCTTCTATGTATTTCTTAAAAATATTTTCCGGTCCTTGGAGCCCGGAGTCTTTTTTTTTTTCATCTATTCCAATTATTCTAAGGTTTCATCTTTTCATGGTGTCCTTGATTTCTTGGATGTTTTGTGTTTGGGACTTTTCTGATTTTATTTTTTCCTTGAGTGAGGAATCCATTTCAGCCAGTATATTTTCAGCTCCTGAGATTCTCTCTTCCATCTGTTGAATTCCGTTGGTGATGCTTACCTTTGTGGTTCTTGATCTTTTCTCTAAGTTCTCCAGTTTCAGGTTATTCTCCATTTGTGTCTTCTTTATAGATTCTAATTCTGTTTTCATGCATTGAATCGTTTCCTTCATCTGATTGACTGTGGTTCCTATTTTTTTGTTTGTTTCTTCTCTATATATCTTTAAAATTGTTCCTCTATGTGGGCATTTATATTCTTCTGATTTTCATTGAGGGCCTTGTTCATTTCCTCTTTTAGACCCCTTTTTTCTTCCTCTAATATCTGCATAATCATAGCTTTAACATAATTTTCCTGTGTCTCCCCTAAATTAAATTCTCCATTGCTTTTGGGTGTTTCTGGTGGGGCCATGGTGTCCTGATTTTTGTTGGGTGAGTTCTTAAGTCTACCTTTGGCCATTTGTTTATATACAATCAAGGAGCTGTTTGTGCCCTGAGGCTGAACTTCAGACTTGAACTGTTAATCTCCTGTGTCAGGAGTATTCTTCAAGAAGACCAGGGAGTTCCAGTGGTTTCATAGTATGTGTTGTTGCCTCAGTTGAACTCTGTTGTGGGATCTGTGTGCCCAGCTTCATGCTCTGTGCTAGAAACTGTGAGCACCGCAGGCTGGTCACCCCTCTAGTCTGGAGGCTTGGCTCCTCACTGTGTTCCAGAGGCTGAATGTCCTGGTATGAGATGGCAGCTGGTGGCACCGCTCTGGTCTGAAGGCTCCAAGTTCTGACCTGGGCTTGCTGCTAAGGGCTCCCCTTTGGTCTGGAGACTTGGTGCCTCCTTCTGGGCCAGGGGCTGTGCATCATGGTCTGAGATGGTATTTTAGGGCACCTCAGTCTGGACCTGATACTATGTGTCCTGGTCCGGGGTGGAGGCTGGGGCCACCAGGGAAGTATGCCCACCCCATGTACCCAGGTCTGGGGAATGGAATCTGGAGCCCTCTCAATCTGGCCCGGAGACTGTGTGACCCAATCTGGTAAGGCGGCTCTTGGCGCCCAGGGCAGCTGCCCATTCAGATCATTGCTGTGTACAGCTGGTGACCTGGAATTTTTCCAGGGAATAAATGGATGTTTTCCACTTGATTTCCTCACCGTAGTAATTCCAGTTTCCTGGCAATCACAAATGCTTGTGTTTTAGGTCCCAAATTTCAGTCTCCTGGTCCCTATGCTGTCACTGCTTTCCTACTCCTCAGATACATTGTCCTCTCTTGGCAGCCATCTTGGATCTGTCCCATTTGACTTTCTAAGTGAGGATTAATCCTCTTACCCCATGTCCTCTTTCTTATTTATCTTCTTTAGGTGTATAGATTTCAGTATGTGCATCCTATCTTATAGGTCTATATAAGTGAGTGTATATAATGTTCGTCTTTCTGCTTTTGGGATACTTCACTCAGGATGTTCATTTCCAGGTCCCACCATTTGCCTGCAAATTTCATGATTTCCTCCTTTTAATTCCATTGTGTAAAAGTACCATAATTTCTGTATCCATTCCTCAACTGAGGGACATCTGGGTTGTTTCCAGGTTCTGGCTATTACGAATAAAACAGCCTCAAACATAGTTGAGCAAATGTCCTTGTTTTGGATATATGCCTAGGAGTTGTATAGTTGGATCTTGAGGAATCACTATTCTTAAATGTCTAACAAAGCCAAATTGATTTCCAGAGTGGTTGTACAAGTTTACATTCTTGCCAGCAATGGAGGAGGGTTCCTCTTTCTCCACATCCTCTCAAGTATATGATGTCACTTGAGTTTTTGATCTTAGGCATTCTGACAGTTGTAAGGTGAAATCTCAGGGACCTTTTGATTTGCATCTCCCTGATGGCTAAGGATGTTGAACATTTCTTTAAGTGTTTTTCTGCCATTCTACAGTCCTCTACAGAGAGTTCTCCTTTTATCTCCATATCCCATTTTTCAATTGGATTACTTGATTTTTTGTTTTTTCACTTCTTGAGTTCTTTATGTATTCTGGATATTAGCCCTCTCAGAAAGGAAGAGATCAAAGTATCCCTATTTGCAGATGATATATTAGTATACATGAATGACCCCAAAAATTCAACCAGAGAACTCCATCAACTGATAAAGACTTTCAGCAAAGTGGCTGGATGCAAAATCAACTCAAAAAAATCAGAAGCCCTCCTTTACACTAAGGATGAAAGGGCCAAGAAAGAAATTAGGGAAATAACACCCTTCACAATAGCCACTAATAACATAAAGTACCTTGGGGTGACTCTAACCAAGCAAGTGAAAGACCTATATGAAAAAAAAGAAACTTCAAATCTCTGAAGAAAGAAATTGAAGAAGATATCAGAAGATGGAAAGATCTCCTGTGCTCATAGATTGGTAGGATTAACATAGTGAAAATGGCTATTCTGCCAAAAGCAATCTACAGATTCAATGCAATTCCCATGAAAATACCAACACAATTCTTCACAGACTTTGAAAGAAAAAATCTCAACTTCATATGGAGAAACAAAAAACCCAGAATTTCCAAAATGATCCTGTACAACAACGGATTATCTGGAGGTATCTCCATCCTGGATCTCAAGCTGTACCACAGAGCAGTAGTAATAAAAACTGCATGGTATTGGCATAGAAACAGTATAGTGGATCAATGGAACCAAATAGAAGACCCAGAAATAAACCAACACACCTATGGAAACTTGATTTTTGATAAAGAAGCCAAATCCATTCAATGCAAAAAAAGACAGCCTTTTCAACAAGTTGTGCTGGTGCAACTGGATATCTGTATGCAGAAAAATGAAAATAGATCCATATTTATCACCCTGCACAAAACTGAAGTCCAAGTGGATCAAAGATCTCAACAGAAAACCAGACACATTAAATCAGTTAGAAGAAAAAGTGGGGAAGACCCTAGAACTCATTGCCTTAGGAGACTATTTCCTGAACAGAACACCAACAGCACAGGCTCTAAGAACAACAATCCATAAATGGGACCTCATGAAACTGAAAAGCTTCTGTAAAGCAAAAGACAGTGTCATCAAAAGAAATGACAGCCTACAGACTGGGAAATGATCTTCACCAATCTTTTATTTCTTTCAGTAATTTAAGTATTTTCTCTCTAAAGGCCACGAACTGTTTGGCTCCAACTTCCTCTATTTTTTATGGATGGCCATAATCTCTTTATCTTTATCTTCCTCTAATTCTTTATACATTTTATTTGTTTTCTCTATTATCCTCTTCATAAGCATAGATATTAGTTCATCTTCTTGAATTTCAGTTATGCTGGGGTTTCCAGGGTTACTTGCTCCTGGATAACTGGATTCTGGAGATGCCAAATTGCTCTGTCTTTTGATGGTTGAATTTTTACACTGACCTCTCCCCATTGGATTATCATAGGTGTTGGGTGTTAGTTTCTGATTGTTTATGGAATCCTGCATTGGAGAGAATCCTCTTGGCACGAAGATGGTTTGTCCTGAAGGAAGCCTCCTCAGTTTTTTGGGTATGGTCACTGAATGGCCGGTGTTTTTCAGGAATTGCCATAGCACACCTCAGGCGTACAGACCTGAGTGGTAGCTGTGGTGTTTGTTAGTCAAGAGGGCGCTCCTCTTACCCGGAGAGTCCTGGAGACAGCTACCCTGCTTCTGGTTTTCTTGCTGTAAATTTAGTGAGCTGGTGCTGTAACCTGGGTACCCTGTGGTTTGATCAGTTTAGTTAGAGATAACTGGTTGCCCCTTGGAGCAGTATCTGTGGGTTGATTTTGGGGATCCCAGGCTTCTGTGGGTCTGAGGTTGGGGCTCTATGCCCTCGTACCCAAGTGGTAGTCAATGGCAGGTGAGCTCTGCTCTCATGCTCATGCGTGCAGCTGGAGGCTAGAGTCGTGAGCCTGTGGATAGCCAGAAACTTTTCCATAGCTAGGTGTCCTGAGATAGGGCCAGATGTTTCCCCCACCATGGGGTTTTCTCCCAACAGGAAGGCCTAATCTGTGTTGGGGTGGTGCATAGAGCAAGCATGCACTGGCAGGTGGTGGCTCCAAGCTGGTGCCTCAGCAAGAACATGAGACCTTTTCTTGAGAACTTTCCCATGTGTGGTGGTGGTGGGGCACGGGGGCCGTCAGCTGAGTGCTCTAAGCTGTCTCCCTCTCTGTGGAGTTTTCTCCCGACAGGGACTTCCAGTCTCTGATGCCCTGTAGCTCACAGTTCTGTCTGTAATGGAGAGTCAGGCATGCAGCAGGTCTCTGGGCTGGCAGCATGAGCGTCCGCTGGTCTGTGGGACCTTTTCCAGGGATAGGCTGGGTGACCTGAAGTCAGTCCCTGTTTGCTTCCCTGACAGGGCAACCCAGTCTGATGCCCTGGGGCACAAAATTATGTCTGTGATGGAGAGTCAGGCATAGCAAGTCTCTGTGCTTGTGGCTGGAGCCCTGCTCAGGGCTGACAGCATGAGCCCGTGGCCTACAGAACCTTTTCCAGGGATAGGCTGGGTGACCTAAGTCAGTCCCATTTCCTTCCTTCCTTGTGGGCTTTTCTCGTGACTGGGATTCCCAGTCTCTGTTGTTTTTTGTGCCTACCATTCAGCCTGGGAAGGTGATCAGGACATGCAGGCTTGTGGCTCTGGTCTAGTGACTGAGTGCCTGTGGGACCCGGGATCTCTTCTGGATTCTGGCTGGGTGACCTGAGAGTGGACCTGATTGATTCCTGCATCATGCAGTTTCCTCTCACCTGGGAAAGATGATCCTGGTGTTTTAGGGCCCAGAGTTCAGTATCTTGGTCGCTCTACGGACTTTGCTGTCCTGCCCCTCAGATACAAAGTCGCCCTAGCGCCGCCATCTTGGATCTGCCAACTGACTTTTTGATAATTATTTCTTTTATGTAGCACTACAGTTTAAAGTTCTCTTTAAATGGAGGAATATTTGAAAAAGAAAATACATTTGAAAGATTGACTTTGCTTCTAAATTAATGATTTATACACAATGATATTCCCTTATACACTGAAATAAGGAATTTACAGATCTTATTTGGAAAAATGATAACATAACATCTTCAAAGGATGACTGAATTTTCAATTTAGAAAATGCTTTGTAATATATAGGAAAAGTTAAGGAGCTGTAATTGATTTTTATCCAATAACCATCTACCTCATCAAATACCTCTCGTTTCACCCAAGCATTTATGAAGTACTTTATTGATGCAATAATGTAATTGGTGCTTTAATAAGAATTATGTATATTAAATCAATAGAAAACATGTTCTTTAACTGCAGAAACATGCAGCTTATTGCTGAAGACAGTAAAACTGAGGTCTTAGTTCTTTTTTATTTTACAGCATACCACATACGAGGTTATTAGTTTTTGTGGAGATTTATTTCTTACAATCTTGAGGCAGTGGAGTTCATTATCAAGGTAGCAACATATGATAAAGGAATTACTGAGCTACAACACAATGCAGGGATTTCTCAAATGATCAAGAAATTTTAAGAAACTGGAGGGAGATGGAAGCTGAATTGGCTTTTGTAATAAACTAAGCCAAGAGTAAGTAAACACCAACTTTCCAGAAATGGATTCTAGACATAATGAACCCTTCTGATGGAACATGAAAGACCTTTCTTTCTGAAAAAATCATAATTACAACTCAATATGATGGAAGATTTGGAGAAGACAATTACACTATTGTAACTCACAAAAATATACTGCTTATTAATTGTTTGTATATTAACTTATTAACTGCTCATACATTGTTTCTAGATGTTTATGAGGTAATGCTATTGATATTATGCTATAATGGTAATAAGCATAATTTCTAATCTATTACTCTAAACAAAAAATTGATTCTTTCAGACATTTTAAATTAACAGTTCGATATTATTACAATATCTCTACACATACTAAATATATATTTGTTAAAATTTCTAATTGACTCCCTAAGTATTTTACTAAGTTTAATATATATACATATATAACATATATGCATATATAGACACATATGTATATAGACAATGTATATAATTTTTGATAGTTTATCATTATTTATTACAGTTTTTTCACTTTGTATTCTGGTTGTAGCCCCCTCCCTCATCTCCTCCCTTTCCCACCCTTCTCCCATCTTTCTCCCCATCTCTCTCCCCACCTCCACTGATAGGGAAGGTCCTCTTCCCTTACTATCTGACCCTAAAGGGTCACGACTCATCAGAACTCTGGATCCACTTTCTCTGTGCCCTATTAAGGCCACCTAGCCAGGAGGAGCTGATCAAAAGGTGATCAAAGAGCAGTTTACTGAGTTCATGTCAGAGATTTCTCCTGCTTTCCATACTAGGAATCCCACATGGTGACTGATCTGTCTATGGATTACACTTCTACAGGGGATCTCAGTCCAATTACTTATGGGAAAAACTTTTTTTTCCAATTTTTTAAAGTATGTTCTCATACATTAATATAGGCTTAGATTCCCCCCTACCAAACCTACTTTATTTACGGTGCTTAAATACCTTTAACTCATTTCCAACCCTACCCCAACCCCCGACCTTAGATAGAAGATTAGTAGGAAATTGAGCTGTAGACCTTTTTTATCTAATTTCTGCTGGTTGTGGTCCATGGGTGGGTCTTTTGGGGGATTATCAAACTCAGTTGTCAGGATACCAGCAGTCCAGTCCAAAGGCCAACATCATCCAGCAACACAAAGTTGGTCAGAGCCTCAATACTCAGTTGGAAGTTCTCTGGAATGTTTCTCTCTGCGATGTCAAATGTCAAAGCATGAAGATTAGTTCAGGAATGTTGATCCAAAAAAAAATTAATACTAACCCCTGATGTCTCACTGCGCATGGGCCTCTATATATTTCCTTGCCTCACAGTCCACCCACAGATGTTTTCAGTTGTCCTCAGGGTAGAGGGCTCACAGAAAAACACCACATGCCCTCTCACAAACCATCCTCTAATAAAGCATCATGTGCCCAACTTGAAGCAAAACATCATGTGACAGAACTGAGTTTTTCAAAGAAATCAGAAATTTCCACTTCACATTACATCATGACTGCAATTTCCCCTAAAGCTCCTCTTCTCAGTTGCTCTTCCACAACATTTTCTATACCCAGATTCATTCTCTTTCCATTTCCCCTCAGAGAAGATCAGGTCTCGCACGTACATAAGCCAAACACTGCATAACAAGCTACAATAAGACCAGGAACATATTATCATATCAAGGCTAGATGAGGCAACCAATTAGGAGGAATAGGGTCATACCATTAGACAAAAGAGTCATAGACAACCCCTTGTTCCCACTGTTAGAAATCCCACAAGAACACATGCTATTCAGCCATAAGAAATATGAACTTATAAGTGGATACTAGACCTTTAAGATAGGATAAACACACTAAATTTGTACAACTAAAGAAGATAAACAAGAAAGAGGGCCTGGGGTAAGATGATCAGTCTTTACTTAGAAAGACAAATGGGATGGACATTGGAAATAGGAGAAAGCAAGTCACAGCACAGGAGCCTACCACAGAGGGCCACTGAAAGGCTCTACCTAGCAGTGTATCAAAGCAGATGCTGTGACTCATAAGCAAACCTTGGGTAGAGTGCAGGGAATCATATGAAAGAAGGGGGAGTTAGTGTGACCTGGAGAAGACAGGACCTCAACAAGGAACAAATATATGAGGGCTTAGGGGTCTTTTCTGAGACTGTTTCTCCACCCAAGGACCGTGAATGCATATAATCTATAAGCTCTGCCCAGATGTAGCCCATCGCAGCTCAGAATCCTAGTGGGTTCCTTAGTTAGGGGAACAGGGACTGTCTCCAACATGAACTCAATGTCTGGCTCTTTGACACCCCCCCAAACACACTGGAGGGAGAAGCAGCCTTGCCAGGACCCAGAGGAGGACATTGTAGCCAGTCCTGAAGATACCTGATAAGCTAGGGTCAGATGGAAGGGGAGAAGAACCTCCCCCATCAGAGGACTTAGAGAGGGGCAGGAAGGAAATGAGGGAGGGTGGAATTTGGTGGGAAAGACAGAGGGGGCTACAGCTGGGATACAAAGTAAATAAAGTGTAATTAATACAAAAATAAAAATTTAATTAAAAAGAAAAGAAATATGCACATGACCTAGGTCAGTCGCTTACAGGCTCTCTGACCTTCATAATGTGATAGGCATATGGGGAAATTGCCCTGTTTTATGAGAAAACAATGATTAAATGGAACATAAGGGAGAAAAAGTTCACTTCACAGTTCCATAGTAAATTTATCATGGCAGAGAAATCATGGCGAGAGGAGCTAGAAGTGGCTGGTTATTTTAATCATGTAATCATATGGACCAGAAGAGAAATCAATGTGTGCTTGCCTCAGTTCATTTTCTGTTTTCCTCTGGGTCCCAGACCATGGAACAGACCTTCTAATATCAAGCTACTGGCTTTGATGCTCTCAATAAAAAACAAAATAAGGTAAGATGTTCTGGAAGAGGAACCTACAAAAGGAATGTTTGCATGCCTAGAAAGAACAGTGTAACATTCCACATAAGATAGTCAACCTAAATAAATAATATAACAAAGGAATGTGTGCTGAGTGTTATGATTTTTCTGCTTATTCTCCTTAGCTTGTGGAGAGTTGTTAAAATTGGTACTATTAGTGAGGAAGACATTCTGACTAAACTATATCATTTCAATATGATGTGTCTGTTAGTAACTTTCAATCTACTCTCATGGAGGTTTTTAAAAATACATTTTATTTTATGTTTTTGTTTATAAGACAGCTTATAAAATAGGACAGATTTTTGAAGTATTCCTGTACTTCGTTTCTCAAAATTTTATAGAAACCTCATCATGTTCTATAGTCAGTTCAAGGATATGTTTGGGTCGAACTCTGCATTGATTCTCAGTGATGTGAATATTCCTGAGGCTCTATTGCACTTGGGATATTTCAGAAAGATAGAGAAATAGGAAGAAAAAAGCAAAAGTAATGCACGGATCAAATTCATCTCTGAGCTAATATTATGTAACTTGTCAGTGACACTGACCCTGCCATGTGCTATGGTATAAAATATTGTGGTACCACACAACAATTATTGGCTCCAGTATTTAGAGACCACTTTTGACATCTTGAATCCTGCATACCAAACAGCCACTAAGCAAGTCCAAACTTGAAATGATTTAGTATTGGTAAAAGGAGTGACATTTAGACCACTGAAACCAAGGAGTTAGCCAAAATTAATCTACATGTGTACAGTTTATATTTCACAAAATGTCATAAACACACAATAGAGTAAATGACTTTTCTTAGTAGATAATGCTAGCAAAATTGTGTAATCACACATAAAATCATTAAATTTTGCAAATCTTCCACAATATCCAAGAATCAACTAAACTCTGTCTTTTTTCTGTTTCTCTCTTTACATTTTTATTAATTATTTATTACAATGTATTCACTTTTTATTCCAGCTGTGGCCCCCTCACTCATCATCACCCAATCCCTCCCTTCCTCCTTCTTCTCCTATGCCCCTCCCCTACTCCACTGATAGGAGTGGTTCTCCTTCCCTTCTATCTGACCCTAGCCTGTCTGGTCTCATCAGGACTGGCTGTGTGGTCTTCCTCAATGGCCTGGTGAGACTACACCACCCAAAGAGAGGTGATCAGAGAGACTGCTACTGAGTTCATGCCAGAGACAGCCCCTGCTCCCCTTACTAGGAAACCCACTTGGAGACTTGAGTCTATGCGCTACATCTGAGCAGGTGTTTTAGGTCCTCTCCATGCATGGTCCTTGGGTAAAATCTAAACCCACAATTCCAATTGGTTATTACGTGTTAGATAGCTAGTCCTCAAAAAAGTGCTCTAGTATCCTATGCACTCAATAGAATATATTTAACCTTTTAAAACTATTATTATCTTTATATTATTATTTTTTAATAATTTTTCATTTGTATCCCAGTTGAAATCCTATCCCTCCTCTCCTCCTGGTCTCACCTTCGCTCCCTCATCTTTTCCTATCTCTCTTTCCTAGTCCACTGCATTTGTATTTGTATATATATATATATATATATATATATATATATATATACATAATGACAATTAATGAAATAAGAGCCATATTTGAGTGAGAGTTGGGATGGGTATATAGAAGGATGTGTAAAGAGAAATGGGAAGTAGAAAATTAATTAAATTACAATCTCAATTATAAATTAAAAAGAATATATATTTTAAAAAATGTTAGGCATTGATGTACACAGAATTTTTGGTTCTGTTGCTCCCCTTGTCGAGTGCCTGTTCCCTCAAGGTCTTTCTATCTCCTCCTCCTTTTATAAGATTCCCTGCACTCTGACCAAAGTTTGGCTCTGCATCTCAGCATATGTTTTGATACCCTGCTGGGTGGAGTCTTTCAGAGGCCCTCTGTGCTAGGCTCCTGTCCTGATCCCTCTGAGATTGATACCTCACACAAGGACCATAAATTGAGATAACTTATAACCCTGCACAGAAGTAGCCCAAGGCAGCTCAGTATCCAAGAGGGTTCCCCAATAATAGGACCAGAGACCATCTCTGACGTGAAATCAGTGGCTGGCTCTTTGATTACCTCTACATGAGGGGGAAGCAGCCATACCAGTCCACAGAGGAAGACAAAGAAACCGGTCCTGAGGAGACCTAATAGACTATGGTCAGATGGAAGGGGAGGAAGCCCTCCCCTATAGTTAGACTGGGTGAGGGGCATAGGAAAAGAAGAAGGAGGAAAGGTAGGATTCGGAGGGGGTGGGGGAGGGGGCTATACCTGGGATATAAAGTGAATAAACTGTAATTAATAAAATAAAATAAAAAATTAAAAAAGATGTGAGACATTGATGTTGTCAAGTAGTTTTTTTGCTAGAACAACAAAAGAGATTCAGATAAATTTAAAGCTCTATGGATGTTAAATGCTTAACATCCAAAACATATGAAAAGTCTTCATTTTCTTGGTAATAAATATATGCATAACCAAGCTAACAATGTTTATATGACCAAAAATATATATCATGAATAAGAATATCTATAGATAAGTAACAGAAGAATGAAATGGTGCTTAACATTACTGATTGTTAGATTGCAAACTAAAACATAAATAAGATATTATAACATGAATGAGGTAGATGCAGAGCTGAAATTATGGAAATGATGTGTATGTGTATCTATCTGTATGTTTGCTTATATGTGTATAAATATATGCCATTGGAGAAAATGAAAATATATGTAGTTGGTATAGGAAGTCATATTTCATCTTCTACAAAAAACTAAAAGTAAATTTCTAATGATTTAGAAATCCTATGTGAGATAAAAACTGAAGGACTTTAAAAGAGGGCCACAGATACTAACCAAATTTGTTTATTGTAAATATGTTCATAACATAAAAAATATGAAAGTAAGCCATAATTGAGTCCACTGAAGCATGGATGGTGAATAAAATGTAAGATAGATAGATAGATAGATAGATAGATAGATAGATAGATAGATAGATAGATAGAAAGATAGATACATAGATAGACAGGTATCAATAGACACAACAGAATATTAAGTTCAAAAATGAAGACTTTTTTGTCAAAATACCAAATGATTATAAAACAGAGCTGCCTCGTTTCCTGACTGTCTTCAATTCCCTACATAATCCCTGGATTTATATCTTCCAAGCACATATATTCTTAAAATTGTACCAAATTTCAGTGATAAAGCAAAGATTCAAAGGATAGGAATGCAAATAATTAAAAACGCAATGTCATTTAATTATCTCCTTTTGAGAACTGGTCTTATAGTAACAGCTCTGTGTTCTCAAAAAATAAAATAAAAAACAATGTCTAAAACAATACAAATTACAAATAAACATTTATACACAATCCAACTCATACATCCATAATAACCAGAAACTAGAAACAACTTAAATGTTCCTCAAAAGAAAAATGGAATAAGAAAATGTGGTAGGTTTACTCAATGGAGCATTATCACACAGCTGACAGAAAGACAGAGAGAGAGATAACGTTAAGTTTTCAGGCAAATGGATGAAACTAGGAAAAATATCATCCTTATGAGTGAGATACCTTAGGTTAAAAAATAAATAAAGTATGCATTTGCTTATAAGTGGATATTAGCCATTAAGTAAATGATAACCAAGCTACAAGCCATAGACCCAGAGATAATAGGTCTAGAAGGGAATGAAGAGACCTACCTGGAAAGGGTAAATATAAGAGATTATTTTGGTGCCATGAGGTTGGTTGGGGAGAGGAAAGGAGGAATTAAGTGGGAGGGCATGGGGTAGAATGACAGTCCAGAGAGGAGACAGCTGGAATTGAAGAAAAAATATGTGGAAACCTTGTATAATGGTAATTCCTTAGAATGTATGAAAGTGAGGGAGGGGAAACTATAAGCAAGATATATTTTAAATAAAAAGCAAAGTAATAATAAATACACATGCACAATCCAACTCATAAGCGAATTTCACTGCATAAGATAATTTTGGTGGGATTGGGAGGGAATGAGGGACCGGGATACAGCAGGGATACAAAGTTAATAATCTATAACTAATATTAAAATTAAAAAAAATTAAAACAAGATATAATTTTGGAGTCTATACCTCTGTTCAGTAATAAATTAGTTACTAGTTAAAGATAATTAATTTTAGACTGAGATTTAAAGATCCTGTTCCTCCATCACACTTGCTACATTTTCAGAAAACCCCTCCCCTCAGGACTCTGGATCTATGCAAGAGAAGAAGCACAAAAATTATTAAGGGAAGGAATGCTGATGAAGGTTAGAAATCCAAATGGGAGGAATAGCTACCATATTGAATGGAAGATATATTCAATAGAATGGAAGACATATTCAATATTTATTATATATATATGCACACACTATATATAATATATATATATTTATAATGTCTGAGAAGGATGGAGAGAAAGACCCTTATATTGGTATGATGTTCTTGTGGAATATATACAATTTACCCTTGTTCACTCAAATGCAGATTTCTCTACCCCAAATGTCTAGTTTCAATCCAGATATTGCATTGTAATGCTTTTTTTAGCATCACCTGTCTAAAGTTTGTGTAACCATGCCACCATTTGTTCTCTGCATTGTCAATAAAACAACCAGCCAAGGCTGAGCAATAGAGAGAATTGGGTGGGACATTCTGGACTGGGGAGTTGGGGGGAGGAGAAAGAAGTGAGTGGGAGGAGGGATCAGAGAGAGAGAGAGATCTGAAAGGTGAGGATGTGAAAAGCATCCGGAGGTATGACTAAAAAAACAAGTATAATGTGGGAAATATGCATGGGAGGAAACTATGCGGGCTTAGAGGTGTAGGATGGAGTAATCATTGCCCAGCATTGTGCTCTAGGTTAACTAAACACATCCCAGTCTCTGTGTGGTGATTTGGGTACACAGCTGGTTTAGGAATAACTGCTGTTTAACTAAAAGATAAAACAATAATAAATATTAATAATCAACAACACTCTTCTAAACAACTAAAGGAAATGGAAAATCGAACAGATAAAATCTCCTATCAGGGTTAGGGTTATTGGGATCCAAACTCTGGTCCTCACAGTAGTTTGGATCCCAATAACCCATACATAATTTTGGTAGATATGTGGGACATCTATAATCTTAGCAATCAGTAGGTTCAAATAAAAGATCCCTAAGTCAATATGTTTAGCTAGACTAACTGGTTTATGAGCTCCAGGTTCAGTCAAGATCTTTCCTAGATCCCACCATTTGCCTGCAAATTTCATGATTTCCTTGTTTTTAATTGCTGAGTAGTATTCCATTGTGTAAAAGTACCACAATTTATGTATCCATTCCTCTCTTGATGGACTGGCTCTTTGACCTTCCCAAACACATCCCCTAGGGATGAGCAGCCTTGCTAGGCCACAGAGGAGGACATGGAAGCCAGTCCTGAAGAGGCCTGATAAGCTAGGGTCAGATGGAAGGGGAAGAGGACCTCCCTTACCAGTGGACTTGGAAAGGGGCAGGAAGGAGATAAGGGAGGAAGGGTGGGATTGGGAAGGAAAGAGGGTGGGGGCTATGGCTACAATACAAAGTAAATAACCTGTGATTAATATTTTAAAAAATAAAAATTATTTTAAAAAAACAGATGGAAGCCAGATACTTAAAAAAAAAATACAACCAAGTTTTGCCTATACAAATTTTATGACTTGATAATGCTGTTTTTGGACTCTCTTTAGGAGCCCCCATCAACAGCAACTAAATTAAAGGACTTTCTCATAGATGGTATTGGGTTTTTTTTTCTTTAGTTAGTTATATGATGTTTATTGAAGCATTGGTAGCCCAAGTGAGGTAATTTTATTTAAACTCTATATACACATGAAAAAATATCGAGTCTATGTAATTTTAGGTCTTAAATAACAATATGATTTTATTTCTGTTGCCTTGATTACCTTCCAGATGTTTATGGTATGTTGCTATTGTTAAAGATAGCATGAACTTCAAACACAAGACTCAAGGGAACCATGATTGCATAGTTTCTAGTCACAACTAGTGTCCAGAGCTGGTCACTGCCGCTTTGGCGGCTGCTTTGATATTCAAGTCTCAGCATGGAAGACAGGCTTCTATCATGCCTTCCCCTGGGGTCAGGGAAGAATTTGCAAGTCCATTCGCCTTTTGTTTTGTGACAGCAGGTGGTAGAGCTTATTAAAATCACAGCTCCTGCCTCACCTCCTTGTGAAGTTAACCCATTATGTTAACTGTGTTGTATAAACAAAGCAAGGCTACCTGGCCTGGTCGCCTTTTTGGGTGCAGAGCGCTTGGAGCTAAGAGCAGACTGCCAAAAGCCTCTCGGAACATAACGTGTGTTGCATATTTTATTAATTTCAATCCTCACCTGACTCAGGAACCTGTTCTGCTCTGCTGGCGGGCTCAACTAGTACAACCACAACATGATTCTTGCAAGGAAGACAATGCAGCCATTCCTCATGCAACCTGATAAGCTAGGGTCAAATAGAAGGGGAGGAGGACCTCCCCTGTGAGTGGATTAGGGGAGGAACATGGGGGAGAAAGAGGAGGGAGGGAGGACTGGGAACAAACAAAGTAGTGGCTACAGCCAGGATACAAAGTGACTAATTTGTAAATAATAATAATAATAATAATAATAATAATAATAATAATAAATCTCGCAGTTTCACACACAAACAAAAAGATTCAGAGAGTATCATGGAAGGTGTAGCATAAAATTCTCAGGGTCAAAGGAGCAGGGATTCTGCTGTGACATTGTTTCATTGTAATGGTAGATAAACTTCACTCATTACAAATCTTCAAAATAGCTGTGTTCCTGTTTAGTTTAACCGAATCCCGAAGAAATGCAACCCTAATAGATTTGCTAACCAATAAGGAAGAATTTCCTCAGGGCCCCATGTACAGACAAAGAATTACAGGCAACTGGGGAATTCTGACAGAGGAATTCGCCACCCAACTGGCTATTCAACACCAGGAGCAAACCACAAAATAATGTACATACAAATAACAGCAAACAGACTCAGAATGTTATATTTATTTACACAGTAGTGTAGACATATTTTAGTGACAAAAGTAATAACTAAAGAAAACAGAAGCCGTGATTTGAGAGGGAGAAACAAGTGATACAAAAGAGAAATTGGACGGAGTAAAAAAAAAAGTGAGAAAATGAAGCAATTATACTTTAGGCTACAATTTTTAAAGAGAAAAAGAATATAAAAAGTGATTAATTTAAATTGCAAATCATCAATTAAATTCAAACTTTGAAAGTCATAAAATTTACTAGCTAAAAGAATATCAGCTTTAGTGTAAATTCCTACACTTCTGGGTCAGATGTGTTATCTCTTTAATATGCCTTTCCTCCCCTTTTAAATAAAAAAAAAAATACAAAAAAAATTAAAGCTGTAAAGTAGGACTCAGTTTGAACAGTTACCTTATATATATTTGTTTACCAAGAAGTCGAATGCAAAATTATCAGTAAAGTGATAAGTAATGAAGAAAATTACATGAATGTTTCATAACAATAGAACAATAAGAAAAAGTTCTACGTGATAGAAAGAGAAAGCTTCTTGTTCTTGTCTCTTAATTTTTTCTCAGTAATCCAAAAAATTCTGCTAGTAATTTGGTCCACACATGCTGTGGGATATTAATATTCACTATTGATTTATCTTTTAGTTAACCAGTGTTTATTCCTAAACTAGCTGTATACCGAAATCACCAGAGACTGGGATTTATTTAATTAACCTAGAGCACAATGCTGGGCAACAGTTACTCCATCTTAAACCTCCAAGCCTACCATTCAGAATTTACTCACCATACTTGTTTTTAGTCACATCTAAGGTCCTGTTCATTCCCCCAAGTGGTTCCACGTCTGTCCTGTCTACCTCCACTTTCCTCCCTCCCTCCCTCCAGACCACAATGTCCCACTCTATTTTCTCCATTGTACAGCATTGGCTGGTTGTTTAAACAATACAGAGAGCAAATGGTGGCATGTTTACACAAACTTGAGATAGGTGATGCTTAGACTAAACATCACAATGCAATGTCCTGATTGAAACCAGATAATGGGGTAGAGAAATCAGCATTTGAATGAATAAGGGTAAATTTATACATTCCAAAAGAACATTATGCAAACTCTTTCCCCTTTAAGCCCAAAAAAGGCTCCCTTTATTTCAATACAATAATAATAAAAGCTATGAAAACTAAGGTAAGATTTACATGTGCAATGTCCAGTCCATGTGTATTTAGCAACTTAGGAGAAAGTATTTGATTATTTACCCTATGCGGACAAGTTCAGAGTACTATACCTAAATTAACTTTTCTCCTTATTGGTATTACCTGTATGAAAACAATTTCTTAAATTTTAAAAAACTTAAGCTTAATTGTGGAACTATAATTATTTGGTTTTCAACCCCACCAGAGACTTGAGAAGGAATAAAATTAGTCACCGGAGTAAATAGGAAGTGCATGTTAGCAGCTTACAAAAAATAAAACACTGTCAGACAGTTTACTGCCTGAACAGTCACCCATAACTCTCTGAGCCTTCTGGCTCAGAATATTTGACAGACATAAATGTGAAGCAGGAACTATTTAGGACTTGCTTACCATGTCTTGGCAGAGTTTGGCAGTCAACTTGTCCTGCATTTTAGCTTGCTCATTTTTGGCAGAATTCTCTATGTTCTGAGAGGAGGGCATTTTCTTTACTAGAGTGGCTTGTTTGCCATACTAGAAGCCATCTCCATATGGAGGTTCTTCAATGATCATCACTTTCTTTGAGGTAGGTGCTGCCAGGAGATGACCTGTTTCATTGTCAAAGAATCTTTAAAATAATAAAGACATTTTTAAATGCCATATTCTGTAGGTCTCTGAAGTTTTTGACGACTTACCTATATTTATGTAATAGACCTGTCTACATAATCATGTCTATCTATTAAACCTAGGATATATACTCTTGTGGTAAATTAGACTAGGATTTGACATGACTATGAGTTGATTAACAATTAACTATTATCTAATACATTAACAGTTTGCAATAGCAGTTTAAAAATATTGGAAGCAAACTTGAATTTGTGTCAATATGCTAAAATTTACTAATGTATTAAAAACAGACTTATTTTTGCATCAATATGCAAAATCCTATGCCAGAGTCAAAATTAACCTTATTTGAGAATAACAAAATCTTAAGTTGAGTAGTTTCAATAATCTACCTTTTATCTTATTATTCATATAAGATATCTCTGTATTTCCCTTTCTTTCTTTTCAACCCCTTTTCTCCTTTTCTGAAAAAGAAAAATCAAGAAAAGAAAAAGGAAAAGGGAGAAATCCCTGAGTCTAATCTTGTTTTCTCTCTGAATAATACCATTAATAATTTATAACCATCTTCCAATGACAGTAAACATTCATAGCCATAGAGAACAACCATAAACCTACCCAATCCCCCTTTAGGAAAATCACACATCTTTCTCATGGAGTTCTTCTAGCTGACATTTTGGACATTTTGAGAAAAAAATATTTTCAATAAAAGTGAAAAAAGAAAAGAAACGAAAAGAGAAGAAATGAAAACACATCCTCTTTTGGTGTGAGTGCTGTGATGCTCATAGATATTGAAGAAACTCTACGCTCAAAGCTAAACCCCAAACATTGAGGAGCAGATGCTGACAAGACGAAACACATTAGAATTTCTGGGGACAGAACCAAGAGAGACACCTTATGTGGTAAAAGGAACTTATCTTTAAAAAATAAAAATAAAAGGAATACCTTTAAAGTTCAGCTATTTCAGTTTTGATGTTTTAGTCATTTAAGCAGAAGCAAGAACCATAACAACAACAACAACAAAAAGAAAACCAAAAAAACTATAAAACATAATATGTCATATCTATGATTTTTAATAAAAGTTATGGGTAATATATACTAATTTACAAAAATTCAAGATAGTCAATGATTGTTGAAAATATTTACGAATTAACATGTCATTACTCAGGTTGAGTCATTTGTTTTCCATATTTTCTTGAATCACATTTTCTATCCTAATCATTATTATATGTACTATGCTTTTAAAATCTGGTATAATTCACAAATATGAATCATTTATAAATTGAACAATTAGTGAAAACCCATAGAAATTATGTTTTCTTCATTGTTTAATGTGACTTTCAAAACATAGAGGCAAGTTCTAGGGAAAATTATGTTTGAGAAACCATATTTTGATTCTTTGAGATTTTCCATTAAAGAAACATTGTCTTTATAACTTCTATGTGAAAGTATCAACTCATTAAAGTTAATTTTAAAGCTATTTTCAAAAGTATCTGTTAAGCCATAAATGAGCCAACTTTTTAATCATTGCACTCTCCAAGGATAAAACATTTCACAGAACTGTTGTAAAGATATGTCAAGATATATAATTATTTAAATGTATGCTTAGATTAAGAACACAGCACATAAATACATAAATGTATCAAAACTCCTGGCTTATAAAAGTGGAAACAAAACTAAGAATATGGAATGTTTTAGGCCAACTCTTATATTTTCAATAAAATAAATTTTGAAATTTTTGTATTTGAGAATGGAAGATAAAATTAACTTATAATCCAGCTAGATTCTTTCACATTAACAAGCAGTAGTTATTTATGCTCTGAATGGCAATGTTTATTTAAGTAACCAAATTTAACAAAGGTCATTTAAAATATTGAAATAAAATAAAAATGAGGCAATAAATTAATGCTTTGAATATGTTCTAAACTCATTAACCCAGGACATATTTTAGTAATTTATAGACATGCAAAAGTAGATTACCACAAAAATTCAATCATCTTTAAAATTATCAAAAAATATTTTGTGAAATTTTGCCCTCATCAAGTATTCAATTGTCAAAGGTTATACTTGAAAATAGTATTTAGAAACTAAGTATAAATATCACTTTCTACTCATCCACAAATGCTCTAATTATGTATTATAACAGTAAATTTGTGAAGGCTGTGGTGTTTCTCTAAGACTGTCATGAGAGTTTTAATTATTTTGAGCTGCAAAATTAGAGCCTGTGCTTTCATTTTCAGCTTTTCTAAAAGTTAAACTACAGATGGAGGACTTGTTTCAACATTCAGGGGAAAATAGAATTTGACTTGTTTAACATCAGTGTCAAAGCTTGCTTACAATAATGCAGTTTTTACATAGGCATGTTATATCTTTACTTATGAGTGCCTGGAGAGGACAGAATGACTGGTTGTTATTCTCTGAATGAAATACATAGCTTATTTTATACATGGCATCTAACTAAACTATATGAATATTTAATACAACATATGATGACAGAATATTAAATATAGAAAATAATTAGCTTACCATGTTTTAATATAACTAAATATAAAGTGAGTTACATTTTACTCCTAAAAATTATTATTTCATCAAATTTCCATTTTAAAATAAACAGTTTTTCATAGGATTTCATAATGGTTCAGGAGATAAATTACTTGTTATCTTCGTTTTCTCGATTTTTTTTTCGTTAATGTTTAAGAGCTTAGTGAGAAGCCTCTAAGAAGAGGAAACTGCTAGTGGAATAGACACATTATTGAATTTGGAAAGAAAACTCACCTGTCAATGCTGTTTTTGACAGACAGTAGAGTTGTGAGAAATAGCCTTCACCATGGATGAGCCATGTATTTAGTTATTTGGTTATCCAATACAAAGTGGTAAGCCCTGAAACCATCTATGTACAAGAAACACAATGGGAAAGGGAAGAATGATGTAACCCTTTTGTATTTTTTTATTTTACTGGAAACACAGCTTTTCTTACTATTTTACATAAAGTATGTGTTTCATACTATATTTCATTTTCCTTTTCATACTATATTTGTAATATATTCTGATTGTGATTTCCACTCATTCAAATCCTCCCAGTTCCTTCCCACCTCATCTCTGCTCCAGATCCATAACTTTTCTGACTCTGTTTGGAAAATATTCAGAAACAGAAGGAATAATAATACAGAAAAGACATAAAGAGAAGAAGAGAAGAGAAAAAAAATAAAAACAGGAGTGACCAAACAAACATGGTTTTCTTATGATTGTTTGGTCACTCCTGTGGAGTGAATGAAGGAGGGGGCTATGCCTGGGATGCAAAGTACCTCACCTGTGATTGATATAAAAATTAATAAATTTATAAAAAAATAAAAATAAAAATAAAAATAAAAAAGAAATCCTAGTACCAAAAACAATGTGAATATCTTTTGTAATTTTTTTTCTAGAATATAAGAGACCTCCACAGTTTAATACCCATGAGATATATGGATTGTCAAGGCATGGGTCAGGAGACCAGAAGAAATGCAAAAGATAGGTATTGGTAATAATCAACAGCTGGCCAAGCTAATAACCCAAACAATAAGCAAACATGTAGTACATCCAATCTTCTATTTAAATAACTGTAGCAATATAAACTATTAGTTGATGGATAATATCTGAATGTCACTACAGATACATAGTAAATTTCATAAAGTTAGGCTTTAAGGAAGAATTGGAAAGCAACAGTTATTTATTACTGTTTAGGTGTATATTAAATATAAGTGACTCAAAGAAACAATGTAAACAAAGAGTAATTAAAAGGAGAGCATCCAGTTTTTTTTTCCAAGAATAGATCAGGATTTCTAGTGTACTCAGAAAAAAAGGGGCTATTAAAGAATAGAGAGTAGCACTGAGTGAAAAATACCAGGAATATTTAAAGGAAATCAAATGTTTTAAACACTGCTGAGAAGGACTCCAAAATGAAGACAAAGCAACTTCCATTGATTTGGCAAAGCGAATACTCTCAGTGACCTTGACAAGGATTCTAAATAGTATGTCGGAAATTGAATTAAGTACCTTAAAATGTCATTGGCAGAAGGGAATGTCTCAGCACTTTATCATGTGAATTAGTGTGTGTGTGTGTGTGTGTGTGTGTGTGTGTGTGTGTGTGAAGTAAATTGAAAAGGAGAAGACAGAGGGCAAAGAAAGGTATGTGTCAACATTTAGAGTGTGGTTTAGGAGCAATACAAAATGGGTAAATTGCAAAAATGTATGGAAGAAATGTCCTTTGATAATAACCATTGGCAGGGAACAATCAAACAAAGGAAAACTCCACGAAATATATGAGGCAAATCCAGGATTGGCTTACATGCTTTGTAATCTTGGCATTTAAAAGGTCGAGGCAAGAGAGTCAGACATTAAAAGCCAGCTTCTGTTACAAAGCCAACTTGAAACCAGACAGGGTTGCATGAGACATTGTCTCAAACAAATGAAAAATATGAGACCAATCTGAATGTGACTGGAACATTAGTGATGAGAGAATAGGAGAGCTCATGTTTCATTGGATCCTATTAATAATATTATTATTATTATTAGCAGCAATTCATTCACTTTATAACCCTGTTGTAGCCTGTTCTCTAACCTCCTCCTAGTCCCACCCTCTGTTCATTTTCTTCCTCCTAGGTCCCTCCCCTAGTCCTACCACTTTGGAAATCAATCTGGTGCTTTCTCAGAAAATTAGAGATACTGCTACCTCAGGATCCAGCTATACCATTCTTGGACATATACCTGAAAGATGCTCAACCATACAATAAGAACATTTGCTCAATCAATTATGTTCATAGCAGCTTAATTTGTAATAGCCAGAATCTGGAAACAACATTGATGTCCCTCAAAGAATAGATAAAATTGATACAGAAATTGTGGTATATTTATACATTGGAATGCTATTCAGCAGTTAAAAACAAGGAAATCATGAAATGTGCAGGCATTGGTGGGAACTAGACAAACTCTTCCTGAGTGAGGTATCCCAGAAGGAGAAAAACACGTATGGTATACAATCACTTATAAGTGGATATTAGCCATATAATATATGATAAACATACTAAAATCTATAGTCCTAAAGAAGCTAAACAACAGGAAGGTCCTAGGGAAGATTCTTAATCCTCATTCAGAATGGCAAACAGGATAGACATAGGAAGCAGGAGAAGACAAGGAACAAGACAGGAGCCTACCACAGAGGGCCTCTGACTCTACCCTCCAGGGTATCAAAGCAGATGCTGAGACTATAGCCAAACTTTGGGCAGAGTACAGGGAATCTTATGGAGGAAGGGAGAAATAGAAAGACCTGAAGAGTACAGGAGTTGCACAAGGAGACCAACAGAGCCAAATACAGTCTGGGCCCAGGAGGGCCTACAGAGAATGATGTATCAAGCAACGACCATGCATAGAAATATCCTAGACCCCCCCATGGGCAGGTCAGTCTATATGGGGTTTCCCAAGTAAGAGGAGCAGGGGCAGTCACTGGCATGAACTTGGTAGCCTGCTCTTTGATCACCTCTTTTTGGTCAGGTGGCCTAACTAGGCCACAGAGAAAAAGGATCCAGGCTGTCCTGATGAGAACTGATGTGCTAGAGTCAGACAGAAGGGAAGGAGGATCTTCCCTATCAGAGGACTAGGGGAAGAAGAGGGAGGGAGGGTGGGAGCAGGAGGTGATGGGAGGGCTAAAACTACAATACAAAGTGAATACATTGTATATTTAATAATAATAATAATAGTGATGATGATAATAAAATAAACTTAAAGGGGGTTAGGTATTTGAATGTTCATATAAACAAAATACTATTTGATTAGACTACATACCATTCATATATATAAGCTTTCATTGTCCATCTGAAATTAAAATTTAATTTGGCATTCTGTGTTTTGATGGGCCTAACCTGGCAACATTAAGCAAGACAGAATATGAACACACTAATTACATATTAATCCATTTTATCATTCATAAATTCATATTTAAATTTCTCGAATCAATTTCAAGTTTTGTTGACTAAAGAACAATATTGTTGTGCAAGACAGGCAGGCCTTTGTGTATAGGCTCAGCAACTCAGCTGCCATCCTGGCCTAGGTCCAATAAGTCAATCTATCAGAACAGCTAGTCCATCTATGAGCTGCTGGAATGGAGGAGCGGGTCCTGCAGACCTGAATGTCATTATTGAATAAGGCTTGTCCAAGACCCAGTGGCCACACCCCTAGCATGGAACTGATGTGGTTGCAACCTGAGCTGCTTACTGTGCTGTAAGATAGCACAGGTCAGTGGTTTTTCCTGAAGTCTGCAAGTATAAAATTTATTCCTGGTGACCCTCAGGACAGCCCATACAGAGGATCAGGAGGTGTGCATCAACCTGGAGCTCACATAGAAGATGATCCCAGACTTTCTGCCTAGTGATAAGATCACCCTGATTCTAGAAAACAGCAGGATATACACGATGAATTTTAGAGATTTTTCCAGTATTTATGTGTGTTAGAGACCAGAAACCTTGAACCAGATAAATGACTATTTGCAATCAGTATTTGCATGTAAAGCTGTTTGAAAATCAATCAAACAAACAAGAAGAACAAACTTGACATAATGCAGTTTCCATTGCCACTATGATGAAGGAATCTGAGATGGAGATATGGGAGAGATGGAGGAACCAAGCAGTGAGCAAATGATGGAAAGAGGAGGAACTGGAGACATGATGGCTTTAATTGGTGACAGATATAAGAGATAAGGCTTCAGTGGATGGGGGAATATGACATTGCTCATTAAGAACAACAGAAAGGTGTGCAGCAGCCTAGAGATTGCGCTCTAACCCAGGTCCAGAACAAACTCTCCAGATGCACGATTGCCTGGTTCTGAGCAACAAGATGCCTGAGATGAAGAAAAGGTTCATTTTCTGGATTGGAACTTCTTGAAAGACAAAAAAACTGAACAAAAAAAAGTGCAGTGTGTTTCATACTACTGTGATGTTCCATAGCAAAGACTGTTAACATTAAAGTCATACTTGCAATGCATTAGCAAGGCTGTGAACTCATGTATAAGTGGGTTCTAGACCTTGAGTATCATATTACAGACAAATAATAAAGGAAATGCCGTTTATGGCCAAGATAACGAACAATTTAAGAAATTATTTCAGAAAATATTACGTATACCCAAATGTGTAGCTTCTTGTCAAAATCCATGTTTTAGCACTTAAATTTTATTTTTATCTTGTATTCATTCCCTTGTTCATTCAGATCTCATGGTTGATTTGAACAGAACATTTTGAAAGATTAGTGAAGCACAAAATGTATTTGTCTTGTTTATTTTGTTAACAATTGAATCCACACAGAGAGTACATTTTCATAAATAGATATGGCAGTTTCCTACTTAAAAGCATGAATTCTTCATTTAGTAAATGTATTCCTAAGTGAAGAAATAATACTTCCTCTTTACTTTAATTTTTTTTGCTTTAGAAAGTTATGACTCATTTAATGAATTCTACATATTTACTCTTCCCACCATCATCTTCAACACCACTACCCCTCAAAAACGTTCAGCTGTTCCTTATCAGGCCACTTAGAAAATGTGCCAGAAATTAAAAAAAGAAAAGAAAAAAAAACACTTTAGATTATAAAGATATTATAATCCTATAAAATGCTTATAATTCTATAGTTCTAAGTATTAAGCATATTAATTCACTCCTGATTCCAAGGTCATCTATATTACATACTTCACACTGCTTTTAGGAAAAAAGAATGTACTCTATAACTTAGAATCCTCTTACCTCCTGATAATAGGTGGATAGTAAAGAAGTTGAACTTTGCTATTTTGGATTTATCAGCCAATGCTTACCTGTAGGTAACTCAACAGCCATTATGATCACATAAAGAACCAGGACCATTACTAGAACCATTTAATTATATGACCTAATGAAATAATCATTATGAATGTACCTTCATATAGTACATTTCTTAATTATTTGTAGATATATGCATAAATGCATGCCACATTCATTTCATTGCATGTGTGATTTTCATTCCATGGTTTCCTAAATAATTAATTATGCTGTGAATTATTTGTGTAGTAATATGCAATTACTAAAAAAATTAATAGCACTTAATTCATTTTTAAATATCTAGAAGGTGAATAAATATCTGGAGCTCATGAGCATAGAAATAGATTTTAATTATAGGTGATAGTAGTACGAAGGCAACATGAAAGATAAATGAAGGAAATTAACTTTATTAAACATCAAAGTGAAGCTAGAGGGGTTAGAAAGAGGAGAAATTATGGGTTAGGTTAGACCAAACTAAGGACAGATGAAGAATTCTTACAGAAATCCACTATATTTTATGCTATTAGTTATATTTAATTATAAATATAGTAATTAAAAAAGAATTTGAACAGAAATACCTTGCATAGAGTAATAATGTTTGTACCAGAAGACATGGGTTATTAAATGACAATTTCAGTCCCAACCAAAGAAAACTTCTCCATATACTATTTGTAAAGGAGGCCTCAGAGAAACCCAGAACAACAGAAAGCATTGCCATTGCTCTTGCTGGCCTTCTGAAACTAGATGGTAACACTATATTACCAAATTTACCTCTCTATTGAGATGCAGAACATAAAGAAACTGACTTCAACTAACCAATAAGCTCTTCTTGATGGTAAGCTTTCATTATGCCACAGAGTGACGTATAGCTTCAGAGGCTGCTTCCTAACTGGATAGAAGGCTTGATCCACAGAATGAAATTCAAACCTGGAATGGTTAGACTGGCCAAAGTCATTATTGAAGAACTCACAGAACATACAGGGGGAAACAATTGTTTTGGTATTACATGATGACAAACTGCCTTCTAAATATTTATGCTTAACTTGCAGATTTATATGGCTCTCAACTTACATCAACCTCTCTCTGTATACATACACATATATATATGCAAATATATGTATATACGTATACATGTATATACATGTATACATATGTGTACACATATATGTGTATATGTGTGTATAGACATATGCATATATGTGTATATGTGTATGTGTTGTGGGGTATATGGGTGTGTGAATTTTTTTCTAGAATGTTCAATATCATTTTTTTCTCTAAAATGTATTTTGGAAAAGTAAAATAACAAAATGTGTAATTCATTATTTTTAATTTAACTATTCATTCTATATATAATTGCACAATCATCAAGCTAAAATAGTAAGAGGTCTGTTGAGGAATGTAAATTTGTTCTGAGAATATGAATATGAATGGTCTCTTCAATTTTTTCACTCTTTCAGGTTTTGACTAGTTTGTCATTGTTTGTTGTTTAACATATATGTTATTATTGTTCAAACAATACATGTTTTGAAAGAATAATTGTGAGCGTGATATGACAGTGTTCTCTGAAAGAACTGTATGTAAGTGTAAGACATGGGGGAAAGAGAATAAACAGTCAGTGGCTTAGAACTTAAAAAGGTGTTTTGCCTCTTTTGCACAAGGAACTACACACTGAGTTTTATTGCAATGAAAGATTATCAAATGTGTGTGTGACCACTGCATTTCACAGTCAGACCCAGTAAAGAACATGCTCATCACCTCTGCTTTCCATTACTGAACCACACACGCCAACAAAGTTTGACAGTGCTTTTTTAAATATTTTTTTTATTTTTTTATATTAATCACAGTTTATTCACTTTGTATCCCAGCTGTAGCCCCTTCTTTCATTCCCTCCCAGTCCCAACCTCCCTCCCTCATCTCCTCCCTGCCCTTTTCCAAGTCCACTGATAGGGACAGTCCTGATAAGCTAGGATAAGCTAGGGTTAGCTGGAAGGGGAGGAGGACCTCCTCTGTGGCCTGGCAAGCCTGCTTCTCCCTCAGAGGTGTGGTCAAAAAGCCAGCCACTGACTTTATGTCAGAGACAGTCCTTGTTCCCCTTACTAGGAAGCCCACTTGGATACTGAGCTTCCAAGGGTTTCATCTGAGCAGAGGTTCTAGGTTATCTAGGTTATATCCATGAATGATCCTTGGTTGGAGTATTAGTCTCAGATGTCCCTCAACTGAGGAATAGATATAGAAATTGTGGTACATTTATACAATGGAATACTACTCCTCAACTAAAAACAAGGATATCATGAATTTTTCAGACAAATTGTGGGATCTCCAAAAGATCATCCTGAGTGAGGTATCCCAGAAGCTGAAAGACACACAGGGTATATACACACTTATAATTGGATATTAGGCATATACTAGAGGATAAACATACTAAAATCTGCACACCTAAAGAAGCTAAGCAAAAAGGAGGTCCCTGGGTAAGATGATCAATCTTCAATCAGAAAGACAAATGGATGGACATTGGAAGAAGCTGAAAATAGTAAACAGGACAGGAGCCTACCACAGAGGGCCTCTGAAAGACTCTACCCAGCAGTATATCAAAGCAGATGCTGACTCTTATAACCAAACTTTGAGTAGAATGCAGGGACTCTTATGAAAGAAGGGAGAGAGAGTACAACCTGGAGAGCTCCACAAGGAGAGCAACAGAACCAAAATCTCTGGGCACTGAGATTTTTTTTGACAATGTTTTTAGCACTTCAAATAATATTTTGTGTATGATCAGAATGAGTATGGAGAAAGCACCATAGATTATTCTAGGCCTTTTGGGTAAATAATGGGATAACACATCCAGTAGTGGAAGCAAATTTCCAATTCTCTTTAGAGGAAAGTACTTCCTGTCTTCCTGTCATTCTACACTGAGTACCACAAAAGGGGTTCCTGTGCCCCATCTGTTCTAACACTGAACAAAAATTTCCATCTCCTTTGAAGGTCATAACAAGACAGCTGTTGACCATCTTCTATACCTTTTGGAAGAAGATTACATTAAAAAGAAAATAATTTTTAAAGAAAATATTTTAACACCTAATTTTTCTTTTTCATGAAGTGTTAACATCTTCCTATACTGGTCCTTAAATGATTTATAGAAAAAATAATTATATAAAAAAGCACTGTACTATTAGGTATTTGGAAAACATCAGAAATTACACACACACACACACACACACACACACACACACACACACACACACACACACACACACACACATATATATATATATATATATATATATATATATATATATATATATATATATATATATTTGTATTACCCCCTCTGGTCCTTGAAATTATTAAAAACTGACATCTACACCTTCACTAACTAAGGTACAGAGCCCCAAAGCTACATATTTGAGGTTTTTAAACATTTACTTTTTCTCAGCAGATATGATTCATTATAGAGAAATGAAGAAAATTTGTTTGATAATTTAAATGGCTTTTTTCCAATACATATTTCATCAATGCAGTATAAAGTTTAGTATCTTCCTTTGCAAGATTGAAATATTTAATTTTTTTTAAACATTTTAAAACATCAAATAAGTCTTACTTATGACTAACAGATGCATTGGCAGTTTGGGGATTTTATAGGCAATCCATTTCAACATCATCATCTTTAATTGTTACAGTACCAGCAACACAAAATGATTATTAAATGCATTCTATAAAGAATATACATATAGGTATTTGTTGAGGTGATCCAAGATGGCTTCCGGTAGAGGACACTGTGTCTGAGGAGTAGGACAGCAGTGTCTGCACAGCGACCAGGAGACTGAACTCTGGGAACTAAAACACCAGCATTTGGGATTGCCAGGTGAGTGGAATTCCTATGGTGAGGAAATCAAGTAGGAAAGTCCTAGGGTCACACAGTTATTCCCCAGAAAAACTCCGGGTGACTGGCTGCGCATAGCCCTGATCAGAAACACACAGCCGCCCTGGGCGCTACCAGCTACCATTCTGGATTGGATCACACAGCCTCTGGGCCAGACTTAGAGACCCCAGATACCGATCCAGACCAGGCTGCATAAGGCAGGCACACTCCACTCGGCACCGGCAGCTTCACCCCTGACAGGGACACATAGTATCAGCTGCTACCTCGAACTGGAACACTCAGCCTCTGGCACAGAGTGAGGAGCCAAGCCTCAAGTCCAGCCTGTGGTGCTCACAGACTCTAGCACAGAGCAAGGAGCTGGGCACACAGATCCTACAACAGAGTACAACTGAGGCAACAACACACACTATCAAACTACTAGAACTCCCTGATCTTCTTGAAGAATACTCCAGACAAAAGAGATTGACAGTTCCAGTCTGAAGTTTAGCCTCCAAGCACAAAAAGCTCCTTGATTAAATATAAACAACTGGCCAAAAGTTGATGAAAGAACTCACCCAACAAAAATCAGGACACCATGGCCCCACCAGAAACACCCAAAAGCAATGGAGATTTTAATTTAGCAGAGACACAGGAAAATACAAGACCACCTGCATTTGTAAAAGAAACATTATTAAAGCTGAAATAACACATTGATCCCAACACCCTAATAGTGGGAGATTTCAACACTCCACTCTCAGCAAGGGACAGATCATGTGGTCAGAAGTAAGACAGGGAAACACGGGCACTCAGAGACCCTAAATCAACTAGACCTAGAGATGTCTACAGAACATTTCACCCCAGATCAACAGAGTATACCTTCTTTTCAGCACCTCATGGAACCTTCTCCAAAATAGACCATACACTTGGTCATAAAGCAAGCCTCAGCAAATACAAGACAATTGAAGTAATCCCTTGTGTCCTATCTGACCATTAATGTCTAAAGCTGGACGTCAACAACAACAGAAACAGCAAAAGGCCTGCACATACATGGAAACTGAACAACTTGCTACTCAAGGACAGCTTGGTTAGGGAAGAAATTAAAAACTTCCTGGAATTCAATGAAAATGAAAGCACAACATGCCCAAGCTTATGGGACACAACGAAGGCAGTGATAAGAGGAAAGTTCATAACACTAAGTGCCTTCTAGAAGATATTTGAAACATCTCATACAAGCAACTTAACAGTCCATCTGAAAGCCCTAGGGGGTAAAAAAAATAAGCAGATACACCCAAGAGGAGCAGGCAGTAGGAAATAATCATACTCAGGGCTGAAATCAGTCAATTGGAAACAAATAAAACAATTTAAAGAATCAATGAAACCAAGAGCTGGTTCTTTGAGAAAATCAACAAGATAGACAAGCCCCTAGCCAAACTAACCAAAAGGCAGAGAGAAACTATCCAAATTAGCAAAATGAGAAATGAAAAGGGGCCATAACTACAGACACTAAGGAAATCCAAGCAATCATTAGGTCTTACTACAAAAGCCTATACACCACAAAATTTGAAAACCTAAATGAAATGGACAATTTTCTTGAGAGATTCCACCTACCTAAATTAAGCCAAGATCAGATAGAAAGACTGAATAGATCTATATACCCCAAGGAAATAGAAGCAGTCATCAACAGCCTCCCTACCAAAAAAAAAAGCCCTTGGCTAGATGGTTTTAGTGCAGCATTCTACCAGACTTTCAAGAAGTCCTAACACCAATTTTCTCTAAGCTGTTCCACAAAATAGAAATAGAAGGAAAATTACTGAACTCTTTCTATGAAGCCACAGTCACCTTGATACCTAAACCACACAAAGATCCAACAAAAAAAGAGAACTTCAGACCTATCTCTCTTATGAACATGGATGGAAAAATACTCAATAAAATACTTGCAAACGGAATCCAAGAACACATAAAGATATCATTCACCATGACCAAGTAGGCTTCATCCCAGGCATGCAAGGGTGGTTCAATATACGCAAATCCATCAATGTGATCCACCATATAAACAAACTTAAGGAGAAAAACCACATGATCATCTCCTTAGATGCCGAAAAAGCATTTGAAAAAATCCAACACCCATTTATGTTTAAAGTCTTGGAGAGATTCGGGATACAAGGCACATACCTAAACATAGTAAAGGCAATATACAGCAAGCCTATAGCTAACATCAAACTCAATGGAGAGAAACTTAAATCAATCCCACTGAAATCAGGGACAAGGAAAGGCTGCCTATTTTCTCCATATCTCTTCAACATAGTATTTGAAGTCCTAGCTAGAGAAATAAGACAACTAAAGGAGATCAAGGGGATACAAATTGGAAAGGAAGAAGTCAAAGTATCAGTATTTGCAGATGATATGATAATATACACGTGTGACCCCAAAACTTTAACCAGAGAACTCCTTCAACTCATAAACACCTTCAGGAAAATGGCTGGATACAAAATCAACTCAAAAATCAGAAGCCCCTCTCTATAGCAAAGACAAGAGGGCCAAGGAGGAAATTAGGGAAACAACACCCTTCACAATAGCCACTAATAACATAAAGTAGTTTGGGGTGACTCTAACCAAGTGAAAGATCTGTTTGAGAAAAACTTCAAATCTCTGAAGAAAGAAATTGAAGAACATATCAGAAGATGGAAAGACCTCCTGTGCTCATGGATTGGTAGGATTAACACAGTGAAAATGACCATACTGCCAAAAGCAATCTACAGATTCAATGCAATTCCCATCAAAATACCTACACAATTCTTCACAGACCTAAAAAGGAAAATTCTCAACTTCATATGGAGAAACAAAAATCCCAGAATCTCCAAACTGAACCTGTATAACAACAGATGATCTGGAGGTATCTCCATCCCTGACCTCAAGCTGTACTACAGAGCAATAGTAATAAAAACTGTATGGTATTGACATAGAAACAGAATAGTGGATCAATGGAACGGAATAGAAGACCCAGAAATGAACCCACACACCTATAGAAACTTGATTTTTGACGAAGAAGCCAAAACCATTCATTAGAAAAAAGACAGCATCTTCAACAAATGGTGCTGGTCCAACTGGATATCTACATGTAGAAAATGAAAATAGATCCATATTTATCACCTTGCACAAAGCTAAAGTCCAAGTGTATCAAAGACCTCAACATAATACCAGATACACTAAGCCAGTTAGAAGAAAAAGTGGAGAGGACCCTAGAACCCATTGGCACAGGAGACTACTTCCTCAATAGAACACCAAAAGCACAGGATCTAAGATCAACAATAAATAAATGGGACCTCATGAAACTAAAAAGCAAAAGACACTGTCATCAAAACAAAAGGACACCTTGCATACTTGGAATTGATCATTACCAATCCTACTTCTGACAAAGGGCTAATATCCAGTATATATAAAGAACTCAAGAAGTTAAACAGCAACTAATCAAGTAATCTAATTAAAAAATCGGTATGGAGCTAAAAAGAGAACTGACTGTAGAGGATTATAGAATGGCAGAAAAACACTTAAAGAAATGCTCAACGTCCTTAGCCATCAGCGAGATGCAAATCAAAATGACCCTGAGATTTCACCTTACACCCTCCAGAATAGCTAAGATCAAAAACTCTAGTGACAACGCATGTTGGAGAGGCTGTGGAGAAAGAGGAACCCTCCTCCATTGCTGGTGGGAATGCAAACTTGTACAACCACTCTGGAAATCAAATTGTCACTTTCTTAGACAATTAGGAATAGTGATTCCTCAAGACCCAGCTATACCACTCTTAGGCATATATCCAAAAGATGCTCAAGAATTCAACAAGGACATTTGCTCAACTATGTTCGTAGCTGCTTTATTTGTAATAGTCCGAACCTGGAACCAACCCAGATGTCCCTCAGTTGAGGAATGGATACAGAAATTATGGTTCTTTTACACAATGGAATACTACTCAGCAATTAAAAAGGAGAAAATCATGAAATTTGTGCGCGAATGGTGGGACCTGGAAACAATCATCCTGAGTAAGGTATCCCAAAAGCAGAAAGAAACATATGGCATATACTCACTTATATAGGCCTATAGTATAGGAAGGTCATGCTGAAAGCTATACACCTAGGGAAGATAAACAAGAAGGAGAACCATGTTGGGATGATCAATGCTTGCTTAGATGGACAAATGGGATGGTCATTGAATGTAGGAGGAAACAAGCAACAGGACAGGAGCCTACAAGAGGGTCTCTGAAAGACTCTATATAGCAATGTATCAAAGCAGATATTAAGATGCACAACTAAGCCTTCAGCAGAGAGCAGGGAATAATATGAAAATAGGGAGAGTTCGTAAGACTTGGGCAGAACAAGAGCTCCAGAAATACCAAATAGATCAGGGCACAGGGGTCTTTTATGAGACTGTTTCTCCAACCAAGGACCATGTATGAATATAACCTAGAACCCCTGTTCAGATGTGGCCCATGGTAACTCAGTATCCAACTGGAGACCCTAGTAAGGGGAACAAGGACTATTTCTGTCATGAACTTAATGGCTGGCTCTTAGATCCCCCCCCCCCCTCATGGGATATACGGCCTAGCTAGATCCCAGAAGAGGACATTGCAGCCAGCCCTGAAGAGTCATGATAAGGTAGGGTTGGATGGAAGGGGTGGAGTTCCTCCCCCATCAGTGGCAGGGAGGAGATGAGGGAGGGATGGAGAAAGTGGAAGGGAATGAGGGAGGGGGCTACAACTGGGATACAAAGTACCTAACCTATTATTAATATAAAAATTAAAAAAGAAAAAAGAAGATACATATAGCAAGTTATATCTTTGAACATGCCACATGATAAACCTACATATAACTGTTGTGATTAGAGATGTGTTCTGGGAGGAACACATCTTCTAAACTCAGCTCAGCATAAAATGAAGGAATTCCTTTTTTAATGGGGCGTCCTCTTCTCTGCTGGTGGAGCCAGATTTCCACACCCACTACCTGAGGGAAATTACAGATACAATTTCCTTTCTTTTGTTTAGCAAGCACCTGGGAATTCTGGGATGCCTCTCTCTATAAGTGAGGTATTCCAGTACTTTAATCCCCCACCAATTATCTATACACAACCTAGATATTCCTACCCCCTCCCTAAAGTTTTATACAACACTTTCCCCCACAATGAAATTGAACTTCCTAGCTGAAGCTGGGCCTAGAAGTCTGTCATTTCTGTCAGTGTGCATGGGCCATCTGAATCCCCAGTTTTTTTGCTTCACTTCTGCTTCTTCTGTCCCTGGGGACCAGTGGCTAAGGACCCCCTGGGGTGGAGAGTCCCAGCATTACTCTACAAAATAGTGTGAGCTTAGCCCATAAAAACATGCTATTATTACTGAAACATAAAATTCAGTGGATTTCATACATTAATAATATGTTTGATGTTGTTTCAGCTGGGGATAAGCAAAATGTTTTAAAGTGAAATGAACTGTTTTGACAGTTGCTTATATAGTACAGTGTTAAGTTCAGTTATGATTCCTTTCAAAGGCAGAAGCAAATAAAGAAGTTACTACTCTTGACTTTCATTTTTGGTTGAAATTGAGCTTTCACTGCCAGTTCTTAACATTTTACATAAAATCACTTTAAATTCTCTTTTGAGGGAAGGGCAGAGTAGGGCAAGAAAAACTTAGGGGAAGAAAATTCTCATTAATTTCACTGAATTGTATATTGCATATATTTTCATGGGATATTGGTACCCTGAAAGCAATACTTAAATAATTTCCCAGCATGGCATAATCTATGCCTGCACGTATTTTGCATAAGTTATTACCTTCCACCAAGGAATGAAAATAAGAATTGTTTTAAATAGGATATGCTTGATAGTGAATCAAATTTCCCTAGTATGTAAATTATTTCCTGGGAGTGAATAAGGCACATTGGGAGCAATTTAATAAATGATACCCTAGAGGTCTGAATGGATTAATGAAGCTGATTATCCTTTTCCTGCAGCAGGAAAGAACTGTCACTCTTCAGTTAGCCTAAGATGAGCTCTCCATTGTGTTACTTCAAGGTATTTTGTGGGGGAAGGGCAGAAGAAGATAAGTACAGGTGGTCCATTTACTTCTTCTTGGGGTACACTTTGCATGATTACTTTCTGTCTTACTTCACATGATATTCTTAGCACAGGGAAGATAGTCTCACTGAATAATGAGAGTGAGCTGCATATCTTGAGGAAAACAATAAAAACAAAATAAAGACATGATACCTCTGTTGTGCTGTAGCTGGTCTTATGGGGATACCCATAGGGTCTTTTCCAAATCCTAATGCACTTGGACTTGGGCTGCACTTGGACTTTTTTGTAATGCCTCACAGGTGTGTCTTGCTTTATAATGAATGTCTATAGAATCGGCTCAATTTTTCTTTTTACTTAGCTGTTAGCAATAAATGGTGGAGACTTAATGCCAATAAGAAAATGGCAGCTCACAATTTCATATAAAATACCTCAATTGATTTTCTACTATTGTGCAACAAAGCATTATGTTGTAGATATTTATTGTTATAAAACACATCATTTAACTGCCTCTGTAATTTTGTAGGTGCTAGAGTAAAAATACCACAGACATTTTGGCCTTATTGAAGAATTTACTTCTCATAGCTCTGGAGGCTACGTTATTGAAGAGCAAATTTTTAATCAACTTCATACCTACTTGCTTAGAGATAGATACTGTATGAAAATTTTTTCTTTTCCATCCCTGTATGAGTACACCTTTCCCATTATGGTTCTCACATTCTTATGATCTCCTTGTAAATAATAGCATCCCAAATCCCCATTGAGTGTAAGAGTAGCAACACCTATTTTGGAAGATGACATAAACATGATTTTCTTAGTACACTGATGTTCACAGTGGGTCAGTGTTGTTTGCAGGGATTTGCATCCTTCTGTTCAGGGAGAAAGGAAGTCATCCACTAGAGCTGTAAGCCTATCTGCCCTTCTGTGCCTTCATCCACATATATTCGGCTTGTTGGCAAGTTCTTCTTTTTAGTGTTCTCTTAAAATCTTTTTCTTCACAATGTATTCATCATATATCCCAATTGAAGACCCCTTCCTCAGCTCTACCCAGTCTCACACTCCCTCTTCACCTCATCCCCTTCCCGTAGTCCACTGAAAGAGGGAGTTCTCCGCTATTGTCTTCTACCCATGGCTTGTTAAATCTCATCAGGACTGCTTGCATCTTCTTCCTCCATGGCCTGGCAAAGCAAAATCATCAGGGGCTAGTGATCAGAGAGCAATCAGCTGAGTGATGATAAGGGCAGCCCCTGATCCCCTCTCTCAGAAATCTACATGGAGACTGAGCTGCCAATTGGCCACATCTGGACAAGAGGTCTAGGTTGTCATCATGCATGGTCCTTGGTTTGTGCATCAGTCTTTGCAGGACCCCCTGGGCTCAGAACTTTTAGTTTTGTAGAGATTCAGTTTTCACAACTCCTGTATCATTCTGAGTTTGGCTACCTCAGAGTATTAGAACACAGTGACTTTATTTACATCTCTGAACTCTGATGGCTTGAATGAGATGTTCCCCCATAAGTCTCAGGCATTATTGGTTGTTTGAGGGAGGCTAAAGAGATGTGGCATTCCTGGAGGAAGTAAGTCAATGTAAGTACATTTTGATATTTCAAAAGTCTTATGCGATTTCCAAGGTGCTTTCTCTTTCCTGTTTGAAATCGGAGATGTGAGTCATTGGCTATTCTTGTCAACATGACTGGATGTTTCTTGCAGTGTTTGTTTTACCACTGTGATTTTTACACTGTGATTTTAACACAGTCATTATTATGGAACCGTAAGCCCAAATTACCTTTCTTTCTGAAAATTTTCTTAGTTATGGTGTTTAACTACAACAGTGATACAACCACAAAACTAATTTTGTTACCTATGGAAAAAAAAAAAACAGTTGTGTTACTATTGAATTTTCAGGATTCATAAATGTACTAAGACAATCAGACCAAACAGATCATATGTTACCAATGAATTTTGCATGCCGCAGAGTATGATTATTTGACACACATGTGGAAAAATATATTCATAAACATGCACTTTAAAAAAATATGTGACTCCCCACAGATCAGAATGTTCTGCAGATAAAATATTCAAAGTTGTCACTTAAAATACTTTTCTTTCCAGAGAATTTAGCATTAAAAAATACAACTATGTTTACTCATATACAAACATACAACTTCAATACTCAAGATGATCATGAGGTTGAAGAAAATCATGCTACAATGAAAGACACATAAGATTCGATGAGAAAGATCAACAATATGTATAAGAAAACTACATGGGCTACATAGGACTGAATCCATATTACAGTCCACAAAGATGTCACTTTATCTTTTGAGCATGTACATAATATTACAAACCATCAAAGGCACTTGTATGTGAAAGGATTCTGAACCCAGATATGTATCCTTTCCTTTTCTTCTCTGTCTTACACAGGCATGCGTGCGCGCAGACACACACACACACACACACACACACACACACACACATTAAAAATAATGAGCTGATGATGAGGCTGAGGCTAACTAGACTATATGGCCAAGAAGTAATTCTAACTTTTCCCCTAGGCGTGAGAGAATTAAGCCCCTGGGCCTTATATTCAATCTTTATGCATGAATAAATATGGAACTTTTATGGTTGACTTTATTAGAATCAACATAGATTTATAAAAACAACAAAATAAATAAAGAAACAGAACGAATTTGGTAAAGTAATGTAATTGTAATGAGTTGAACAAATCTCTATGCCAAGAGAAACATAATAACTATCAAAATTGAGTATATAAAATTACCAATATTAAAATCTTCTGCACCTGAATATAATAAAATATTTACTAATAAGATAGTTCAAGAGATAATCTATGTTATTCTTAAGGCACAATACATGCAAATATCGAATCTGTGTTTTGACTGTATAAAATTATATATTTTCAGGAAAATGGACATGTAATCAAGTTTTAGTTCACAAAAGTAGCTGTGATTGTAATAGAATTATTTCCTAGCAGATACTTGGATTGAAAATGAAAATCTGACAGCTGGTATAGATGTTTGGGCTCAGATAATGTATGATTATGATTATCAAAATATAATAACATCAAATTACTTATGTGTTAGAATTTGAATATGAAATGGTCCTGACAAGATCAAATGTCTAATACTTGGTCTCCAATTTCTGGTACTATTTTGATTTTGTAGAGTCTTTAGGGGGTAGAGGATTCCTGGTGGAAACAGCCAACTACAGGCAGACTTCAGAAGTTATATCCATCTGGTTCTGGTCTTGATCTCTCGACAACCCTAATCTGGACATGTGGATGCTTTGTGTTCCTGTTCTCATGGAGGGAAACTGAAATGGAAGTTTCTGGTTCCTTTGAAGACTCACTTGTGCCATGTAATGCTTTGCTAGAAGCTGTCTTGTGAGAGGACACTGAATGTTTTGCTGGGAGCTCTCTCATTTGAGTATTATGATTTTGGCCAGCTGAAAAATATCCCTGGGTGGAATCTGAGGAAAGGACATATATAGAAGTGCATAGACAGGGAGACAAAATTTTTGGATCGATATTGCTTCACTGGTCTTTGTTCTTCTACTCTTTTATATCATTTTGCAGAGAGGAAAGTTCTGGATAACTTGGGGCAATACTACTGAGTCTTTATTATTATTATTATTATTAATTTATTTATTTTTATATTAATCACAGGTTATGTACTCTTTTTCCCTATTTTTATGTTATTTTATTATTACTATTATTATTATTACTATTATTATTATTTTCAATTTATTCACTTTGAATTTCCTCTCTCATCTTATCCTGGTCCCACCCTTGCTTCCTTTCCTTCTCCTATCCCTCTTCCCTTGTCCAATGATAGGGAAAGTCTTCCTGTTTCCTCCAGGTCCTCCCCTGCTCCCCCCCCCCCATTTTGTTTTTCTTATAGCATGTTTTCAGTTAATGTACAGCAAGAAAAAATAAGCTGGGCCTTAAAGGTATTTTCATATGTTCTTTTTAACAAATATTGTGCACAACCTCTGGGGCCTTTTATATCTCCGTTATTCCAAAAAGACTCTGCACTCTTTCCAAAGTTTGGCTGTGAATCTTTGCATCTGCTTCAATCCCCTGCTATTTGGAGTCTTTGAGATGGCATCTGTGGTAGGCTCCAGTCACTGCCTTTGAAGGAACTATTTGCTCTGACTTAATGAATATGGATAAAATAATATATTGCAACATTAGAAAAAGGCTTCGGAGGGCACAGCAACCTCTACTCTTGCTACTGCTCGTGTTCTGTGGCTTCCAAGTGAAGTCTGCTACAAACATGAGATCCAAAGTTATCTTCAACTGATGGACGGTAATGTTAAGAGCTGCCTGACTTGTGACAGTGCTGTACTGGGCTAGCCCAGTGTCAGCTCATCTACCAGCAAGCTTGTTCATATGAAATAGCCCTTCGGAGGCCTGCTGTTAGACCTCACTAGCCCATAGCCTTAGGTAAGGCAAAACTTTGTGGAAAAAAATTCTTTATTTTAGATCTTAAATTTTCCAAATAAATAGTTCAGAGACAATACAATTGGCGACACAATCTAATACTTTGATTTTAAATTTGACATTTATGACTATCGTATGAAATTATTAACTTGATATTTAGAATAAATGACAAAGGTACAAAACAAAAGAAATACCATTCATAATAAAGCATCAAAAGGCCTCTTTTAAAAAGAAATTTCAAAATGATGACATAGTCTAAGTTGTGGAACGGTAATCATGTTAGACACAGAGAACCCTTTTTACCTATAGCATAAAAGTGCTATAGACATCGTGACTCACTGATTCATATGCGAGAAGGAAGCCTATATTGTGTTATAGAGACAACAAAATCGAAAGCAACCTGGGCACCATATTAAAAACACTGAAATGTGAAGTGTCATTGATAACCAAACTGGCAGTCTGAACAATTCTCAGATTGAAAGCATAAGCCTGTTTTGAGGTAAAAAAAAAAAAAAAAGTCACATAAAGTGTAAAATGCTACAACTTGAATTGAAAATAGAGTGACTTATATTATTGTAAAACAACTTCACACAAGGTGGGCTGTTTTTGAGCTAAAAAGTAGGACTATAAGAATATTTTGTCAACATAGACATTATATAATATAATGTGATCTGGTACCTTCTTTTGGCATGCAAGTGTACATGCAGATAGAGCACTCATATAGATAAAAATATATACAAAGTGACAAAAGGAGTTATATGATGACATTTTCATATATATATGCTCCACCTTGCCTTTCATGATTGCATTTTCACTCATGGAGATACTAACTATCTGCAGAATTGGAAGTCACAGGAGTTTACAGTTCTGTGGATACAAGATTATAGGTGGGAAAGCCAAAGCAATATAAAGAGCCACATTTTCTCAATTTTTTAATTAATTTATTTTTATATCAATCACAGGTTAGGTACTTTGCATCCCAGGCGTAGCCTGCTCCCTCATTCTCTCCTACCGTCCCCCTCCCTCCCTCATCTCTTCCCTGCCCCCTCCATGTCCACCCAGGGGGAGGACTTCTTCCCCTTCCATCCAACCCCAGCTCATCCTGTCTCCTCAAGGATGGCTGCAATGTCCTACCTTGGGATCTAGCCAGTCTGTCACTCCCCAGCTTGTATGGGGGAGGGTCAAAGAGTCAGCCATCAAGTTCATGACTGAAACAGTCCCTGTTTCCCTCACTAGCGTCTTCAGTCTGACACCGAGCTATCACGGGCCCCATCTGAGCAGGGGTTCCAGGCCACATCCACACATGGTCCTTGGTTGTAGAAACCGTCTCATACAAGACCCCTGTGCCCTGCTCAGTTTGGTCTTTGTGGAGCTCTTTTTCTCCCCAAGTCTCACCAACCTCCCCCATTTCTATCATCACTTCTCGATCTCTGCCAAAGGCTTGATCGCGAGTCTTAATATCTGCTCTGATACATCGCTACATTGACCCCCCCCCAGAGGTCCTCTTTGGCATGCTCCTGTTCTGTTGCTTGTTTTCTCCTCCACTCAATGTCCATCCCATTTGTTCACCAAACGAACATTGATCATACCAACCTGGGTCTACCTTCCTGTATATCCTCCCTAGGTATGTAGAATTCAGCATGACCTTCCTATCCTATAGGTCTATATATAAGTGAGTATATACCGTATGTTTCTTTCTGCTTTTGGGATACCTCACTCAGGATGATCGTTTCCAGGTCTCACCATTTGCCTGCAAATTTCTTGATTTCCTCCTTTTTAATTGCTGAGTAATATTCCATTGTGTAAAAGTACCACAATTTCTGTATCCATTCCTCAACTGAGGGACATCTGGGTTGGTTCCAGGTTCTGGCTATTACAAATAAAGCAGTCACAAACATGGTTGAGCAAATGTCCTTGTTGTGTACTTGAGCATTTTTTGCATATATGCCTAAGAGTGGTATAGCTGGGTCTTGAGGAATCACTATTCCTAATTGTCTAAGAAAGCACCAAATTGATTTCCAGTGTGGTTGTACAAGTTTGCATTCCCACCAACAATGGAGGAGGGTTCCTCTTTCTTCACAACCTTTCCAGCATGCGTTGTCACTAGAGTTTTTGATATCAGCCATTCTGGTGGGTATAAGATGAAATCTCAGAGTCGTTTGATTTGTATCTTCCTGATGGCTAAGGACGTTGAGCATTTCTTTAAGTGTTTTTCTGCCATTCTATAATCCTCTACAGTCAGTTCTCTTTTTAGCTCCATACCCCATTTTTTAATTGGATTACTTGGTTTCTTGCTTTTTAACTTCTTGAGTTCTTTATATATACTGGATATTAGCCCTCTGTCAGAAGTATGATTGGTAATGATCCTTTCCCAATC
>CM053765.1:68157546-68182661 GCA_028658305.1 Pachyuromys duprasi | reverse complement strand
ATTTCTATTTTGTGGAACACTTTATAGAGAATTGGTGTTAGGACTTCTTTGAAGGTCTGGTAGAATTCTGCACTACAACCGTCTGGCTCAGAGCTTTTTTTCATAGGGAGGCTGTTGATGACTTCTTCTATTTCCTTGGAGGATATAGGTCTATTCACTCTTCCTATGTGATCTTGGCTTAATTTAGGTAGGTGGAATCTCTCAAGAAAATTGTCCATTTCATTGAGATTTTCAAATTTTGTGGCATATAGGCTTTGGTAGTAAGACCTAATGATTGTGTGGATTTCCTCAGTGTCTGTAGTTATGTCCCCCTTTTCGTTTCTGATTTCCTGATTTGTACCGTTTCTCTCTGCCTTTTTGTTAGTTTGGCTAGGGGCTTGTCTATGTTGTTGATTTTCTCAAAGAACCAGCTCTTGGTTTCATTGATTCTTGGAATTGCTTTATTCGTTTCTAATTGATTGATTTCAGCCCTGAGTTTGATTATTTCTAGCCGTCTGCTCCTCTTGGGTTTATCTGCTTCTTTTTTTTCTAGAGCTTTCAGTTGGGCCATTAAGTTGCTTGTATGAGATGTTTCTAATTTCTTCTTGAAGGCACTTAGTGCTATGAACTTTCCTCTTAGCACTGCCTTCATTGTGTCCCATAAGTTTGGGTATGTTGTGCTTTCATTTTCATTGAATTCTAGGAAGTCTTCAATTTCCTTCTTAATTTCTTCCCTAACTTGCTGTCAGTTTCCATGTATGTTCAGGCCTTTTGCTATGTCTATTGTTGTTGAGGTCCAGCTTTAGATGGTGCTGGTCTGATAGGATATAGGTATTTTTTAAATCTTCTTGTATCTGCTGAGGACTGCTTTGTGACCAACTATACGGTCTATTTTGGAGAAGGTTCCATGAGGTGCTGAAAAGAAGGTATACTGTTTTGATCTAGGATGAAAGGTCCTGTAGACATCTATTAGGTCCATTTGATTTAAGGTGTCTATGAGTGCCCTTGTTTCTCTGTTTTGCGTCTGACAAGATGATCTGTCCCTTGGTGGGAGTGGAGTGTTGAAGTCTCCCACTATTAGGGTGTTTGGATCAACATGTGATTTCAATTTTAATATTGTTTGATTTACATATGAAGGTGGTCTTGTATTTGGGGCATAAATGTTCAAAATTGTGATGTCCTCCTGTTGGAATTTTCCTTTGATGAGAAGGAAGTGCCCCTCCTTATCTTTCTTGATTAACTTTGGTTGAAAGTCTATTTTATTACATACTAGGATTCCTACCCCAGCTTGTTTTCTGGGTCCATTTGCTTGGAAAATGGTTTTCCAGCCTTTTACTCTGAGGTAGTCCTTATCTTTGTTTCATAGGTGTGTTTCTTGGATGCAGCAGAATGTAGGATCCTGTTTCTGCAGCCATTCTGTTAGTCTGTGTCTTTTTATTGGAGAGTTGAGTCCATTGATGTTGATAGATAATAGTGACCAATGACTATTAGTTCCTTTCATTGTGTAGTTGGTGGTCTTACTGTGATTCATTGCTTTTTTGTTGTTGTTGTCATTGGGAGATTATCTCTATCCTATATTTTCTTTGTTGTGGTTGTTTCTGTTGGACTGAAGTTTTCCTTCTAGTACCTTCTGAAGTGCTGGGTTACTTTGTACGTATTGCATGAATTTTGTTTTGTCATGGAAAATTATGTTTTCTCATCTATGATGATTGAAAGCTTCGCTGGGTATAGTAGTTTTGGTTTACATCTGTGTTCCCTTAAAGACTGCATGACTTCTGCCCAAGCCCTTCTGGCTTTCATAGTTTCTGATGAGAAGTCTGGTGTGAGTCTGATCGGTGTACCTTCATATGTTACTTGTCCCTTTTCCCTTGCTGCCTTTAATATTTTTTCTTTGTTTTGTAGGTTTAGTATTTTGACTATGATGTGATGAGAGGTATTTCTTTTCTGGTCTAGTCTACTTGGTGTTCTGTAGGCTTCTTGTATGTTGATGGACATTTCTTTTTTTAAGTTGGGGAAATTTTCTTCTATGATTTTCTTTTTCATTTATTCCAATTATTCTTAGGTTTGATCTTTTGATGGCATCCTTAATTTCTTGGATGTTATGTGCTTGGAATTTTTCCGATTTTTTATTTTCCTTGAGTGAGGAATCCATTTCAGCCAGGGTATCCTCAGCTCCCGAGATTCTCTCTTCCATCTCTTGTATTCTATTGGTGATGGTCACCTTTGTGGTTCCTGATTTTTTCTCTAAGTTCTCCAGTTCCAGGTTCTTCTCCCTTTGTGTCTTCTTTATAGATTCTAATTCTGTTTTCATGCTTTGTACCATTTCCTTCAACCGATTGACTGTGTCTCCTATTTTGGTTGTTTCCTCCCTGTCTGGCTTTGATTGTTCCTCTATGCGGGCAGTTAATTTCTTCTCCATTTCTTTGAGGGCCTTGTTCATTTCCTCTTTTTGTCTCTCCTCTTGTTCCTCCAATATCTGCATAATCAACGTTTTAAGATAATTTTCCTGTGTCTCCTCTGAATTAAAATCTCCACTGCTTTTGGGTGTTTCTGGTGGGGCCATGGTGTCCTGTTTTTGTTGGGTGAGTTCTTTCGCTAATTTCTGGGCATTGGTTTATATATAATCAGGTTGCTCTTTGTGCTTGAAGGCTGTACTTCAGTCTGAAACTGTCAGTCTCTGTGTCAGGAATATTCTTCAAGAAGATCAGGGATTTCTGGTGGTTTTTTATTGTTTGTTGTTGTCTCAGTTGAACTCTATTGTGGGCTCTGTTTGCCCGACTTCGTGCTCTGTGCTAGAAGCTGTGAACACTTCAGGCTGGTCACCCTTCTGGTCTGGAGTTCTAGCTCCTCAGTCTTTTGAGATGTCAGCTGGGGACTTTGCGCTCAGCCTTGGGCTTGTTGCTAAGGGCTCTCCCCTGGAATGGAGATTTGGCACCCCCTTCTGGTCCAGGGGCTGTGCACCATGGTTTGTGAGTATATTTGGGGCACACACAATGGGTTTGGGTTGGTGTTCCTCCGCTGAATGCAGGCCTGTCTGAAATGGTGCCCGAGGCCTTTTCTGTCTGTCCTGTGGACACACACAGGGACTGAGGTTTTTGCTGGCGGATGTGTGCAGTGTTTGCCCTCAGAGTGCGGTCTGGTCAAGATGGTCCCAGGACCTTCTCAGTCTGGGGTGGTTCTGTCGATAGGTGCATGCCCTCTGTACACCCGTGGGTTGAAGCAGAACTCAGGTCCCTCACAGACTTGCCTGTGGACTGGCACAGGGACTGAGGTTTTGCTGGAGGAAGCGTGCGGCATATGCCCGCAGAGTGCAGACTGGTCAAAATGGTCCTCCGACCTTCTCAGACTGGGGTGGTTCCAGCGATTGATGCCTGCCTGCTGCACACCCCTGGGTTGAAGCTGAACCCGGGTGCAGCGTGTGCTCACAGTGTGTGGGTCAGTGAAAAAGGTACCCGGTTCCTCCTCAGACTGCCCGAGAGACTATGTGATCCCGTCTATTATGGCGGATGTGGGCGCCCAACTCGGCTGCCCGTTTAGATCAGAGCTGTGGGCAGCTGGTCACCCGGAGATTTTTCTGGGGAATAACTGGGTCTCCCTAGGGTTTTCCCACTTGATTTTCTCACTGTGGGAGTTCTGCTCACTTGGCAATCACGATTGCTGGCGTTTTAGGTCCCAGAGTTCAGTCTCCTGGTCACTGCGTTGTTTCTGCTGTCCTACTCCTCAGACACAGTGTCCTCTCGTGGCAGCCATCTTGGATCTCACTGAAAAAATTTTCTAAATGAACTTGGGGTACTTTGATTATATTTCCCTGCCATTAACCACATGCCCTCTACATATACTCTCCATCTAAACCCACTATTATCTCATGTCTTTTTTATTATCTGCATATTACATATAGATAATATATTATATTACATATTATATATATATATATTATATTTGAGATTTTCATTACACCATTTCCCTTCCCTTTTCTCTGTTTAAAACTTTTGTACACACCTCCTGTGTGTTTTTTTAAGGTCATGCCTGTTTTAAATTGCTGCTATGTACACAAACATAAATGTATCACTGTACTTGATCAGCTCATGTTGGTGAAACTTTATAAGTGGAGCTTCTGATAATCCTAAGAGACAAAATTTCACAGTATGGTGCTCTTCTGACACTTAGTATTTTTCTGTCTCTTTATCACAGTGATCCCTGATCCATAGGGTGCAGGAGTTGTATTTTCCATGTATCAGCTGGTACTGCACTGCAAACTATGTATTTTGATTGGATATGTTTTTTAGTTACTAGTTAGTTATTAGAGTTAGTTAAAGTTATTCACTTTACATCTCAATTGTAACCCTCCCCCATTTCCTGGTTTCTCCCTTCTGTCTTTCTCTCATCCCTCTCTATCCCAGTTCCCCTCAAAAAAAAGAGGGAAACCCCGCCTCCTTAAAAGTGCCCCAGCACATCCAGTGTATGACCTCTTTCATGGTCTCCTGGCAAGACAGCCAAGCCAGGGTGAAGTGGTGGAAAGGCAAGCAACAGAGACCAAGTCAAGAACACCTCCATCCCCTTTCTGGGGTACCCACATAGAGACTAAGCTGCTTATTTGGTATATATGTGTACAGAGTCTAAGTCTGGTCCATGTCTGGTCCTTGGTTGGTATGTCAGTTTCTTCATACATCTCTGGGGCCAGGATTGGATGTTGGATGTCTTTTTATGTTCTTTTTTTTTTTTTTTTTTTTTTTTGCAGTGATTTCTGTCTTTTGCAATCCAAGCCTCCCTGTGGAGATATGAATGCTACACTTCCCTGTGGACAAATATAAGGGAAAATATTTAGAACAAAGAAATTCTACTGTTTTAATAAAGTGGTGGTTGTAGGTCCTCTGACATTGATGATTTTACTTGTTCTGGATACTGGGCCAGGTTTCCAGTAATTGACATGATTTTTCTCTTTTGAGAAGGTATTATTTTGAATTATAGAGCTGTTCAAATGCATGTCACCATTGTATCCTTATTGTTTTCAGGCCATAATAGTCCTTATTGTGATTCATAGGTATCATGACTGGGTAAGACTGTTGGGTGTCCCTTTTCTTTGGAAACTTACATTCTAGTACCTTGGAAGCCAGTCCTCAAGGAGGAGGCTATTTGGTATCTTCCAGCCCAGGGACCTCTGTGCCTTCTGTTGGAAACACAAGGTATCTTCAGCAATGAGGATTCTCCCCTTATTTCTGAGTGGCAAGCAGGATCAACAGCAACAGTCTATAATGTTTTAGGAGTCTCTGGAGCAACACTGAACTCCTCATGTCAGTGTTTTTTACTTTTTTAGGTGATCTTATTCTTTTTGAGAAAAATGGATGATATTTCAAATTACTCAAGTACAAAAACTCAGTAACTATCTCCATCTACCTTTTAAATTATACCATTGTTATTTAAATTTACACAAGTAAATGAATAAATACTATTTATTCCCATTGTTAAATTTTGACTATTAGTACTCAATGTATCATGTGTTTCCATATTTTAGAGGTAAACAAAAATAATGATTATCTTGTATTATATACGTAATATGCACTGAGTATATACCCTGTGTATCTTTCTGCTTCTGGGATACATCACATCACTGAGGGTGATCTTTTCTAGTTCCCACTATTTGCCTACAAATTTCAAGATTTCCTTGTTTTTAATTGCCAAGTAGTAATCCATTATATAAATGTATTCAGAATTTCTGCATCCATTCTTCAGTTGAGGGACATCTAAGATAAACACACTAAAATCTATAGTCTTCAAAAAGCTAAACAACAAAAAGGACCCTGCAGAAGAGGCTGAACCCTAACTCAGAAGGGCAAACAGAAGTAAGAGAAGACAGGGAATACTACAGGAGCCTACCACAGGGGGCCTCTGAAAGACTATGCTCCAGGGTATGGAAGGAGATACTGAGACTCAAAGCCAAATTTTGGGCAGAGTGTAGAAAACCTTATGGAAGAAAAGGGAAACAGAAAGAGCTGGAGGGGACAGGAACCACATAAGGAGACCAACAGAGCAGGAAACAAAAATAAAAAAATTAAATTAAATTTAAAAAAGAACATGGGCCCAAGGAGGTTTGCAGAGACCAATACTACAACCAAGGACCATGCATGTAGAGCACCTAGGCCCCCTGCTCATTTTCCAAGTTGGGTCCCTAGTAAGGAGACAGGGGCTGTTTCTAACATGAACTCAGTGATCTGCTCTTTGATCACTTCCCTTTGGGGGTACAGCCTTGCCAGGCCACAGAGGAAAATAATGCAGGTAGCACTAATTAGATTTGATAGGCTAGGGTCAGATAGAAGGGGAGGAGGTGCTCAGTCAGTGGAATAGGAAAGGGGCATAGGAGGAGAAGAGGGAGGGTTAGTGGGAATTGGAAGAAATGGAGAGTACTACAGCCAGGAAACAAAGTGTATATATTGTAATAAATAAACAAACAATCAAACAAATGAAACTATTTGAAAAAAATAATGAAAACAATGAGTTAGCCCAAATTTGCACAGCTAGAAAAGTGCTGATTTGTCAGTCTGAATCATCAAGCCTTAAACTCAGGAGTTTTAGTAGACTAGAAAGACTACAGATTCTATACCGCATTGAGAAAAGGACATAGAGAAGACACAAGGCTGAATATTTCCAACTAAACCTTTGAATTCGACTATGAAATTGAAATGATCCACCCAGAATGAACCTAATGTAAGTGGAGAAAGAGTTTGACATCCTTTAAATTTATGTGTAAGTCAAATGTTAGGAGAATATGAGAGTGAGTGAGATTAGTTTAGCTGATGAGATTGGGGATAGTATCACACAGAAAGCAATATCTAATTTTGATTTTAAAGGATAGGTACCTTTGAAGCAATTTTATCTCTAATATACTTTGGGGGAGAGAGAAGATGTTTCTTACTATGGATTGGACAAATTCTCAATTGGGAGTGGAAAGATTTTTGTTTTCCTTCGCTTCACAAGGCAAAGCATACTCTTCCGCTACAGCATGTGGCAACAAATAGTTCTTTTACTATATCCACAGGAACTGAAAAGCTTATATACCTGATTTTTTATTTTTAGTATACTATATTGAGATGTACCTTATCTACTACTTTCTGCTTAATAGTGTATGACTCTGATGAAATGCCATGCTGCCTAGTGGGTCAACAAAATTAATATTTTCATGTAGAATCATGGTTTTGTTGAGCTCTTACAATGGGATTAGAAGGCACAATCCAAATAATAGTACCTTCAGTAAAAAGGAAACTTTGCAATGATGATAAAAAAAGCAACCCCGGACACAAACTTTAATATATATATATATATATATATATATATATATATATATATATATATATATATATATAGTCTTTTTCTGATCTTTACTGGATCTTTGCCTTTTTCACATTGGCCTGAGAATTACATTCCTTGTTCTGGAATATTTTAAGAAACCAGGCACTGAATCTTACTGAGACTGTGACTAGTCTGCTGATGCCCTTTTGTAGTCATGTTTTGTTAGATTTTTAAGCAGGAGGGTATATAAATTGAAGCATCCCTTGATTTACTCCTGGTGGCTTAGTTTCACAGGAAGTTTTCAGGGCCTTTTGGGTCAGCTTCTATATGTGTCAATGGCATCACTGCATTCCAAAGGCGCAATGCATCATCCAAAATAATGACGTCTCTGACAGAATACTCATGCTCAGTGATCTTTTATGGACAATTCTTTCATGAAAAAAAAATGACATAAAAGTTAGGGAAGTAAAAGTAAAAGCACAAATAGTATCTTGGAAAGAGGATAGAGCTAATTCTTAAAAAGTTATGAATTCCATGTTTTAAAGTGTGAAATTCATTAATCATGTTAATAGAATGTGCTGAAGGTTGATATTGTTTTATGATATGGTCCTATCAGTTTTATATCACTGGCACTGAAAAATACATCTGAATTCCGCAAGATAGAACAAAGGAAATCAATTGGAAAATATCTGGTGACAGTGACCAGAATGGGACTTTATCAAGACAATGAATGAGAATTAAGAGTTACAGAGATGGAATAAATGGAAAATGAAGTAACAATTGAGGTAGGATAGTAGCAGAGGGTCACAAACAGCTCCAGGCTATGGAGTTGCAGAATTTAATTCTCTCTCCCTCTCTCTCTCTCTCAAAAAAAAAGATAACTGATGATTTGAAAGACATTCGCTTTTAAACGAGTCAAACAAGTAGAGGAATAAAAAAAAAAAAGCTGTAACTGCTATCAGCTAAGTTGCATTTTCTCAAGAAAGATAAGAGTAGAGAAATAGTAAGGATAAGTAGTAGAAATGAAAAGTCAGATTTCAGTGCATGTAAGTGTCACCATGACATGAAAACACAGTATTTGTGAAAAGTTTAAATAATTAAGTGAACATCAAGTCAGCTACAATGGAAGAATGTGTATATCATTTCTGGCCAAAATCTGGTAGAGGAAAATAGAAGGAAAGTGTTTTTGAAGGAGGTATCAGACACATTAAAGAAATGGCAATGTGACAAATTCCAGCATTGATGTCACTATTCATGCCTTGTAATTAGATTTTAGTTTTGGGAGGCAAAAGAAAAGAGTAAAATCTTAGGAAGTCACAGCTCTTTTCAGAAGCTTTGTGTAGACTGTTCTTTTAATCAATGGAGAGGCATTAAATGATCTTACCAAAGGATGTTCAAGAATCAGGTACATTCTTACAAAGCCCTGTGATAGCAGCAGGATTGCTCAATTGCTGATCTGAATGGGAGATGAGAGAAGAGTGAAGGAAATGCAGCTGCAAGAGAGGGGAAAATAGGGAGGTTAAAACTCAGGGAGGGCAGAGTCTCAAGAGAGTTCTGAAAAAAGAGATTATTATTTTTTTCTTATTCATGTTTGTTTTTATTTATTTTCATTTTTAATTAAATTTTTATTTTTTACATTAATTACATTTTATTAATTTGTATCCCAGCTAAGAGACTTATTAAATAGATGAAGTCACATTGGCTGCTCTGTTTCCCTGTGTGTTCGTATCCCCTAGTAAGGGGTACAGGGACTGTCTCTGACATGAACTCAGTGGCCCTCTCTTTGATCACTCCCACTAGGGGGTGCAGTCTTGCCAGGCCACAGAGGAAGATGATGCAGCCAGCCTGGATGAGACCTGATAAGCGAGGGTCAGGTAGAAGGCAAGAAGGTCCTCCTTTATCAGGGGACTAGGGGAGGAAAATAGGGGGGAAGAGAGAGGCTTGGTGGGACTGGGAGGAGACGAGGGAGGGGGCTGTAGTCAGAATAAAAATGAATAAAGTATAATAAAGAAATTAAATTAAATTTAAAACAAGGAAAAAAATTGATGAAGTCTATGTTTCCTGATTAGATTGCTGAGATTACATGCCAAGATTTAACTATCCAGGATTAACCAACAAACTGCTCTCTGGGACAGAGATGGCTGCCTACACAGATACCTTGCCCATAGTTTCCTGAGTAAGAATGTATTTGTCAGTGACAGGAGAGTGAGAGAGAGAGAGAGAGAGGAGAGAGGAGAGAGGAGGGGAAAGGGGAGAGGGAAGAGGGGAGAGGGGAGAGAGGAGGGGGGAGAGAGGAGAGAAGAGAGAGGAAAGGAGAGAGGAGAGAGAAGAGAGAAGAGATAAGAGAGAAGAGAGAGAGGCAAACAATACAAATTAAAGAAAAAAAGCAACCATTAAAAACAGAACAACTCCCCAGCAAGGGAGGAGCAACCCTCCTAGGCCACAGAGGAAAAGCCAGTCCTGAAGAGACCTGATAAACCAGGGTCAAATGAAAGGGGAGGAGGTCCACCCCTATCAGTGGACTTGGAAAGGGGCAGGGAGTAGAGGAGGGAGGGAGGGTGAGACTGGGAGGGAATGAGGGAGCGGGATTCACCTGGGATACAGAGTTAATAAAATGTAACTAGTAAAAAAATTTAAAAAACAGAACTATTACTTTTAAAGTCAGACAATTATAGTAAAAAGAAATATAGTTGTTCAAATATCCAATTGTGTTGAATTTTCTGTCTGTCTTCTATGTAGACTTAAAGAAAAGGAGAGTCTTGGGGCTTGAGAATAACAGTATTCTTGAGCATCAAATGGCAGGTGATAATTAAATGTAGTTGTGTCAAAGAGGAACTAGCTCTGCAGCCATTTGCTGTGAAAGGAAACCTCATCCATCAGGAAAGCTTAATTCAGGAAGGAGCAAAGGTTACAAGGCTCAGAAGTATGTGAATTTCAAATGAGTGAAATTTTTCAGAATTCATAAAATTTACAGGCCCCACTCTCACGCATTTTACAAACAGTACCAATTGCTGGGGAGAGGAGACTCTCTTCTCAGCATGCTGCAAAAAAGAAATGTAGGAAGGGCTAGAGTAAGAGCTTCCATCAGTGGTAGGCTTTGTGTTGCTTCAGCTGTTTATTTGTAAGTAACTCTAACAAATCCATCAGTTCATAAAGCTGGATTAGGGAGGATTTGTTTATTTGGTCTGTCATCAATGTCTTTTCTGGTGTTGGCTTGATTCTCCCAACAAGAATTACAAGAAGAGGTCACATAAGCAAAAATTGCAACAGCAAACATGTGAAAATAATGTTTGGTGTATTAAAATTGTGAAAAACAAGAGAATAAAAGGGAAAAGAAGAAGACACTTACACCTTGCAACAACACATGTTAGCTAAAGTTAAAGGAAAGAAAAAATGGTAAACAACAGCAAACACAACAAGGAACACTATAAACTGTTAACTGGAATAATAGAAGAGCTATTGATAGAGCAGTATATATCGTGAGTTGAGAAGGCTAAAGCATGGGCCTCGCTAAATTGTATAAGAGAAACAGGAGTAATACATCAGTTTTGAGAGAAGAATAAAGGAGTAAGAAGAAAGATGCTTTATGGAGTGACAAAGAATTTTTGCTTTGTTTTTGTTTCTTTGGTTAACATTCAAAACATGCTCACATGTTTAACCAACCAATCAACATTGCCTAGATTTTTTTTTATTTTGTTGGTATTTACTCCAGTAACTTGAATCCACAGATAGAAGCAGCTACAAGCATCAACAAAGACAAAGAAGTAACACAGGAAGAAATGAAAAATCTTTAGTAATTAATAGTTCTCAGACTCTAAAAGTAAATATTTCATTAAATGGAAATAGAAAATACATAAATATAAAATTATGGTTTTGACTCACTACGCTGTCTCCATTTCCTATGGTTATTTAAAAACAAATATAAAAATAATTCACTTTTCATCGAGAACAGGGTCTATCTTTATACTGGTATGCTTTGACAGACAATTAGTCCTCCCCCTTTAACAAATTCCATCACATACTGGGGACTCAAGAAGAATACTAAATATGTGATGCAGGGATAAAGTAATACAAAAATCCCAAACCTGAAAGAAAATGATAGGAGAAATTTTACAATGAATTGCAACTTAAATTTTACAGTGGAACAACCACAAACTCACTGTATTGCTTCTAAAATTCAGGCACTTAACATCAGTCATTCAGTATAATTGGAGAAAATTCCTCTACAAAATCTCAGACATTTCTGCATCCCATTATTCTGTTATAAATGACAAATTTCTTCCCATTTCACCTTTAAATATTTGCCTACTAAATATGATATTGTTCTGTGTTAGTATGTTAATCCAGTTGTAAAGTTTGGCTCCTACTTTGGCATATTCTTTTAATATTATTGTAGTATGCTTATTCTATATTTTCATTATACCGTGACAGTACAATCATTTAAGTTAATTTTTAATAAAAATCGCTGTGTAAAATTTGTTTATTTCTTATTACTCTGTATTATTATGTATGATTGAAATGTACAAAGTACATGCTTAATGGAAAAATCTTTTACTTTCGATTCATCAGTTTGCTTATATGTGTTCAACATTTTTATACAAATAATGTGATTAATGAAGTGTGCTATTGATTTATTTAATTTGTAGAATAATTAATTGCAGGTTTTATTAACTACATAAGACAACAAGTGTTGTAGTTGAAATCCTGGTTGAGTGCCAAAGCATATGTTTAGTGTAAGTACAATTGCTATATCAGTTTCTCTCACAATATATTTAGCTTTGTATTCTTGATTCATAGAATCTGATATGTGTGGGAAGTACTAACAAATACAAAATTGTGAACAGCAAGGAAGCAACCATAACAATACAATTACTCTGTAAATGGTTCATAGTAATTGCTTAATTAGTAACAAATTACTCAGGAAAGTTTTTCAGGATTTAATTTTAAATGAGAATGAAGCTAGAACATCAAACATTGCTGTTCTACTGTGATCAGTTTCTTTATCTTTTTCAGTGGAATTATTTTTAGCATAAGAATATTTGATTACTATTTTTGATAATTTCTGGAAAGCATATGACTACGGAGAGTATGATGTGCTTATGTGTGTAAGTTTCTCTTTGTATAAAAAAATAAAAAATACAAGATTTGGCTGCAGAATTATACGTGTTGCAAAGTTACAAACTGTTTAGACTAATTCTAATACATATTAATAATTACAGTCATCATGTAATTAGCATTTTTTCACATGTGCAGAATCTGATGAAATAACTGTGATTTATTAACTGAAAATAGGTTACTTGTATTATGTTTTATGTAATAATCAAAAGGCTATTTGTATAATAATTGCACAAATTTATATATTTTACTTATAAGAAATATAAATTATGTTATAAATAAATCCACTCAACATAAGCACAAGTGTCAATGATGTGAAGATGAGTTTCAAGTTAGGAATGAAGAGTTTAGGCAAGGTTTCACTTGTTCAAACAAAGCTGAAAGAATGCTTTCCAGAGACTGGATCTCTGATCACCTCCCCCTGAGGAGCATGTAGCCTTACCAGGCCACAGAGAAAGACAATGCAGCCAGTCCTGATGAGACCTGATAGGTTAAGGTCAGATGGAAGGGAAGGAGGACCTCCCCTATCAGTTTACTAGGGGAGGAGTATAGGAGGAAAAGAGGGAAGGAGGGTGGGATTGGGAGAAGATTAGGGAGGGGGCGACAGCCTGGATACAAATTGAAAAAATTGTAATAAATGATAATATTAAAAAGATAAAGAAATTATTGCCTTTTAACTGAGTCAATTATCTTAGACATGGCTCTGTATCTGCATGGAATTGTGCTTCATACTTACAAGGATATGGAAATACCGTTCGGACTCAGTCCGTGTTTTTGTGTAATGACTTTTAAGTTGTTTTTGAGGATATATGAGCTGAAGAAATCACAGTCTTTGAATGTAAGCATTTGGGAGTAGCTCAACACACTCTCCAGATCCACTGATATCACTGTACTTCGTTAAGAATCCTAAACAAATGGACTTCTCAAAAAGTAAAATGCGTAAATAAATATATGTGTATATGAGGAACTGAAATTAAAAGTTCTGCCAAGGTAAAGACAGGCATATAGAGGTACTTTAACCAGAAATGCCACCTGAATGCATCAACTTCGTAGTCCTATTTTTTTTCTGGCTAATTGATAGTTGATTTGATCATACTCTTTGATCTCTCAATCAGACTACTACAGTTTTCTATGCTAGATATTCTAAGAATTTCATTTGATGGTACTTTATTATCTGGTGCTTTTATTGATCTACTGCTTGCTATTTTTATTTTTGATATGTTACCCAAGATAAATAAACTTGTTCATTCAAAACTAAAATATCAACAAAAGTTTATCAATCAATAAAAGCATGAATCACATATATACCATTACAGTGGATAATAATATTAAAAATTGAGGAGGTAAAAGAATTTCCACCAAATACACCTAAGCCATAATTCTTTTTCCTGTGAAATATCACCATAAATATAAAGCAATGTAAACAGCTAATTAGGAAATATATACAGAAAACAGTAAAGTATAGTTGGACAACAAAAGTTAGAAAGTTGTTTACAGGTTTCACATTAACAAACTAAGGAGACATAATTTAAAATTTCAATGCCTCACTCAGAAAAATTTTGATATAAATACAGGCCTGCAAATCAATTGAAATGAAACTTAAAATATCATAACTGCTAGGTTTCTCAAAGCCTGCCAACATAGTTCAATGTAACAAGATAGCTTTGTTAAAGTTGCTAAAAGAAAATCACCGTTTATTGAAATTTCTTGCTTCTACATACACTATTTCTCTAACCATAAAAAAAGAAAAATCTGGATTAAAAATAGTTACAAAATTTAGTGTTAAAGTTAAATGCTATAATCTGTTTTTAAAAGCATGTACTTATATCGACAATGAATAAGCTATCTTCTTCTAGTTTTCCGTTTCCACAAGGAAAACAAATTATATTATAACATAGGCATCATCTATAAATATTAACAGCAGACGAAATGGATTAAAAGTTCATTACTGAGTGAGTGAACAAATTATATTACATTTTTACAGTACTTCACAACAGAAAAATATGAACTCATAAACAGTTACACAGATAAAACCTAAAGTCATTTAAGATGACACAAGGATTCTGCATTATTTAATGCATAAATTATTCCAGAGAAATTGACACTGTGTTGTCAAATTCATTCCTTGTGAGGCAGGTTTTTACTACCAAAAAATGTAGGAATTCTCCTAACTCAGTGTTGTTTATACAACTACATGGAAGTTTCAATTGAAATAAACCATATACTTCAATGGGTTAATTGAATGTAACCATGGATTTTACAATAAAACTTCAAAATCAATAGACATGTCAAAAACAATTTAAACTGTGTAGAAAAGTCTTAATGAGGTGGGAAACTGAGTCCAGGAAATTATCTGAGAATGTAAGAAGAGGAAGTTGGAGTTGAGAACAAGCTTGGGTGGTGGCTCAGTGAGTAAAGTCTTCATTGGGCACCTGTGAAGACCTGTGTTGGAAACCACAGACAAAGGAGAATGATCTGTAATTCAAGTTCTGTCCTAAAACAAGATAAGAAGCAGGTACAAGAGTATCCACAGATATTCATCTATGGATGAATCTGTGGATCAGCAAGCCTGGCGTATATTGTAGAAAGGTAAGAGACCCTACCCAAAATTAGGTTGAAGGTAATGACTAATACTTGAGATTATCCATACAAATACCATGGCATGCATGCAATCATAAATACACATTAACTTGCATGCACACATACACACACAGGCACACAAAATAAGTGAAATGTAAAATCACAGTGAGAATATATGTATAATGAGGAGCTCTGTCTACATATATACAAATATATCTTTTTGTGGCTATGAGTATACATGTTTTCAATAGAAACACACAGATTTGTATATATATCAAATGGAAACACAGGTACACATAGACATGTTTAGGCTTTAATTTCCATAAAGAAATACATATCTTCAGATGAAAGAAAAACATCAGGTTATGAGTAGATCAGTAAATCTGAATACATATCTAGTATGTATAAACTCAAAATACTATGGATACAATTTAACCTAAAAACAAAACAGGAAAAGAACTACAAGATACTAAAATTCACCAAGATCAGTTTCCTTATTAAAATATTATCCCAAAAATGGGCTAAAGAGATGACTCAGTGTTTGTGATTCAAGGAGGTTTTCTAGCATCCATATTAGAGGACTCAAAACATCTTTAGCTATAGCCTCACACATCCTGATGGTCTTTTCTGGTTTCTGCGGGAATTGGCACACATATGTCATGCTTTCATAGAAAAACACACACATATACAAATATAAATTAATAAAAATCAAGTCTTTAAAATTGTTCATAACTTAGTCAAATAAAATCCAAAATACTAGAAAAGTGAAATTTGTAATAAGTTATTTTTTAAAAGATATATACTTTTCACCATTTAAAATGAGTTATTGTTTCTGTAATAAGGTACAGTTGTTATAGCATTTAAAATTATGGATTTTAAGCAAATTTGAAAGAATCATCTGGATTAATCATAATTTATAAACCATGAATAATTGACCAATATTGTTTGATGTTTTTCATTGTCAATCAATAATTATTATTTTGCATATAAGTTTTCCAGTGAGTCAACCTTCACTGATTCAATGGCTTTATAATAACTAAATATAAAGTCCAATATATTTCTTTCGGTTGGCAACCGCTTATATTAACTTACATTTAATATTTTCATCTGGGTACTTTTTGCTTTTCCTAAATCTATAAACTGTGATGCATCATTTAAAAAGATCCCCAAAGGTAGGACAGAAAATCATACTAAAATGATCACCACTAACCTCTGTCTTCTGGTAGTCATGTCTTCACCTAGCAGCTTTCTATACAGCTTTACTGTTGTTGTTTGATATCAATAGAATATTGTGTCTTTTTCTTTTTTGTTTTCCTACTCTATATTTCTCTTACATTTAGCAGCAGGGGGTGTTGTGGCTTCCAGGTTATTCAGGCTGGAATAGAGCCTCTGGAGATGGTTTTATGATTCAGAATGTCTGTACGAAGAGGCCAACAATTTCATTCATGTCCACGACCTAACAATAATGTAGTACCTTCCCCTTTTGATCATGAGGGGAGAAATGAATTAAAACCACTTCACTGAGTATCTCTTACTTCACAAAACATGGCATATAATGAGAGGCAGTCTTGTTATAAACATTTAAGTGGTAATGTATTAACTAACACATACAAGTTAAACTGACAACCTTAGTAAAGTATATTCAGCACATGCTTCTCATACAGTTATGTATGTGGTATGATAAGAGCAATTGAAATCTATTTTGACAAACTTCAGTTCATGGTATAATATTATTAAAAGCCAGAAGGCTGTACCTTAATATACATAAGTTTTAGCATTGTACCCTTTGAACAGAAATACTAGTTCTGTCAAGCTTCTGGGAGTTTGAATAATTTAAAGCACATCAATGGCTGAAGTTCCCATAGGTTCAGATGTTTAAATCAAATACACATACTATTGGCAGCCACTTCTAAATATTAACACATTTGCTAGGTCAAATTAAAATGTCAAAAACAGTTTTTTTGGAAGTTAAAGGTCACAGTATTTCATTTAAGACTGATTTCTATGTAATATTTAACACATGACTTTAATATAGCTAACCACCATTAATTTCTTTCAGTATTCCCATAATGTCATTTACATTTTCAACAGCTTTAATAATTGCACATTGGTCAGTACCCACTAAGAACTTGTCTAAAAGCTTAATGCTAGCTTAGTCACCTTACAATATGGGACCCAAAGTAATGTTAAAAGTTTTGCCGTAGATGTCACTAATAAACATTGGCTGAGAACTGCTCCTCTTCATTTGTTCCCTGGGTGGCAGGAATATAAAACAAACAGTCTAAGGTCAAAATCTTTATTTTTAGTAGTATTGGATTTAACACAGATTTCCAGTAACTTGGACTGATATGGAGGAATTTATAAAATAATTGATGGTAGAAGAAAAGACATTAAACACAATGTAACAAAATCATAAATTTTAGTTGACCTATATTATTCTAAAAACACAAAAAAGTTATCCAGAAAATTAATATAAAATAATGCTTGTTTAGTTGTTCAATCTAGAGAAATACCAAGAATAATCTTAAATTAATTTTTAAATCAGACTTTGAAAGCAATGTTGATATACCATTAAAGACGCTTCTTCTTGAAGATGGTAATTAATAAATGTCTCTATCAAATCCTGTAAGTGCTCAGTGAGTTCAGTAGAGGAGGCAGAGAGAGTATGAGAGCCAGAGGTGATGAAGGCCACTGGACAAACAAGGGCCTCTAAGTCACCATGAGGAAAACCCACAGAGATTGAAGCAACGTGCACAGGGCCTCCACTAGTCTACACCAGGTCCTCTGCGCAATACTATGACATTTTGTTTTGTGTGTCTATGGAACTCCTATGTGAATGAATAAGTAGGTCTCTGATTATTTTGTCTTCTCTTGGGCTCCTTTCTTTCTGTTGGTTTGCCGTGTCCAACTTCGATGTGATGGTTTTCTTATATGTTATTATGAGAATTATGTTATTTATTTTGTTATCATTTGTTGTTATCTCTTAGAAGCTTATTAATTTATTTTATTATTATTATTAATATTACTATTATTTACTATTTATTCACTTTGTATCCCAGTTGTAGACCCCACCCTCATCTCCTCCAGGTCCCATCCTCCAGCTCTCTTCCCCTCCCCAATCATTTTCCCCTAGTCCACTGATGGGGAAGTCCTTCTACCCTACTATCTCACCCTAGCCTATCAGGTCTCCCCAGGACCTTCTTCCTCTGTGGGATGGCTAGGTCTCTCAGCCAGGGGAAGTGATCAAAGAGCTGGCAACCAAGTTCATGTCACAGACTGCCCGTGGTTCCCCTTTTAAGGCACCCAAGGAGACTGAAGTGCCTATAGGCTACCTCTAACCAGGGCCTCTAGGTCCTCTCCTCCACCTAGTACGGGATCTACACAGATGCTGAGTCTCACAGACAAACTTTCAGCAGAGCACAGCGAGCCTTATGGAAGAAGGGGGAGATAGAAAGAACTGGAGGGGACAGGAGCTCTACAAGAAGACCAACAGAGCCTATTCAGTTTTAATGTGAAAGAGAAACGAAGTGGATCTGGGTGAGAGAGCATGTGGGAAGGACCTGGGAGGATTAGAGGAAAGCATACAGTAGTGAAAGAAAAATATCTTTTAAAAAACTAGCTAAAAATAATCAGACTTCCAATAAAAAGCCAACAAACAAGCAACAACCACAAAATAACAGTGAGCCACAATCGGATAATGCGCAGAGAGTGAAAGTTTTTGGAGAACTCAGCCATAAATGGAATGCCCATATCACTGATATTCTGTAAGTCTCAGGAGTCTGTATGCAAGAAGGCAAAGAAAAACTGTAAGACCCAAAAAAATGAATTTCTTCAAGGCAACAATTTCTCCTCCCACCCAAAACAACAGGAGAGGTACACATGTTAACTCAAGACTAAGAAAACATGAAGAGCACCTGCTCAAGCTCACAACAGACAAAACACAACCAAACTAAAAAAAAAAAGCAAAACAAACAAACAAAGAAACAAAAATGAAAACATAGAGTCTACTTTTGTTTTCAAAGTTCTCCTGGGCAGGGGCCTTGACTGGAGTGCAATTGCTAAACCCAGTGTCAGTCTACTGTGGGGAAAACTGCTGTTCTTGAGATACTCTTTGTTAGGAGTCAGACTGATTTTTTTTTCTTTTCATTTATTTTTTGACACAGGAGGGATGAAGCTAAGTGAGAATGGAAATAGAGGGAGATCTCAGAGGAGTTGGAGAAAAAAAATAAGATTATTAAATTACTTTGCATGAAATTTTCAGTAAATAAATAACAAACTATTAAAGACTACTCTTACAAACACAGGTAAAGAAAATAAAGTACTGCATTTAATCAGTCTCATTCTTGCATTCTCTCAAGTAGATTTGTATTTTCACATATAAAATCGAATCCTCAAGCATTATTTATAAACATACTGCTAAAAAAACTAGGCATCTGACTACCAAACACATTATTCAAGTGGCCATGTGTTCATGGGTTAAAGATTTACTGCCTATTATTTAACTGTCCTTGATCTTATCTCTTGTTTAGTTTCTAAACAGCAGTTGAAAACAGAAGGTTGAGTTGTTGGCTTTGGGGTGCTAATGTTTTCACTTTCAATGTCAGTCTAGGACATGAGCTCCTTTATCATATAGTATTAATGAAGTAAGGCAAGAGAAAATTTCCTTGAACCATTTTTCAGATGTTAAGTGTATTAAATTGATTTTAGGGACCATAAACAATCTGTATATACTAAAATTATGCTGATCACAGGTTTGGTCAGGTATTATTGAGAGGTGATTTCTGTGTGCACTGGAGGGTGCAGGTTAAGGACATTATCTCTGAAGCATGGACATTGAAAACCCATCAGTGAGAATCAGGACTGAAGCAGCTGATATTCACAGAAATGGGACAAGCACAAGATGTCTTTGTTTGCTTATGTATTTTCAATTTATTTCATATTTTCTTTTAGACATTTGGTGTTGATAATTCATAATATATAGGCATATAGAGGGGGCAGGGAGGAGATGAGGGAGGGATGGGGAGAGAGGGAAGGAATAAGGGAGGGGGCTACGCCTGGGATACAAAGTATATAACCTGTGATTAATATAAAAATAAATAAAATACGTTTAAAAACATTTATATAAATATTATTTTAAATTGTTATTTACATCAGTCTTTTATAATGGTTAGGCACATAAAAACCATTATTAATGAATATTACTTATAAGAAAACTTTATTCCTCGCACATTTGTATCTTTAAATGTACACTTATATTTGCATTATGCCAATGACTTGTACCACCATGCTAAAAGAAAGAATATGCAGAAGTAAAAGCTATGGCTTGATATTTTTATAATCTACCCACTTTCTTTTTAACTGTTGTTTTGTACATATTGATGGGTGATAAAAAAAACTAAGATGCAAGAATGAGCAATTCCCATCAAAATACCAACACAATTCTTTACAGAACTTAAAAGAAAAATTCACAATTTCATATGAAAATAAAAAACAACAACAACCCAGAATTGCTAAAAAAAAAAAAAAAAAAAAAAAAAAAAAAAAAAAAAAAAAAACCTGTACAAAAGAAGAGCATCCAGAGGTATCTCCATCCTTGAACCAAGCTGTACTATGGAGAAACGGTAGTAAAAACTGCAAGGTAGTAGCATAGAAACAGAAGAGTTGAGCAATGGAACTGAATAGAAGACCCAGAAATAAACCCACAGATTTACGGATACTTGATTTTTGACAAAGAAGCCAAAACAATACAATGAAAATAAGAAAGAATTTTCAACAAATGGTGCTGGTCTAACTGAATATCTATATGTAGAAAAATGCAAACAGATCCATATTTATCGTTCTGCACAAAAATGTTTAAGTGTATGAAAGACCTCAGCATAAAACCAGACACACTATAACACTTAGAAGAAAAAGTGGGGAAGAGCCTTGAACTCATTGTCACAGGAGAGAATTTCCTGAACAGAACATGAATAGCACAGGCTCTACGATCAACAATCAATGAATGGGATCTCAAGAAACTGAAAAGCTTTTGTAAAGCTAAGAACACTGTCATCAGATTAAAATGACAGCCTACAGACTGGGAAAGGCTCTTCACCATCCCTATATCTGACAGAGGGCTAATATCCAGAATATATAAAGAACTCAAGAAGTTAAATACCAATAAATCAAGGAATCCAATTAAAAAATGGGCTAGAGAGCTAAACAGAAAATTCTCAATAGAGGAATATCAAATGACAGAGAAATATGTAAAGAAGTGATCAATGCCCTTAGTCATCAGGGAAATGTAAAACAAAACAGAACAAAACAAAACAAAACAAAAAAACACAAAAAATGACCCTGAGATTTCACTTTACATCCCATCAGAATGGCTAAGATCAAAAATGCAAATGACAATACATGCTGGAGAGGATGTGGAGAAAGGGGTACCCTACTCCATTGCTGGTGGGAATGTAAACTGGTACAATCACTTTGGAAATCAATCTGGCGCTTTCTGAGACAATTAGGAATAGTGCTACCTCAAGATCCAGCTCTACCACTCCTAAGCATATATCCAAAGGATGCTCAAGTATACAACTAGGACATTTGCTCAACCATGTTCGTAACAGCTTTATTTGTTATAGCCACAATCTGGAAACAACCCAGATATCCCTCAACTGAGGAATGGATACAGAGTGTGAGTTTGTAATTTTAAAAACTTGTTAAGAACTCTTATTTTTCAAGGCATGCATTGCTTTATAAATTATAATTTCAAGGTTGAAATTTTTAAGTATATAAAATAAAATTAATAAAAGGCAAACACATAAACATTTAAATACATACATAAGCATATTATGAAGAGCATGAATACTTTTAATATGTGAAGGAAAGAGAAACAGAAAAATTTTAAATTATTATTCTTATTAATATTATTTACTTTGTATCCCTACTGCAGCCCCCTCCCTCAACTAATACCGGCCCCAGCTTCCCACCCTTCTTCCTCTCCTATCCCTCTTACCTTGTCCACTGAGAGGGGAAGTCCTTCTGTCCCCTCTAGGTCCTTTTATATCCCCCTTCTTTCATAAGACTCCCTGCACTTTGTCCAAAGTTTGGCTGTGAGTCTCCACATCAGCTTTGATCCCCTGCTGGTTGGAGTCTTTTAGACAACATCTGTGGTAGTATCCTCCTTGTTCTTTAGCTTCTTTAGGTCTGCAGATTTTAGTATGTTCATCCTATATTATATGACTAATATCTACTTATAAGTGAGCATATACCATGTCTGTCTTTCTGCTTCTGGGATTTCTCACTCAGGGTGATCTTTCCTAGTTCCATCCATTTGAATGCAAATTTCATGATTTCCTTGTTTTTAGTTGATGAGTAGTATTTCATTGTATGAATGCACCACAATATCTGTATCCGTTCTTCAGTTGAACGACAAGTAGGCTGTTTCCAGATCCTTGCTATTATGAATAAAGCAGCTATGAATATAGTTGAGCGAATGTCCTTGTATTCAGGTATAAGCCCAGTAGTGGTATAGATATTGTCTTGAGCTAGCACCAGTCCCAGTTTTCTGAGAAAGCGCCAGATTAATTTCCAAAGTGGTTGTTCAAGTTTACTTTCCCAATGGAGAAGGGTTCCCATTTCTCCACATCTTCTCCAGCATATGTTGTCACTTGAGTTTACTCAAATAGGGGAGGACTGGTTTCAGGTCGAGGGTATATGAGTAGCTCCGCTCCCATGCTAGAAGCTCCAAACAAGCTCAAAGTCAATACAAGAAATGTTTAATGTTAATATCCATCAGTGTCTCTTATAGAATAAAGCACCATGTTAACTACTTCCTGCTGATAAGATTTGAGAAGAGAAGGAGGAAGGAGTGCAGTGGTTGGACAAGATAGACTAGGAGCTTGACGTCAAGAGAAATAAATCATGAGGACAGACTGTTGGAAGAGAAACTTCCTGGGAGTCATCAGAGTAAAGAATGAAGACTCTTGTGTGTATATTGGTAACACATCAGTTCATGGAAAACAACTGCCTGAACTACACTACAGGCAATGGGAGACCCAGCACCATGCTGGCTCATGACCACGGATAATAACCAAATGGAAAAGAGGAACATACCTCAAAAGTGTCACAACAATCTTGCTTTGTCTGCTCAGCATTGCAGTGAGTTTTCTAACAAGCACACAAGGCGATAAGAGGTCTAAGATGCCCTTCCACTGAAGCAGTGTGATGGGAAGCGATGGCTGCTTGTATGCAGCTGAGAGGCAAGGACACACTAGAATGAAAACCTTCACCCTGATCCTGGATCTAACCAGGTGGACAACAATAGAATTAGCAAGTGCCCATTTGGAATTTCTGAAATCACAGTTCCAGAGTTGGGATCCCTTAGCGCCTACTGACCTAAGCGGCAAAGTCAAAAAGCCCAAGTGCTATTACAAGCCCTATCCAGGATGTTCAGGAAAATACCATATCCTGCATACATTAGTGACCTGAAATAAGACACCATAACTCAGACATAACTTTTATTTGTGTCAACATGAAGTCGAAGTCAGTTTTCGTTCTATACCTCTGGTTTCTTTTAATTTTCACTTGCTATTTTTCATTCTTTGCCACATTAAAAATCAAATATGAGAGATGGCCCTAGGTTAAGAGAAAGTACTGCTTTTCCAGAGGACCTGAAGTTGGTTTCCACCACACATGGGACAAGTTACAACTTCCTGGAAATGCATCTCTGGTTAATCCAAAGCGCCTGTCTCTGAGCAGCTTCTCTCTCTCTCTCTCTCTCTCTCTCTCTCTCTCTCTCTCTCTCTCTCTCTCTCTCTCTCTCTCTCTCACACACACACACACACACACACACACACAAACACACAGACTTTAAAAACTAATATAACAAATCTAAAAAGAATCAACATAAAACACTGAAATGGGTTTATGTCCAAGGGGACCTAGGATCTGTGTTCCTCTTCATTTTGCTCCAGATGTGAGCATTTGTAAAAATACCTTAGCTCTATGAATATTACTCATTAACTGGCAGATGGAAAGAATGGTAATTTATGAATTTGTTAGATGGTAAATGTTCCAGTTAGGGTAAGTCACTGCTATCATCCTGGTGAGAGAGAGCATCATTCCTGGTTTGAACACACTGTTGTGGAGGCCATGGCGCTACTTACCCTTCCCAGGCTCTTGGTATACCCATAAATGCCAGGAGTTAATAATCCTCTGATAATATTTGATGAATATCTGCCTTATATTCAGCAGTTGCTGTGTACTTTTAGGAAAACAAACAAACTGCACACACTAAGTGATGACACCTAAGTGACATAAATTGTAGATAGGTGTTGTGATTTTGCACAGAATCTTAACAGTTGGACAACACTGTAGGTCAGCTGCACAAACATCTACAGAGAATTGCACTGTGGAAGGTGACAGGTGAGTAATAACCACTGCGCCCATAATAGCTGGTAATTGACAGACCAGAGGAATATTTATTAAGAGTCAGGAATTCTGGGTCTTCTATTCATTTCCATTGATCCACTGTTCTGTTTCTATGCCAATACCATGCAGTTTTTATTACTATTGCTCTGTAGTACAGGTTGAAGTCAGGGATGGAGATACCTCCAGATCATCTGTTGTTGCAGGGGATTGTTTAGGAGATTCTGGGTTTTTTGTTTCTCCATATGAAATTGAGTATTTTTCTTTCAAGTTCTGTGAAGAATTGTGAAGTTATTTTGATGGGGATTGCATTTAATCTGTAGATTGCTTTTGGCAATATGGTCATTTTCACTATGTTAATCCTACCAATCCATGAGCACAGGAGGTCTTTCCACCTTCTAAGATCTTCTTCAATGTCTTTCTTCAGAGATTTGAAATTTTTTTCATATAACTCTTTCACTTGCTTGGTTAGAGTCACCCCAAGGTACTTTATGTTATTAGTGGCTATTGTGAAGGGTGTTGTTTCCCTAATTTCCTTTTCGGCCCTTTTGTCTTTGGTGTACAGGAGGGCTTCTGATTTTTTTTGAGTTGATTTTGTATCCAGCCACTTTACTGAAGGTGTTTATCAATTGAAGGAGTTCTCTGGTTGAAGCTATGGGGTCACTCATGTATATTATCATATCGTCTGCAAATAGTGATACATTGACTTCTTCCTTTCCAATTTGTATCCCCTTGATCTCCTTTAGTTG
>CM053765.1:68133677-68157046 GCA_028658305.1 Pachyuromys duprasi | reverse complement strand
AAAATGGTTTTCCAGCCTTTTACTCTGAGGTTGTGTTTATCTTTCTTGCATAGGTGTGTTTCTTAGATGCATAGAATGTTGGATCCTGTTTCTGCTGCCATTCTGTTAGTCTGTGTCTTTTTATTGGAGAGTTAAGTCCATTGATGTTGATAGATAATAGTGACCAATGACTGTTATTTCCTTTTATTGTGGAGTTGGTGGTCTTACTGTGATTCATTGCTTTGTTGTTGTTGTTGTCTTTGGGAAATTATCTGTATCCTATATTTTCTTTGGTGTAGTTGTTTCCGTTGGACTGAATTTTCCTTCTAGTACATTCTGTAGGGCTGGGTTGCTGTGTATGTATTGCATGAATTTTGTTTTGTCATGGAAAATTTTGTTTTCTCCATCTATGTTGATTGAAAGCTTCGCTGGTTATAGTAGACTTGGTTGGCATCTGTGTTCCCTTAAAGACTGCATGACTTCTGCCCAAACCCTTCTAGCTTTCATAGTTTCTGATGAGAAGTCTAGTGTGAGTCTGATCGGTCTAACTTCATATGTTACTTGACCCTTTTCCTTTGCTGCCTTTAATATTTTTGTTTTGTTTTGTAGATTTAGTGTTTTGACTATGATGTGACGAGAGGTATTTCTTTTCTAGTGTAGTCTATTTGGTGTTCTGTAGGCTTCTTGTATGTTGATGGACATTTCTTTTTTTAAGTTGGGAAATTTTTCTTCTATGATTTTCTTAAAAATATTTTCCGGTCCTTGGAGCCTGGAATCTTCTTTTTCATCTATTCCAATTATTCTTAGGTTTCGTCTTTTGATGGCATCCTTAATTTCTTGGATGTTTTGTGCTTGGGACTTTTCTGATTTTTTTTTTCCCCTTGAGTGAGGAATCCATTTCAGCCAGTATATCCTCAGCTCCTGATATTCTCTCTTCCATCTCTTGTATTCTATTGGTTATGCTTTCCTTTGTGGTTCCTGATCTTTTCTCTAAGTTCTCCAGTTCCAGGTTCTTCTTCCTTTGTGTCTTCTTTATAGATTCTAATTCTGTTTTCATGCTTTGTACCGTTTCCTTCAACTGATTGACTGTGTCTCCTATTTTGGTTGTTTCCTCTCTGTTTATCTTTGATTGTTCCTCTATGTGGGCAGGTAAATTCTTTTCCATTTTTTGAGGGCCTTGTTCATTTCCTCTTTTTGTTCCTCTTGTTCCTCCAATATCTGCATAATCAAAGCTTTAATATAATTTTCCTGTGTCTCTGCTGAATTAAAATCTCCACTGTTTTTGGGTTTTTCTGATGGGGCCATGGTGTCCTGATTTTTGTTGGGTGAGTTCTTTCACCGATTTCGGGGGCATTTGTTTATATATAATCAAGGAGCTGTTTGTGCTTTAAGGCTGAGCTTCCATCTGGAACTGTCAATCTCTTGTGTCAGGAGTATTCTTCAAGAAGATCAGGGAGTTCCAGTGGTTTGTTAGTGTGTGTTGTTGTCTCATTTGAACTCTGTTGTGGGCTTTGTGTGCCTGGCTTCGTACTCTATGCTAGAAGCTGTGAGCACTGCAGGCTGGTCACCCTTCTGGTCTGGAGGCATAGCTCCTCAGTCTGTGCTAGAGGCTGAGTGTCCTGGTTTTAGATGTCAGCTGGGGGCTATGTGCTCCGCCCTGGGCTTGCTGCTAAGAGCTCTCCCCTGGCCTGGAGATTTGGCTCCCCCTTCTGGGCCAGGGGCTGTGCACCACGGTCTGAGATGATATTTGGGGCACACACAGTGGGTTTGGGTTTGTTGCAGGTGTTGCCGAGCAGTGTGCACCCACTGTATGCAGGACTGTCTGAAATGGTGCCTGAGGCCTTCTCTGTCTGGCCAGTGGACACACACACAGACCAAGGTGGTTGCTGGCCGACTTGAGCAGAGCAGTGTATGCCCGCAGTGTGCAGTCTGGTCAAAATGGTTCCCTGTCCCTCTCAGTCTGGCGTGGTTCCTGCAGAGGTGATCTGTGTGTGCCTGCCGTATGCCTGCTGGTTGAAGCAGAACCTGGGTCCTTCCCAGACTTGCCCACGGACTCACACAGGGACTGAGGTTTTTGAGGGCAGATCTGAGCACTCTGTGCCCAAAGTGTGCAGGTCAGGCAAAAAGGTACCCGGGTCCTCCTCAGTCTGCCCTGGAGACTGTGTGATCCAGTGTAATATGGCGGCTGCTGGTGCCCAGTGCAGCTGCTCACTCAAATCAGAGCTGTGCTCTGGTCACCCAGAGATTTTTCCAGGGTATAGCTGGGTGTCCCTAGGATTTTCCCACTGGATTTTCTCATGGTAGTGGTTCCGCTCACCTGACAATCACAAATCCTGGCGTTTTAGGTCCCAGAGTTCAGTCTCCTGGTTGCTGCATTGTTTCTGCTGTCCTACTCCTCAGACACAGTGTCCTCTCGTGGCAGCCATCTTGGATCTCTAATTTCTTTTTAAAACCAGAAAGTTGATGGAAATTCTAGTTTTCCAAGAAAGAGTAAACACTATAGTAATGATTTTTACTCATTACTATAGTGATTAATGATTTACTATACTATTAATGATTTTAATGATTTTTATTGCTTCCTGACCTACAGGAACTATGTGTTGACTGGTATAATAGAGGCATGAAGACTATAAGGAAAACCAGTTACTGTCATAGGCTCTGAGGACAATTTCATGAGAGGGATTCTACAGTTTGTACCATTGACCTGATCAATGGCTCATAGCTTAGAGATCATATGCTCCACAGAATAACTACTACTGTTTTGCTAAATGCTTACGGTACCAATCTATGTATTTTTATTTATTATCATGAATTTGTACTGCCTTCTACTTTACTCAGAGAAGCTTCTTTCACAGAAAGTAATGAATAGTATAGACCTTGATGCATTATCGAAGTACTGATTATACATATCAGGTTCAGATGAATCTAAGAAACTTCCACCATCTAAGACCCAAGAAATGCTATGTAAGATGTAACAGATAGAAAGTTAGAGCTAACGGGTGGGGAGGAGAGTGGAGAAGTTGTTCTGGCCACAGCTTGGCTATTGAAGGCATCAGACCGTAGCAGCTTTGATAATCTATGTATAATCTACAGAAAGAAAAAAAAACAGGAAAATCCCAGAATGGAAGGGAAGAGGCCCACAGGTATTTGTTTCTTCTCTACTGTCTTTTGGTACTGATGGCTGTAAGAGGTGACTTCCTCTTTGAGCATGTGGTCATAGGTAGATTGCTCTTAGCTCTGGTAATCATACTCTCATATGCATATGGGCAGCAGTAACTGGAATTTGCTGTTTATTATTAAGCAAAAAGAAAATTAGGACATGTAGCTCATAGCAAAATGGAATAAAGGTACTAAGGGTGTTAGAGGGAGAGAGTAGTAGATGGCTACTGTATATATTCAGAGAACTTCAAAAGATATAAAACATTAGAAAATTAAATCAGAAAATTGCCCTGGGCCATTATAATAACTATTCAATCTTGATGTAGAGATTGAAATACAATGCAGAATTTTTATTCTATACATTGTATTTGAGGAGATGCCAGAACTGTGACAATATTAAAATAGTGTAATTATAACTGAATATATATATATATATATATATATAATTAGTATTGAATTTAAGTTCAATGACATCTAGTTCACATGTTGAGAAGACAGCTTACTCAGTAAGAGTTCATATGATGGAAAGCCAGTTTAGCCTTATCAATGAGTTCTAGGATTACTGAGAGATTTTTCATCAAGAACCAGTACAAGATGGAGAAAGACTGAGATGGATACCAACATTGACCTTTGGCCGTGAGAAAAATGTGTGTGCCAACATGCATATGTGTACAAACATGTGGGCATACATATACATACACAAGAAAATTAATTCATGATTTTCAGTGAATTCAGATTTCTACTTTACCTGATTTTCCTTCTATATCTGAGAAAGGAATTGAAGGCAATTGAATAAAATAGAAGGCTCAGGAAAAATCTCACACAACTATGGCCACCTAATGTTTCTCAGAGGTGCCAAACCATAAACAGGAGAAAGAGAATCTTAAGCAAGTGCAATTGGTAAAATTGGATCTCTGCGTGTAGAAGTCTGAAGGAAGATCTTATCTATCAGCACAAAAATAAATTCAAAATTAACCACATAACTTTTTATAAACATAAATTCTAAAACTTCTAGAGGTGAACAGGGAAATATTTTCAAAATACAGTCACTGACAAGAGTTTAGGAAATAAAATTTACTATATTATTCAAACAGTTTATAAGCTTAATAATACATGATTAAAAAGAAAATTTGTAGTGAGGAAACACGTCTGAAAAGCTAAGGGAAAGCATATAGAAGAATTCAGAAACATTGACAACACTCATAGCATCAAGAAAATGCTAAATAATACTACATTGAGATTCTGTATTTTCCTTATCATCAAAAGAAGAAAAAGTTGGTAACAATTTTTGGTGAAGATTGGGAAAAGGAACTTTTCTACACTCTGGCAGGATTTTTGGACTATACAGCCACTATGGAAACCAAAATTGAGATTCTTTAACAAAATCGAACACTTCACAAGTCAGTAAGGCCCCTTTCTTCATTAGACCTGAGTCTATTCCTTTCTCACTGTCTCAGAGACATGAGAAATTTTCCACTAATTTAACAGCACACTTCAGGGTCACCAGAAGGTAAAGTAAAACATAACTCAATTTGTAAACATGCATACTACTTCTGGATTGTAACATTCTTTTGTTGTTGTTATTGTTAATATACACATTCGAAGTTTTTATTAGGTTGTGGTCTTCCATTATTGTTTCCTCTTAAATTTATCAAGAAACACTGCCTCAACAATCCCCTATGGTTGAGAAGTTGTTTATATAAATCATGGATGCATCATTTATCTATGTATCATCAAGTTATCTATCCATCTATCTTTGACATTTTTGCCTAGCTTTCCTATCTTGAACACAAATGTACATACGAATGTTCACAAATGCACATTCATGTACACTCATAAACACTCATATACACATCAAACTTGCATATACCAAAAATATGCACACATACACTCCCAGGTGCCTCCTAAGTACAATCTATGATACTTTTTCACGTCATCCTTTATGTTTTGGAGTAAACAAGCAACTAAAAAAAATCCATTTTTATTTTCAATTTCTTTTTTAAATTTTAAAATTAGAAAGTCCCTTGATTTATTGCCCAACTTTTTTTTTCAAGACAGGGTTTATCTGTGTAGCCTTGGCTGTACTGGACTCACTTTGGTTTATTTATTTATTTTAATTATTTTTTTATTAAATACAGTTTATTCATTTTGTATAACAGCTGTAGCCCCACCCAACTCACCCTCCCTTCCTCACCTCCTTCCATGCCTCTCTCCAAATCCAATGATAGGGGAGGGCCTCCTTCCCTTCTATCTGACCCTAGCCGATCAAGTCTTATCAGGACTGGCTGCATTGTCTTCCTTTGTGGCCTCATAAGGCTGCTCCTCCCTCAGGTGGAGGTGATCAAAGAACTAGTCACTGAGTTCATGTCAGAGACATGGATTCACTTTGTAAAACAGGTTTGCCTTTAACTCATGGAAATATGCCAGCTTCTGCCTCCCAAATGTAGGATTAAAGCTGTGTGCCACCATGCCAAGCTGTCTGCATTGTCCAACTTCAAGAACACTGTTGTTATTTATGTCTTCTGTTGCATGTCCCTCTTCCTTTGCTAATGAAAATAAAAACTCCTAAACTGTGTCAAATCGTTTGCTGAATGGAGGTCAATTTCCATAAAACTACTTAAAAAAACTACTTTGCTAAATTTCATTTCATTCATGTCTTCACCTATCTTTCCTATTGGGTATATCTCTTCTCTCAGTATCATGGTAAATCAGAGAGGAAAAAAAAAGTTAAACGTAGATCAAAAGATGGGTCATAATCTAAACACTGTTGGAAGCACTAGCAAGTTTCAGCTTCGTGGGGACTTCCAGAGGAATCCTAATACTCCAGACTATAGACAAAACTGTGCTGAGCACCCACTGCACCATAAGCATGGTTTGTGCATTCCGGAAACTTCTTATAATCTCTAAGATAGATGGCTGCAGTGTTCTTTTCATCAACCTACCTCTGAGCACAGCTGAGTATCAGTGATAGAAACACTGAACCAGAGACACAGTCCTTGAATAAAGCAGGTCCACTAACCTTGAAGCAATATTCGTCATATTGCAGTTCTACTGAGCTTCACATGTGCAGAAAATGGAAGACAGCAGGACACTCAAAGGCTGCTGTAAAGTGACCTAAAATGGGGCTAATCACAAGCAGAGAGGGCAGCAGAAACATGTTAAGAATTCTTAAAAGCACAGTCTCAAGCAATGTAGTATAGCAGTATATAAGAAAGGGTATCATGCCTAAAGAATCAAGGGACAAAGCTGCTCTTCAAGTTTGTTTCTGATAGCACATAACACTGCTTTGCTCCCGTATCTATTTCTGTTTATTTCTAGTTTCAAATAAAAACTGGGAAGAGAACAGAACCTGTTTGGATAATATGGTTGTATAGGTTTATTTGAATGGTGTTTTTAACAAAATGATTGCCAATCAAACTAGAAAGGCACATATAAAACGTCCAATTACCTTTATTTGTTTTGTCTTTTCTTTACATTGTATTTCTAGAGACAAGTTCTCATCACCATGAACTCAGGTACCTCAGGTCCTTATTGTCTCCCTAATGATGAGACTACAGAGATGTGTTACCAAGTTTTATAATCTGTCAATTCATTTGCAGTTCTTGCACACTAATTTGGAGCTGCAGAGGGCATGTTTAGAAGCTCACATTCAAGATTTTCAAACATTATATTTATTGTAATACTAAAAACTTACTTGAAAAAAGAAAGGGATCTAAGAAATGATAGCATAGAGAAGAGGAACTACTTTTGCTTGCTTTACATAGTATAACCACAAAGTAATAAACTTGGTATTTGAGAGTTTATAGAAAGCATGGTGATAAATTTAGGCATATCTATTTAATCACTGGATTTTGTCAACAGTCTCAACCCAATGTTGCATTAATAGAACACTTTAGGAACATCTGGAAAAAGGGAGACAGACAAGCTATTGACATGCATTGTAAGAGCTTAACTTCTCCTTCCAGATCTGAGCTCTGGGTGAGGAATCAGGACACACTTATTTTCATGCAGATGGTGTTTTTTTTTCTCCATATAACAAGAAGTATTTAGCTCACACAGACTAAAATTCCAGCGACCATCACTAAACCTTAGCACAACTTCCAGAATGACAATGACTTTATGCACAGAGTCAACAGCATATCATTATGATAGAAGTCTTCTCTCACTTTTTGCCAAGCCTGTAAGAAAAATTTGTGACAAAGGTGTGCTAAGTGTTGAGAAATAAAAGAAAATGTAAGGAAATTAAACAGCAAGTAAACAATTAGAAGGGATAATTTAATTTAAAAGGAGTTTTTCTAAGGTCAATTCCGTAGATACTTAAATTCCAGTGTGTTTTTTAAAACCGGTTCAATTGAGGTCATGTAAAATTTTGCAAATCGACTTTTTAGCTCTTGATAGAATCAATGAGGTACAGTTTAATTGAACTACCTAAAAATTTACTGAACTTGATTATAAGCACATAGAGACAACTCAGGTTATACTAGCTGAACACTATTCTTTTTAATGGTGATTGTAGGCATGTTTGTTATCACTTTATTGGGAATGTATGCCAATTAAAACAAAGTGTTATGAACTAAGAGGCACATTCCTTCTGCCATGTGGCTATAACTGGGGAATTTACAGTGGATTTGAATTAATTGCAAAGCATAACTCTTCTCTGTTCTTTTTGATGAAAAGAGTGATTTCCATTTTCTAATAAAACTTCTTTCCATCTGAATGTTTGACGAATTTTTTCTAATTCCACAAAGATCAAAAGTTGAGACTATGAATCACTGTTTATATTTTCCATCATGTAGATTTTACTACTCAGACTGCAGTAGACAGTGTCCAGTGCTTAATAGAACTAAAGGATTAAATTATTTTAAAGATGTGTCTTACAACGTTATGGAGACAAAAACCTCCCTCTAAATTTTAGTGAATTTGTCAATTATTTTGCTTCTCTTATTCATAATTTTCTCATTAATAAGCAAGGAAATGGTATTGATTGTAGTTGCATTCCATGAACTCACTTGAAACATCTTTATTTTGCAATGTAATAAAGACCATCATTCACGTATGTGCTTTTTCTGATTTGTTTTTGTAAGTGTCGCTTAGGAAGATTGCCATCTCTGATAGAAACAGACAATATGTCCGAACCTGTCGGCTTTATTTCATTTGGCAAGTGTCCATGCTCCTTCTTTCAGTGCTTCCTGATTGAAAGCAATCCCATGACAACAAGGATTATTATAAGTGATCCCAATAATAAGCTTCTGTGCTGAGAATCTGGTACCCTATGTTGCTTCATTCCTTAAGTAAATCCCAAGATGTGCAGTTCAGACTCAAGAAAGACTAACCGACAGAGTATCAAAGCAGATGCTGAGGCTCATAGCCAAACTTTGGGCAGAGTGCAGGGAGATTTATGAAAAAAGAGGGAGATAGAAAGACCTGGAGGGGACAGGAGATCCACAAGGAGAGCAACAGAACCAAAATATCTGGGCACAGAGGTCTTTACTGAGACATACTCCAACCAAGGACCATGCATGGAGATAATCTAGAACCTCTGCACAGATGTAGTCCGCGGCAGCTCAGTATCCAAGTGGGTTTCCTAGTAAGGGCAACAGGGACTGTCTCTGTTGTGAACTCAGTGGCTGGCTCTTTCATGACCCCCTGCTGAGGGAGGGCAGCCTTACCAGTCTTACAAAGGAAGACAATAAACCGAGTCCTGATGAGAACTGATAGACTAGGTTCATATGGAAGGGGAGGAGGACTTCTCTATCAGTGCAGTTGAAGAGGGATATGGGAGGAGATGAGGGAGGGAGGGTGGTATTGGGTTGTGGGAATGATGGAGGAGGCTAGAGCTGGGATAAAAAATGAATAAACTGTACTTAATATTTAAAAATTGAAAAAAAAAAAACAACTCAAAAAGACAAACAGCCTGAGGTGCTGAATTAACATATTAATGCAGACCTAGCCTACAGGTTCTCCCAGCATCCCTCACTCCCTACCTTAACTTTTCAGCCTGGGGGCAGGGTTATCTCTAGCCAATAGGCACTTCCCTATATGATCCTCACATTTTGGTTCTCTTTCTCTCCACCTCTCTCAGAGTTCTGGCCCCTGCATACCCCCTACTCCACACTTATATGTCTCCCTCTGCAGGAGGACTTCCCTGGACCTGTTTCTTGGGACTGGTGAACTAAACTGAGAGCTTCCTCCAATAAACCTGACTTTATATACTTTAATTTGTCTTGAACTGGCTCATTTCATCAGTGGTGAATACCTACCATCAAGTTTAACTTAGCATTGTTACTCTGAAGAAACAATTTGAGAATAGGGTGATGATTATCTTACCCATTTTATTGATGTATCTTTAATAGTAAGCAAAGTAATAATTGTGTTTTATTTTATGTATATTCAAGTTTTTGACTGCTAAAATTCTATTACATTATTCCTCATAGAATTTAGCTACTTACCAGTCCGTAAATTATTTCATGTTACCTTTTAATAATGTTTTGTTAATCTATACATTAACATTTAAAATGAAAAAAATTAAAGAATTAAATACTATGAAAACCTTAATGAATCATTGTCTGATGATACTGAGTCTAAACAGTACCATCTGTTAGGATTAATGCACTTGTTAGACTGATATGTATTTCCAACCCAAGAAAATTGAAGTTGTCTAAAAATATGCAGCAAAATATTTTCACTTATATCAGATAGTAATTAATAATCTTACATTCTCTAACTATATCCCAACTTTTAATTTTGAACCAAATAGACATGTATATTCACCTCCTTTACAGTTTTGCACATTTGAATAAGTATACAAGATAATCTTCAGGGAATATAAAATGTATAAAATTCTCTCCAAATCTGAACAAATGATATTTCTTTTTTCTCAGATTATTTTTTATATTTTCAAACTCTGATCCAAATATGCTGTTTACTTATTTTCCTTATTCTTGTTAATTCTTCATCATTCATTAACATATACTTTGGAAAGTAGTCTCTAACATCCAACTTTCAACTCATCCTCATAAGTCATGGTCTTTTATGTGTTTTAAGGCATTCAGTCTGTTTTCTTTATGACTATCTGTTAAATACTTAAGGAATATTAAATTGCCATCCACATTGACCTAAGTCTCTCTCACATATCCATTTCTGAAGCGACTATTCTGCTTTCTTTGGCTTAAGTTAAAGTACACACACACACACACACACACACACACACACACACACACACACACACTGTTTCACAGGGATCTTTGGACCTGAAGATCATTAATACTCAATCTTACATATCAGAGTTATTATAACTACACAGAAATTTTGTATAAATGTATTCTTGTTTAAATTAAAAGTATTCTCTAGGAATTTGAAACATGTAAGCAATAAAATATCAAATTACCCCAAATAGCAACCTTTTAATTCTCACTTGGTTCATCCTAATATGTCTATCTTCTAACTGTGTATTCTCTTCTTCTGTTTTTAATAATACACTTATGGCATTCATTGCTAGTGTGAGTATGTGTGTGTGTGTGTGTGTGTGTACATATACATTCATATATGGTTGTGGGAATACCGACAGAAGCATAGTCAACCTACTAATCTAGCGTTCTACTGAATTGTGCTTCTTTGTCCTAGGGTAGCCATCAACTACAACTAGCTCTCCAGTTAACAATGGAACCTCATGAGATCATCCTCTAACCATACTAGAATTTTGGGTGGTCTTGTTGCGGTAACCACAGTTGCATAAGAAAAGGTTTCGTAATGCCTGTTGTCCTTCAAGCTCTTATTTTCCATATGCCTGTACTTCTCATATGTTCATATCCATGACCACATTCCTACTTATATGAATCTCTCCTCTCATTAGCCATTTTCTGACTTTTTGGTTCTGCTTGTACCTCAGTTTGATTTCAAAGACAGAAATCAAATGATCATCTCAGAAGACATAGAAAAATCCTTTGATAAAACACAGCACCCCTTCATGATAAAAGTCATGGAGAAACTAGGAGCATGAAGAACATGCTTCAACATAATAAAGGATCTATAAGACAAGTAAATTCTATGTGCTGATATTTTGTCCAAACTTACATTCTCTCACATTTGAATTCTAACAGCATATGTTATGAAGAAAAATACCTGAGTAATTCTACCTTTCATTTTCTAAACATTGCCATATTTTTCACAGCTGAAGGGTCTCTATATGTTATGATGATGGCTTGATTGCTTGATAATCAAATTTACTTTTATGTTTGTGGTAGCTTTCTAATTGTATTATTGTTATAGTATCATAGAAAATATTTTTAAATAATTACATAGTTTTAATAAATTAATACAATGACTCCTCAAACACTGGATAAACTAATATAATAAGAAATAATAGGTGAAAACTAAGGGTAAATTAAGAAACATAACAGCCGGTGTGTATGGCAGCATAGTACATCAGAAGTTTAGTGATTTGTATGCATTCACTTAAACCTAGCTCTAAACAAAATTGAATCAGACTGTCTGCATTTTACAGATAAGAACTTAAAGGGACTTGAAAATTGATTAAATTCATTTTTGACATTTCCATACATGTATTTAATGCATTCTGCTTATTCTCACCCATACCTGTTCTTTTGCCCCTCCAAGCCCTGTCATCCCCATTCCTCCCTGTAGGTGGCTTCCCCATTCATGAAGTTTCTGATTAAAAATAAACAGGTCTCAAAATAGAATGTTCCATGACTACTTTGAGAAAGTCTGTTTTTTAAAAAAAAAAAAAACTATTTAGCTCACATAAAAATCAATTCATTTTTTATAGTCAATTATCTTTATAAAGGCAATTTCTGTTCTTTTGTATTTAAAAAAGAAAAGAAGTCAAAATTTTGTCCAGGAGACTAAATACCATTTAAATTCCATGAATATTTGGCATTCCTACTGTTTGCACAATGATGTACAGATGATTTTTCACTGTTGGAAATCGCAAAATCACACTAGTGCTTCTACTTATTTATTTAGTCTTACAGGCTTATTGACAGCTTGAGAGGACAGAAAATAAGTAGTCACCATACAACTACACAATACAGATAAAGTTACAACCTTGTGATTCTGGACTCCACTGCAGTTTTTTTCCCTCCCACATAGCATTCATTGTTCACTAAATGCAAAGTAATATCCAGATATGAATACATACCTAATCCTATCAATTTATCTATTAATTCTACTATATTATACTTCACCCAGAAATAAAGGTTATTTTGTGTAAGAGGAGAATGAAAAATAATGTATCCTAACTGAAATGATACTTCTGTTTTAAAACAAATAAGTTGATAACATTCTAAAATTGAATGGAATTAATAAGACATCAAATGTTCAAAATAAGCTGCTTAGCCTTCCTTCTGAGGTCAGTGTCTGATTTAATCTTGTTTCGCTCTGTGGAAGCAAAAGATAAAAGTCTTTAACATCAGGGTAGTGTAATTTGATACTGATTGGTACTGTCATTTTATCAATACATTTTTCTTCCTCTTTCTTTTCTTATTAAGCCAATACTTTTAGTTGCATTCTTTATTTCATCATTAATTATCATCATCATTTTAGGGAGGCTACTCTGATAACAGAGACAAAACAACAAAAATAAGCAAATAAAATTAAAATGAAAGAAAAAAGTCTACCAGTCTTTTTTTCAACAAAAATTTATCTGTCTATAGAGTATCACCTAATATTATATTTACTCAAAAGTTTATAGTAGTTTTTAAGAAAAGATAAAGTGATAATATTTCAACTTCATAAGAGAAGTAATTAATGCTTAAGCATATTCTACTCCTGTTTTCTCTTTTTTCTATTAAGATGAAAATAGAGTAAAAATATTTAATCTGATCTTCATATATATCCAGACACTTAAATAAAACCTATGAAAATGTTATATTTCTAGAAAAGATATTTTATAGAGAAAACATATATTTACACATATGTGTTAATATGACTGGCATCTCCAAATTTGTGTAACAACAATATTGAGAAAATAAAAAAAAGGAAAGAAAAAGAGAGAGATGAAAGACTATGAATTTGATAACAAGGGTGGGTAGTATGCGAGAAAGGTTATCGAGAAGAAAAGGAAGGATAAAATTATGTCCTTATATTTCAATTTCAAAAAAATAAAATAAAATAAAGCACGAGAAAGGTGAAATACCCCAGGTACAGCTGAGAAGATATAACAAATGTGTTCTGAATATATATAATTTACTAACACTAAAATAACTGAAATACATGAAACAATATTAGAATCATTAACTTAAAGATGGTTTTATATTAAATACTTTATATAATGATAAAAGGTGCAATTAATTAAGTAATCGGGTGCTATTATATACTTTTAAATATGAGATAAATGATACTCCTGAGAAATATTAGTTTTAGATAAAGCTATTGAGCAACCAAAAATATTTTATTTGTATAATTACAAACAAAACATTTTGAAAATATGTCATCAATAAATACACTAAAATATATTTAGATCCACAATTTCACCACTCAAATATTCTTAAGAAAACAAAACTCTGAATTCACTTCCAAACATGTACAAATCATTTTCAGATAATATCAATGCTGCCAGTAATATAAACTCTAAACTAATGACCTTGTTAATACCGTGATCAGAACAAAATCATAGCCAATAGAAAGGATCTTCACCAACCCTTTATCTGACAGAGGACTAATATCCAGAATATATAAAAAAACTAAAGATATTAAAAAGCAACAAATCAAGTAATCCAATTAAAAAGTGGGAAACAGAGCTAAATAGAGAATTCTCTGTAGAGGAATATAGAATATCATAGAAACACATAAATGTTCAATATCCTTAGTCATCAGAGAGATACAAATCAAAATGACCATGAGAGTTCACCTTACACACATCAGAATGGCTAAGATCAAAAACTCAAGTGACAACACATGCTGGAGAGGTTTTGGAGAAAGGGGAACCCTCCTCCATTGTTGGTGGGAATGTAAACTCGCACAACCACTATGGAAATCAATCTGGCACTTCCTCAGACAATTAGGAATACCGCTTCCCCAAGATCCAGCTATACCACTCCTAGGCATATATCCAAAAGAGGCTCAAGTGCACAACAAGGGCATTTGTTATGCCATGTTCATAGCAGCTTTATTTGTAATAGCCAGGACCTGAAAATAACCCAGATGTCCCTCTATGGAGGAATGGATACAGCAATTGTGCTACATTTACACAATGGAATACTCCTCAGCAATTAAAAAAAAAGAAATCATGAAATTTATAGGCAAATGGTGGAACCTAGAAAAGATTATTCTGAGTGAGATATCCCAGATGCAGAAAGACACACATGGTATATACTCACTTATAAGTGGATACTAGACCTATAAGATAGGATAAACATACTAAAATCTGTATACCTAAAGAAGCTAAATAAGAAGGAGGTACCAGGGTAATATGATCAATCCTCACTTAGAAAGACAAATGGAATGGAAATTAGAAGAAGGAGAAAACAAAAAAACAAAACAGGAGCCTATCATAGAGGACCTCTAAAAGACTACCTAGCAGTGTATCAAAGCAGATGCTGAGGCTTATAACCAAACTTTGGCAGAGTGCAGGGAATCATACGAAAGAAGGGGGAGTTAGTTAGACCTGGAGAGGACAGGAGCTCCACAAGGACTAAATATATCTGGGTGCAGGGGTCTTTTCTGAGAGTGATTCTCCAACCAAGGACCATACATAGATATAACCTAGAACTCCTGCTCAGATGTAACTGATAGCAGCTCAGTAACGAAGTGGGTCCCTAGTAAGGGGAGCAGGGCCTGTTTCTGACATGAACTCAGTTTCTGGCTCTTTGATCACCTCCCCCTGAGGGGGGGAGCAGCATTACCAGACCACAGAAGAGGACAGTGCAGCCAGTGCGGATGAGACATGATAAGCTAGGATCAGATGGAAGGGGAGGAGGACCTCCCCATCAGTGTACTTAGAGAGAAGCAGGGAGGAGATGAGGGATGGAGGGTAGGATTGGGAGGGAGTGAAGGAGGGGGTACAATTTAGATGCAAAGCAAATAAAATGTAATTAAAGTAAAAAATTAATTAAAAAAGAAAAGTAATCACAGTTGATGAATTTTGTGGTTGTGATATAAAGGTAAACCCAACCATGGATAGTACAATGTCTGATTAATTTGTGTTTTTTTTAAACTAGGCAAAGGTGTCCTTTTGTAAGTGATGGTCAGGAAAGCTGCACACCCTTGGGGAGGTATATTAGCTGGGAATGATCATGAGACCGATTCCAAGTTGACTTCACCTATCTTAGGCCTGGACTTGAGTTGTGTATCAATAGTGTACATTCCTGCTTTTGGCTAAATATTTATCTAGACACTAAAAAGTGTTTTTTTGTTACTTTATTCATTTTTATTGCGGCTTGTTAGATGTATGCAAGTTTAAACACATTTACCTCTTTTGTAGAAGACCAGTGTTCTATTCCTAGTAACCATTTGAGCCCTTACAAATCACCTGTGCTGCATGTCTGCATACACAATGCCCTTTTCTGTCCTCTGAGGCCACCAGTTGTGCAAATGGTACACAGGTCTAACTTCAGGTAAAAGAGCCATACACATAAATGGAAATAAATAAATATTTTGTATTGATGTAATTATTGGGTAGTGAGTACATACTATGTCACATATGTAGTGGGCAGAGGACAACTTTAAAAATTCAAACTTCTCCTCCCTCCATGTGGGTTCAGAAAATGACTTGAATTATACAGGTTTAGCAACAAGTGCCTTTATCTACTAAAAGAGCTTGTAGGCAATATTTTATGATGATTTTGTCCATATGATTTTAGCTACTTTTACCCAATATTTGAAAAATTTATCCTGTCCAGTAAAGCATTATGGTAAATGTCACCTTCACTTAAAGAATTATACTAATCAAATAAAAAAAAAGAATTAAAAAAATCCTCTCTTGGGTATTTCACAATTAATTGTAGTGATGAATAAGAATTGTAGTAGTCAAATGAAAAAGTAAATATATATATATATATATATATATATATAATCTATTGGGCTTTAAAACGTGGAATCAGTTATTTATACATCATTGCTGGTTAATTTTCATTGTGAATTTGACACAACTTAGAATCACCCTTGGAAAAAAGTATTGTTGAGGAATTATATAGATATGTTTGGCCTGAGGGCATGCCATTGGTGATTGTATTCATTTTTAACTAATTAATTAATTTTATATTAATCACAGTTATGTACTTTGTATTCCAGGCATAGCCCCCTCCCTCATTTCCTCCCGCTCTCCCCATCCCTCTCTCATCTCATCCCTGCCCCTTTCCAAGTCCACTGATAGGTGGGGTCATCCTCTTCTTCCATCTGACCCTAGCTTATCAGGTCTCTTCAGGACTGGCTGCAATGTCCTCTTGTAGGGTCTAGCAAGGCTGCTCCTCCATTGGGGTGGGGGGTGTCGAAAAGCCAGTCATTGAATTCATGACAGCAATAGTCCCTGTTCCCCATACTAGGGTACCCAGTTGAATACTGAGCTACCATGGACTATACCTAAGCAGGGGTTCTAGGTTATATCCATACATGGTACTTGGTTGGAGAAACAGTCTCATAAAAGACCCCTGTGCCCTGATATATTTGGTCTTTGTGGAGCTCTTGTCCTCTCCAAGTCTTATTAACTTCCCCTTCTTTCTTATGATTCCCTATATTATGCCGAAGGTTTGGTTGTGCGTCTTAATATCTGCTTTGATACATTGTTAGTTAGAGCCTTTCAGAGGCCCTCTGTGGTAAGCTCCTGTCCTGTTGCTTGTTTTCTCCTACATTCAATGTCCATCCCTTTTGTCTAAGTGAGAATTGATCATCTTACTTGGGAACCCTCCTCCATTGTTGGTGGGAATGCAAACTTGTACAACCACACTGGAAATCAATTTGGCCCTTTCTTAGAGAATTAGGAATAGTGATTCCTCAAGATCCAGCTTTGCCACTCTTAGGCATATATCCAAAAGATACTCAAGTACACAACAAGGACATTTGCTCAACCATGTTTGTAGCAGCTTTATTCGTAATAGCCACAATCTGGAAAAAACCCAGATGTCCCTCGGTCAAGGAATGAATATAGAAATCATGGTACTTTTATACAGAGGAATACTACTCAGCAATTAAAAAGGAGGAAATCATGAAATTTGCAGGCAATGGTGGGACGTGGAAACTATCACCCTGAGTGAGGTATCCCAAAAGCAGAAAGAAACACATGGTATATACTCACTTATATAGATATATAAGATAGGATAACTATTCTGAAATCTATATATCTAAAGAAGATAAACAAGAAAGATTATATTGATTTTTAATTAATGTCAGATGACAACCAAATATGGGCAGCAATGTGCTATCATCTGTGTCCTAAACTTTACAGAAGAGAAGAAAAGATAGCAAAAAGCAAACAAGGGTACTCATAGGTATAGACTTTCTTTGTTCTTGACTGTGAATGTGGTATAACTACTTACTTGAATTCCTAGTTTTGACTTGCCTACAATGGACTGTAAACTGGAAGTATAAATTAAAATAATGCCTTTACTTCCAAGTTGCTACTAGTCAGAATATTCGATCATAAAAACAGAAAAGTAAGAGGATTAAGAAAATGGCTATTCTTATTAAGATATCATCAACTTTTCTCCTCCTCTGAAGATTTTATGTAATAGTTGCCTTCTATTGTGTGTGATCTTTTCCATTTTCTGACACACACACACACACACACACACAAGGTTTTAAAAAAGTTCAGTGGAAAGACACTAGGAAAAGAATAATCATACTCAGAAAATTTTGCTGAAGGTGTTGAATTATCCTCAAAATGTTTTATTCAAACAAGTGCTCTCTTCTATATTCTTTGTATATCACCATTATTTGCAAAATGCAAAGAAAGAACCTAATTACACGGCGATTTATTTAATGGTAGTCCAATATCATTCTTCCTCTATTCACCATACTTCTTTAATATTAAAGCCTGTCATATAATGACCATAGTCATAAACCTGAAAAGAATGACTAATAGCTCTATTCTTTTTGCCAATTTAGTTGAACTTCAGAATAATTTAATAATACAATAAGTTTTTGTATGGTGTTTTTTTGCCAGTACAAGGCATTTCAAACCCAGCCTGTACACATCTAAATAATATTTTCCTTGAATGCATGATGGCTTGTTATTTAAATTATTTCATAAATTGCAATGAATATACAATTATATTTTCCTCTAGAAAACAATTATAAGAACAAACTTAAATAGGATTTCTTTAACAAGTTAAAATTGTACAAGAATGTACTCCATGATTACTATCATTTGCAATTATGGCTGAGATGGTGTTGGTGCCGGCTAATCACATGCTCCTCATAAACAAAGGAGGTGGTAACCTTGCCATAACCCTGTGCCTGCTGAAGCAGCTAAGGATTCTTGCATCCATAAGAATAGAAAATAAGCTTAATTCTTAAAAGTATAATATTCATTCATGTTGGCAGTACTAGAGAAAGGAACAATGTCAGCTCTAGGTAGAAGGAAACTCAATCTCAAATGGCTAAAAGAGAACAGAAGTATATGACATCAGCACATGACATCAGCACTTGACATAGTAATGTTGTGCTGAATGCTATCTAGATCCTGTGTTGTTTGAAAGGAAAAATTACAAATTACACAAACACACATAATTGTGTCAGTGGAGTTCAGGAGCTGTATAGGCTTTTTTCACTGGGAACAATAGGGTCTGTTCAAACTTTTTTATTATTATTATTTGAAGGTAATGGATGCAGATGAGAAGGGAGATGGGAAGGAATTAGGAAGAGCAGAGGGGAGAAAAATGTAATCAGCACATAGTATGTGAGCAAAAATATAGTTTCAGCAAAATAAAAACAAACAACGACAAAAGAAATGCAGAGAAAATGGATCAATTAGTTGTACAAAGTGGCTTATAGTCTCTTCCTGAAACAGGTCTGTCTGAGTCACATGATTAGATCACACTGAAATGACTATTCTTGATAATAAATGAGAATGAAAAATGTGGAACTGGGTAGATATTCTATCTAGTTAAATTTCAAGGTAAATATTACTGTTTTTGTTCTTTCATGAAAAATAATATAAAATGCTGTTATTGGTAGGAATCAGCAATTAATACTACAATTTCAAATTCAGGTCATCATCACAGAATTGAAACAAATATGTGAATCTGAAGTTATAACTATGAGAGTAAATACACTCAATGTTAAAACAAACAAAAACACTAAAATTCTGGAGAAGATAATTTGGTCTTCCTTATGTAATGAATTATTTAGAGCCTACCAATTGAAGTCTGAACAACTGTAAGGTTTGGGAGTTGTATGGGAATACTGATGAAAAATCAGTAATTTATGTGTATGTGTTGCTGTACATTCACCTGCTTGTATGACTGAGATATAGTCATATACACGTATTGATACTCGATATCCTCTTTCCACAAATGCTCTGTACAATAGAGATAATTGTTTAATTGTAAAGTGGTTAAACTGTATGAATCTGATCCTAATTAGAAACATTATTTTCAAAGCAATCTGATAACTCAGGTTCTCCTCATTGCACAACTCATGCTTGTGCAATTTCAATTCAGATTAAATGCTTCTGTTTTCAAATTAATGCTGTGATTGGAACCTTCTAGATTTGTTCAGTATCTCAATGCTAAATATAGAGTAATGAATTCTGACTCAAGATTTTGAGGAAATTATTTATAGTTAGTGAGTGGTTACAAGTTTTTGCCTTGGGTAGTGGCAGATTATATCAGAGAACATTATTTTTCCTCAGAAATGTTTTTATTTCTGTTAATGTAGTGGAAACTTATGCTGAGGGAAAAATAAAATTACAAATCCCCTATTGGTGGACTTGGAGGGGGCGGGGAAGAAGGAGATGAGGGAGGGAGTGGGAGGGTAGTAGGGAATGGGGGAGGGGGCTACGCCTGGGATTCAAAGTACCCAACCTGTGATTGAGATAAAAATAAATAAATTAAAAAATATTCTAAAAAAAACCCAAAATATATGAAAAATATTTGGTGACCCATCCATAACATCCATCAGTTAACATTCCAGCACAATATTGACTCATCTTCTTTTCCATTCCCAACAAGTTTTACACACACACTCACACACACATGCACACACATTACCTAGTACAAAGTTTCTCTGGAAGATAGTACAGTTTTATGTAATTCAAACACTCCACGTTTAGGCTGTTAAGTTTCTGTACTTGTCTTCTCACAGGTACTTCTAAGAAAGATGATGTTGCCTATGTTCTTTCTGCCAAGAAGACTTTTTCTTTGACATCCTTGTTCTGCACTGCCTCAATGAGGAAGAAAGCAGAGAAGCCTGTTGATAGCTAATCTTTCATTACTCCTCCAAATGCACATTTACTATAAAGATGAGAGTAGAGGCTTCTGCAAGCTCTAAGGCTTGATGCAGAATAATCATAGAAAAGTAAAGAATAAAACTGGATTCCATAATGTTTTAATTAACCTTCGGGAGTATGACAACAGGTGGCAAATGTTGGCCATATTTAACTTCAGCATAATTTTGGAAGAAAGGGTACAGAACAGCCTAGGACTTGTTTACTTTATAACCCTTTACAAAGTACCTATGGCTTCTTCTGTAAAGACTGGTGCTGTTGATTGGAAAACAGTACTCAATGTAAGGGTCTATGAAGAATGACTGAGGTAAACATAATGCTATGGGATCAGGATGGGTCTGGCCCTAAGGGAAATAGAAGTTACTTAGAATGTTGTTAAGTACAAGAGACATCTCTCATAAGGATGAGTGTTATGGACTTAGAAGCAATGCTCAAGATTTGGGGTGAGGAGTAGAAGTCTGTGATGAACAAATATAATATTCTTGGGGATTTGGATGAAGCCTGTTGCTAGAGATAGCAAAAGATCACCAGGTTGTAAACTGCTTCCTTTTGAGGATTCTGGAAACATCTTTTTCTTTTGAAGAGACAAGCCTGTATGTTAATTTTCATTTTTTCTCTAGTGATTGTCTTTGTTCACTGGAACTTCCTAATCCCTACAGGTGAGTATTTTAGGTTATTTATAACTTCAGTATCATTTCATATAGGTTATGTGTGTTTCTTAGCATAGTGATTAGTTAAGAGTCTCTCCACTAAATACTAGTCATTGCAACAAAATACTTCTCTGTCCAAAGTTGAGAACATAAACTTTGCACATAAACACAAATATTTAGAGGAAGTTTGACAGCATGGCCATTATTAAACCAATATCAACCATTCTCCATTAGGGTCTATGTCTTGCTTAGCCAAGGATTTTTTTGTTTGTTTGATTTTGTTTTTTTGAATTCATGTTTACAGTACCAGGAATGATTTTCTTTTTGTGAACCAGGCCTCAAATCCAATCAAGAGAACAATTGCTTCACATATACACACTTATAAGCAGTCTTGCTACTACTCCACCAGTGGGTACAGCTTACTTAGAAGGTTCTTATTGTACCACGTTAGGTCCAAATCTCAGTAAGACCATTGATGCGGTTTTTTTTTTCTCAGTGACTACATAGCACCTTTCTTCCTGCATTTTAAAGGCTAGCCATCAGCTGAGTGCCTAGAGAGCTCAAGATTAATTTCTTATGTCCAGTATCTGAAGTGGGTGATATTTTCTTAATCGATAGTTAGAAAACAGTCTTCTTGTCTGGCTACAGTGGGGAAAGAAGAGTCATGATAGCAGGCTGTATTGTTTTGGAGTAACTCTGAGGACTTTCTGACCACTAAGTAGCTGTTATAGAGGTATTCCTTGGCTAGTATTGAGACTTTAATTTGCTCTTGTCTCCATATTCTGTCCCCAGTATTACTTAGGGCATTATTTCCCAGTCATGCACTGTCCATCTCCTATCATATCATATATGCTCTACATATGAATTGCAATAGCACTGATGCTAAGTAACTTCTTTTTTGCATAATTCATTTTTAAGTCTTCACCTGGCCCCCCATTCTCCCATGCACCTAACTCTACTACACCCGAATCCATTTTCTCCATGTATTATCTTACTCTACTTTCATTTCCTCTATATTCTACTACCCATCCTTCCCAAATTTATCCCATGACCAATGGCCCACATTTAGTTTTCTAGCTTCTATATGTGGTTATATTAAGCATATAAGATATTTTAAGTTAGGATTCTCAGTCTATGTCTTCTGGGAAGTGGACAAACTCATTCCATCTTATTTTTACAGTTTTATAAGTTTAATGCAAAAGTAGAAATAGATCTACAATATACCACCACTCTGGCATGTAACCAAAGGGCTTATATCTTCCGACAGAGATACTTGCACGTGCTTATTGCCTGCTACTCTAATTACAGTAACTAAGAAATTGAATCACCTGAGATAAACACCAACGGTTAAGTGAATAATGAACATGTAGAACATATAAGGATTTTTATACTACTTACTCAAAATAAGATAATTTTTGTTAATTATAAGCACTCTATTATGACATACCAGAACTACCTAATTGTTTCTGGTTTTTGTTTTGTTTTGTTTGTGTGTGTGTGTGTGTATGTGTGTGTGAATGTAGAACCAATACAAATGAGTGCATTGTTGAACTTATGAAATTTTAAGCATTCATTCATAATTATCAATGATGTTACCACAATTTTTTAAATATTAGGGAAAAAATCCCATTTAAACATATATTCCATTAAATTCTTAGCATAATATATAAATTTCCTTATAACACATTAATAATGTACCAAATATTAAGTGAGAAAGGGACTAGTGTTTTGAAAAAATCTTTTATTATTATTATCATTTATTACAATTGATTCAATTTGTACCCCAGCTGTAGCCCCCTCCCTCATCTCCTCCCAATCCCACTCTCCCTCCCTTTTCTTCTCCCATGCTTCTCTCCAAGTCCACTGATATGGAGGTCCTCCTCCCCTTCCACCTGACTTTAGCCTATCAGGTCTCATCAGTATTGGTTGCATTGTCTCCTCTGTGGCCTGGAAAAGCTGCACCACCCCAGGGGAAGGTGATCAGAGAATCTGCCACTGAGTTCATGTCAGAAAAAGCCCCTGTTCTCATTACTAGAAAACCCACCTTTAGACTGAGTCTATGAGATATATCTGAGCCTTGGTTTTAGATATATTTTTTATTTAATAATTTTATTTATTTTTATATCAATCACAGGTTAGGTTCTTTGCATCCTACGCGTAGCCCCCTCCCTCACTGCCCCCCC
>CM053765.1:68092173-68133177 GCA_028658305.1 Pachyuromys duprasi | reverse complement strand
ACAAGCAACAGAACAGGAGCATGCCAAAGAGGACCTCTGGGGGGGGGGGTCAATGTAGTGATGTATCAGAGCAGATATTAAGACTCGAGATCAAGCCTCTGACAGAGGGTAATGATAGATCTGGGGGAGGTTGTTGAGACTTGGGGAGAACAAGAGCTCCACAAAGACCAAACTGAGCAGGGCACAGGGGTCTTGTATGAGACGGTTTCTACAATCAAGGACCATGTGAGGATGTGGCCTGGAACCCCCGCTCAGATGGGGCCCATGATAGCTCGGTTTAGGACTGAAGACCCTATTCAGGGAAACAGGGACTGTTTCAGTCATGATCTTGATGGCTGACTATTTGACCCTCCCCCATACAACCCGGGGAGTGACAGACTGGCTAGATCCCAGGGGAGGACATTGCAGCCAGCCCTGAGGAGACAGGATAAGCTGTGATCGGATGGAAGGGATGGAGGTCCTCCCCTCTTGGTGGACTTGGAGTGGGAGGGTAGGAGGGAATGAGGGAGGGGGCTATGCCTGGGATGCAAAGTACCTAACCTGTGATTGAGATAAAAATTAATAAATTAAAAAAAACAATGCTAAAAAATAAATAAATAAAATAAAATAAAATTTATTTACTTTGTATTACAGCTGAAGTCCCTTCCCTTGTCCCCTCCCAATACCACCCTTCCTCCATCTTTTCCTCCCATGCTCCTTCCCCAGTCCAATGTAGGGGAGATCCTTCTCCCCTTCCATCTGATCCTAGGCTATCTACTTGAAAGTAAGATACAGATTGTTAATTGTTGCATAAAATTTAGGTGTACAAATCTTCATCAATAATTTTTATTTTTATAATTTTTATTTTATCTTTTGTACTATTTGTACTCATTGTGTATAACAAGCTTAAGTTATAATGTAGCAATAAAAACATAACTAGTGTAACTGTGTCATATATTCTTTTAAAATTCATATTTGCTTACTATATTTATATGCAAACATTCCTTTTTATTCTCACAGCTAAAATTTAAAATCATTTATAGGACAGACAAGAGCATGGTAAGACAATCATAAGTGCTATCAGCAAAGGGCATATATAAGGGGAATTAATGTACTGAGAAAAAGTATGTGTTCTTGTTTCTAGAAAGGTTGAAAAGTCAAGAAAGAGAGACTTTGATGGCCTCAGAATTCTGCTGAGGCTATATGAAATTCAAACTCCTTTCTGCAACTGAGCTTGCACTTTTCATTGTCATTTTGAATGTCTTTACTTTCAATAACTAGCCAGCCAATTTGGGTTTTTTTGAAGTGTAACTATCAAGAAATTCTAGTACAAGGTTTACTTTGCTTTTTACCTTTATAATCTGTTTGAATTCATGCAGCTGCTATAACATTTTTGTGTTTGTTCAATTTGAATTAAGAAGTATGTATCCTCTTAAGTAATCATCAATCACACAAAGCTATAAACCCTTTAAGTAGTCACCTAATTTATAAACAGATATAATATATATCTGATGTTCACCAAACAATGTGACATGAGATCATCTAGAAATCCAAATATTATCTTAATAATTACTTCTCTTTTGTATGTTTGTATAAACATATACATATATGTTTATGTGAACATATGTCTTTATGATATAAAGTATTAAATTATAAAGTTTACTTGAAAGAAGTATTAATGGTAAAGCATTTATAATAATATTCTTTAAAATGTGAAAACTAACTTTTTAAATCTTAAAAACTTTTATATATTACAAGATGAGTCTAATGTAAAAATATTAGCTGCTTGGGTATGGTTGTGTATACCTGTAATCCTATACTTTAAAGAGTGAAGCAGGAGGGTTATGAGGTTAAGAAAAGTCTGAGCTACTTAGCATGCATGTCAGGAGCCTGCCTACATATGAAAGCTCTCAAACATCAACAAAATAGAAATATTATCAAGTGTTTTATGACTACAATACATGATTTATATTCTGGTGGTGTAAGGAACTCTTTGAATTCTCTGTTGACTTTATTAATTGCTTCTGTGAAATGTAAGCAGGGGTTTAATAGGTTATTATACTGCAAGGTCTTTTTCAAAGTGGTTCTGAGCTTGTTCATCTCAGCTCATCTTGAATTTGTGTTTATTATTTTAGAGTTCAGTGTACATCTCTGTCTGATTAGCTTGGAATGTGTTTGGTATTTAAACTGCTCTAGATGGTAATTGGCCTTAGCAAGAGAGAATCCAAAAATAAAATCACTAAATCAAGTAAATCTTTTGATCATTTTTCTAGGAAAAATTTGTTTTAGTTTAAAAAGAGATGCAGATCACAACAGCTTCCTATAATTCTATATGTTCTTTTGTCTAATTAACCAATATTTTAATGTTCTTTTGCTTACAATATAATATATAGTAACTTTTCAAAACTAAATAAGAAATGATTTTGTCAAATTATTGATGTTCCAGTGTCAGGAATGTTAGTTATGATTACAATAAGATCAGGTCATAGCAGAGACTACAGAACGTGTTTACAGGATATGTCTAAGCCAACAAACTCTCTTTTGCTTGTGATTTATTTTTATCTTTATCAATACAATATATACTCATTTATGAATTATAAATCCATCTCTTCAAATATTAGTTATTTACCTTTCAGTAAATAATTTAGTTTTTCTTTTGCCTTTTAGTATCCATCTTGTGTAAGACCCATATATAAATAGGTACCAAAAGAGGAAAAAAATGAGGGATGAAATAATCATGGCGGACCTTGGAATGTATGTTTGCTGGAGTGTGCCAAAACCATTCAGAATATTTTTACAGAAGTTGTGACTTCAAATTTGTGACTTCAAAGACAATTTCTACTTTGTCTTCTTTTGAGCAGAATTGAAAATGGATTTAAGGCCTCAAGACATCTAACATATTCTGCTCTCTAGGTATATGAGGGATTTATGATTAATTCATCTTTGAAATTAAACAAACAGCTTGTTCACATGATTATTCTAAATTTTAAGTAAAATATGTTTGATATAATGTATGGTTACATGTTACACTTGTCCCTGTAAGTTCAGTAAATTACATGGATGTATCTACTATAAAAAATATTAGGTTAGAGGTTAGGAATTTCAACAAAAACACCCACAGTGTAGGGTATTAGATATCTGTCAGTTCCTAGGTCTCAGATCCTGAATCTCTCAACACTCTAATTAAGGTACCAAAGGTTCAGAGTTTCCATGAAGATTGGTTGATGCTGTATCTTTGTGGAAAAGCAAAGACTTATGTCCACAGAATATAACAGCACTGAAAGATACACCCAGTAATTAAAGAGGCCCAAACGCACAGCACCTGCATTCTCCAGCATCTTCATCTGACCACCAGCCACAATGGAGGGTGTCATCCACAATCATAGCCACTCCTCTCCTATCTTCCTAGTACATTTTTTAATTAATCAAAGTGTTCATTTATTTTTCTTTTATATTTTATTTTTAAATATTAGTTACAGTTTATTAACTTTGTATCCCAGCCATAGACCCTCCCTCATTACCTCCCAATCCCACCCTCCCTCCCTCATCTCCTCCCTGCCCCTTTCCAAGTCCACAGATAGGAGAGGTCTCCTCCCCTTCCATCAGACAATAGCTTATCAGGTTTCTTCAGGACTTGCTGCAAAGTCCTCCTCTGTGGCCTATCAAGGCTGCTCCTCCCTCTGGGGCTGGAGGGAAGTCAAAGAGCCAGCCATTGAGTTCATGTCAGTAATAGTGTCTGTTCCCCGTACTAGGAAACACACTTGTATACTGAGCTATCATGGGCTACATCTGAGCAGGGGTTCTAGGTTATATCCATACATGGTCCTTGGTTGTAAATACAGTCTCATAAAAGACCCCTGTGCTCTGATATATTAGGTCCTTGTTGAGATCCTGTCCTCCTTCCTGTATACCAAACACAAAAAGGCCTGGAAAGAAACCAGGAAAACAATACCCTTTATAATAGCCACTAATATCATGAGGTACCTTGGTGTGACTCTAACCAAACAACTGAAAGACATGTTTGAAATAACTTCAAGTCTCTGAATAAAGAAATTGAAGATGATATCAGAAGATGGAAAGATCTCCCATGCTAATGGATTGGTAGGATTAACAGTGAAAATGGCCATTCTGCCAAAAGCAATCTACAGATTCAATGCAATTCCCATCAAAATACCAACACAATTCTTCACAGACCTTGAAAGAAAAATTCTCAACTTCATATGGAGAAACAAAACCCCACAATTTCCAAAAGGATCCTATATAACAACAGATCTTCTGGAGGTGTCGCCATCCCTGATCTCAAGCTGTACTACAGAGCAATATTAATAAAAACTTCATGGCATTGGCATAGAATCAGAATGATGGATCAATGGAACCATTGAAGACCCAGAAATAAACCCTACACCTATGAATACTTGATTTTTGACAAAGAAGTCAAATCCATTCAATGGAAAAAAGACAGCTTCCTAGTATACGTTGAAGGCCTGAAAAATCCCAACACCCTGGATTCTCATATTATTCTTCTCAGAATACTAGCCTTTTTTGTTTGTTTTTGCTTGTTTCGTTTAATTTATTTACTTATTCATTTTATATGCTTATGGCAGTCTCCTCCCCCCTCCCTTTCTGGTCCTCCCTCCCCACCCTCTTCTCTCTTTCCTCCCTCCCCTTCTCCTCAGAAAAGGGGATCCCCTCAACCTGTCATAACTTATAAAGTAGCATCAGTACTAAGCTCATCCTCTTCCTATGTGGCCTAACAAGGCATCCCAGCTAGGAAAAAATGATCCAAAAGCAGTCACCTCCTCTAGTTGTTAGGGGATCCCCACAAAGACCAAACTGCCCATCTGCTATACTTGTGGAAGGAACCTAGGTCCACTGTATGAATTCATTTTGGTTGGGGTCTTACAGAGACTGATGGTCTTCAGTCATTTGACTCTGTTGGTCTTCTTGTGGAGTTCTTGTTGCCTCTGTGTCCCTCTGTTCTTCCCCCAACTCTTCTTCAAGACACCCTAAGCTCCACCTAATATTTGGCTATGGCTCTGAGGAAAGGATATACATAGAGGCCCACACCCTTTGAAACATCACTTTTTGGATCTATGTCGCTGTGCTTATCTTTGTATTTCTATACTTGACTGTGGAGAATGAAATGTTCCAGGGAACTTCTCCAGGTAATTCAACTGAGTCTTCTGGCTTTCACTGATTTCGTGTTGCTGCTTAGTATTGGCCTTTGGACTGGACTGCTGGTATTCTGACAACTGAGTCCAGTAATTTCCTTAAGACCCATTGGCCTTAATCAGCAGGAAATAGAAAAAAAGACAGCTACAAACTGTTCCCAGTAATCTCCTAACTAAGGGGGATTATGTAGGATTGGAAGGGAAGTAAAGATGCTTAAGAACCTAAGTACAAGTTTGCACTCCCACCAGCAGTGGAGGAGGGTTTTTTTCCTCCCCATCTTCTCCATCATGTGTTGTCACTTGCGTTTTTTTTTGTATCCATCATTTTCTTTTTTTATATATATTTTTATTTTTTATAATAATTACAGCTTATTTTCTTTGTGTCCCAGCTGTAGCCCCCTCCTTATTCCCTCCCCATCCCATGCTCCCTCCCTCAACTCCTCCTTGCCCCTCTCTAAGTCCACTGATGGGGGAGGTCCTTCTCCCCTTCCATCTGATCCTAGCTTATCAGTTCTCACCAGGACTGGCTGCAATATCCTCCTTTGTGGCCTAGCTAGAGAATTGAATCAGATTCTGAGACTCACAGCCAAACGTTGGGCAGAGCACAGGGACTCTAATGGAAGAGGGGGGAGAGGGATTGAATGGCATGGAGGGACAGGAGGTCCATAAGGAGACCAAGGAAGCTAAAGAAATCTGAGCCCAGGGGGTCCTGCAGAGACTGAGACTCCAACAAAAGACCATGCACAGAGAAGACCTAGATCCCAGCTCAAATATAGCCGATTGGCAGCTGAGTCTCCATGTTGATGACCGAGGAAGGAAATCATGGTCTGCCTCTGTCATGAACTTGATTGCCTGCTCTTTGATCAATTGCCCCTGGTGATGCATCCTTGCCAGGCAACAGAGGAAGAGGATCCAGGCAGCCCTGATGAGACTTGATAAGTTTTGGCAGATGCCATAAGAGGAAACCTTCCTCTTTCAATGGAAGAGGGAAATGGGGTTGGGGAAAAAGGGAGGGAGGATGGGACTGGGAGAAGTTGAGGAAGGGGGTTTCAATCAGGATATATAATAGATAAATTGTGAAAAAATTAAAATTACAAAAAGAAAGGTTAATGACATGTAACATATTCACCATACCAGTGAAGGACAGCATTATATATATATATATATATATATATATATATATATATATATGTGTGTGTGTGTGTGTGTGTGTGTGTGTGTGTATTAAGAACCTTAAATAAAGTAGGCTTTGTGAAAATCTAAACTTACACCCCTGACCCCCAGAGCTTCCCTTCTTTCTCCCAGTCCTCTCTCCTTCCTCCCTCACTCTCCCCACAAACTGATCTTCCCCAAACCATTTCCTATCCAATCCCCTCTCTTCATCCACTTCTGTCATCTATTCTATTTCTTCTTCTGAGTGATATTCAAGCATCCCCCTTGGACCCTCCTTGTTAATTAGGTTTTATGGGTCTGTGGATTGCAGTAAGTGTATCCTGTAATATATGGATAATACCTGCTTACAAGTGAGTATACTATATTTCTTTATCCATTCGTCAGCTGAGGGTCATCTAGGTTGTTTCCAGTTTCTGGCTCTTACCAGTCAAGCTGTTATGAACACAGTTGAACAGGTACCCTTGAGGTACAGTAGAGCATCTTGTGTCCCTTGTGTCTCCTTTGGCAACCCAGCTTAATTCTCACACCATCTGGGTTAGCTACTCTCAGGTTTACGCCATCATGGTTACTCCTTTCCCAAAGAATCTGAAGAAATCTATGACTTCTTTTCAATACCAAAAGTGTACACAATGAAGATTGTATTGGTTTGGGTATTAATGAAAACCTGGTATTTCAGTTTTCATCATTTAGGGCCTCAAAGTGTCAGGTAAGACATGTGGTCTTACTACTAGTGAGATATCATGGAGAGAGCATTTCCAAGAAGAGATAGAGTTTATAAGACTGTGAGACAACCTGGGGGGGGGGGGGAGAGAGAGAGAGAGAGAGAGAACCAAGAGACTAGCAAATATCAATCTTCCTGCTATCCCTGATTAGCAATCCACTTAAGAACAAAAAGATTCTATACTGCTCCCATCCATGGAGTTAGAGGAAACCATAACTCTAGTTGTCATGCTATGCAGGTGAACTACCCTGTAAAACTGTCTTTGAAATTTGACAGTAAATAAAGAGGGCATGTAAGGAAATGTAGCTAAGTATTAAAGTGCTTGCCTAACATGCCCAGGGTCCTGAATTCAGTTTCTTGTCAAGTTGATTGTCAGTGTGATCCCATGTACCACTTATCTTAAAACATTACAGACTATCTTCACTGCCTTTGGTTGCCCTCCTAACTTGATTGAGAGATCCTATTGCTCAAGACACTGAATAAGTCATAATACACAGAGAAATTTCACTGCCATCAACCTGGAATCATTATCCCTACTGGGTAGCTTTCATAGTGTTCTCTATATATTCAGTATGTTGAAAATCCTATGTACTACCAGAATAGCTTACAAAATAGGACATTTGGGAGTCAGTTCAGTTTAGATGGAGTCCTGATGCTAGAACTCTTAGTATAAAAATAATATCCTTACATAAAAATAGAAATGGAGACTTATATTCCATATCCTGGGTCCTACCACAAAGGGCCTCTGAAAGACTCTACGTAGCAGTGTATCAAAGCAGAAATTGAGACTCATAATCAACCTTCTGCATAGTTCAGGAAATCGTATGAAAGAAGGGGGTGTTAATATGATTTGGAAAAGATAGGAGCTCAGCAAGGACCAAATATATCTGGGCACAGGGGTCTTATATGAGACTGTTTCTCCAACCAAGGACCATGCATGGATATAACCTAGAACCCCTGCTCAGATGTAGCCCATGGTAGCTCAGTATCCAAGTGGGTACCCTAGTAAGGGGAATAGGGACTATTTCTGACATGAACTCAATGGTGGGCTCTTTGACCTCCCCACCCTGCAAGGGAGGAACAGTCCTCCTAGGCCATAGAGGAGGACTTTGCAGCCAGTCCTCAAGATACCTGATAAATCAGGGCCAGATGAAAGGGGAGGAAGTCCTCCCCTAGCAGTGGACTTGGAAAGGGGCAGGGAGTAGAGGAGGGAAAGAGGGTGGGATTAGAAGGGAATGAGGAAACGGGATACACCTGGGATACAGAGTTAATAAAATGTAACTCCTAATAAAAAATAATAAAAAAGATAATTCACAATAATTCAAGTGTCTGCAAATGAATAAACTTTGACTTTGTGCTTCCACATTCAGGATTATGAGAAATAAATCTCTCTTATGGTGAATTTGTCATAAGAGCTCAAACTCCCTTAAGAAAGAGGAAAGCTTTGGGAAGCCAACAGCCTCACTACATTAAAAGTTAATTACGGAATTACTGACATTTAGTGAATATTACATCGTATACCTAGAACTCTAAAGGAAAATTAAGTTTTAGGTTAAATAAATGGTAACTGATCAACAACAAAGAAATTACAGAATTACAAAGGCATTCATGAAGAACTTTCAGAGGATGCAAGGAATGATAAATAAATAAGATGTTTTTTTTCCTGCAAGTGTAAGAGTACAATATATTTTGAATAGTTGATTCTAGGTAACAGACATTGCGTTCAATTTTCACTTCGCTAATTCTAAACTAGCGCTTTACCTTATGAGTTTCTACTGCCTCTGTTTTCTCACTCCTAACACAAAAATATACTTATAACCATTAAAATACATGTTATCAAGATAAAATATTTAAATATCCCTATGTGGCTGAGAAGATCACAGGCTCTGCGTCCCAGCACCCTCAAGGCAGCTCACAGCTGTCTGAAACTCCAATTCGAGGAACTCTAAAACCATCTTCTCTCCTCCATTGGCACGAGGTACACACATGATACATAGACATACATGCATAGGAAAAAAGAATGCACATAAAATTAGAATTAAATTAAAATTTAAAAAATTCTAAGCTTTTCAAAAACATATTGGCACTTTGTATCAAGTACCATAAATAACTGCTTTAACAATAATTCTAACTATAATAAAATTATCTTGTGTCTTGAAAGTTCAGTTGTGCAGCTAAAATGTTTAATGAGTATAGAATAAGCCACTTAACCTGAGTGAAAAAAGAGGTAGAAGCTCTTAACTTTCACACTTCATCACAGGAAGGGAGCTATTGTGAGCAGGGTTGTCTCTATGTTAGAGCTCAGCATAGCTTCTTTACTTCACTAACAATAAAAAAAAGGCAAAGGGAGCAATCCCATCTGTCCATATGACAAGTCCACAATCAGACACCTGTGTGGCTAATATGCATAGCAGTAAGAACCGCAGATGCTTTAAATCTAGCACAAACCATATGCTGGATGATTTACTTAAATTGGCTTGGGAGGAGGAGCCACAACAGAAAAGGTCCACACAGCAATTAAGGAACAACGCGTCCCTCTGCTCTCCTCTCATCTTCTCTCCTTCAGTCCCAGATGTTAGAGCTGCTACAGACACATTAGTCAATTGGTTCATTTATCGTCAGATTGTTAAGGGTTTATGAAGATTTTTGACCCAGTATGTTACATTTGTTTTGGCAGCGAGATTAATTTAATTACAACTGTCTAGGGGACTAAAGGAACACAGTAGGATATCATTTGCTCTGTTCAAAGCTTAGTGCTTGCAGCAGACACTCCAAGCATGCGTCTGCCCAGTCTTCAAGCATGTGATTAGCTAATGAGCAGAAGAAAATCAGGGATGTAGAATGCAGTCTAAGTCCCCTAAACAGCAATACTTTATTTTTAAATTAATTATGTCTAAGGGGACATTCATATATTTTTTTGCCCTCTCTACAGTTCTGATTTATTTTCTTCCCATTTTATTGTAATATATTAATTGTTGAGTTTTTGTTATGAAATTTTTATTCAAACATTTAATGTGCCTTGATAATTTAGATATTTCTATATTTATTTTTTTTGAAATTAAAATAAATTTACATTATTTCTTCTTTGTTTTTCCTCTATACAAAATCACTTCCACTATCACATACTTGTTCTCTAATTCATACCCTTTGGTCTCTTTTTTGTTTTTTCTGTTTTTCATTATTGCTAAGTATATGAATATATAAGATTACTTTTACGGACATTATTCAGAGATGACCACTTATTGAATAACCAACATGGCAAAACAATCCTAAGACTGTAATAATGTCACTCATATCTTGCTGGTAACATACAGCTTTCTATTTGAAGCTAAAGCCCTCTCAAGAAGAGGGAAATTATGCCTAGCTCTAAAAAACCAGCCTAGTAATAAAGTCATTGATAATGGAAGAGAAATTGCAACTTCTATCATTATAAACCAGAACAATTTTTAAATACCCACAGATAAACATTAACACCACGAGACAGAGAAATTTATCTTTGCAACATGTACACACCATTACAGAACCCAAAAGTTACCATAATGCAGAAAACAAATAAACATGTGGGGCCAGCCCAGTTCCGCATAGACTAAACTCTCTCCTGCACCTAAGGCTCAGGGAACTTTCCAGACAGCTGGGAAGAAAGATTTAAGAACTAAAGAAACAAGGTAAGATGTCTGCTTCAAGACTGCATCTCCTACAAATTTCAGGGACCTTTCTCCAAGATACCTCAACAATGTCACTGGCTTGACAAGACATGAACAAAGACAACGGTAATACAAATGCTACTGTAGAAGGGAAGAATCTCCCAGCACCTTTTCCAATCATGAAGAATTACAGGCACCTAAAGAATATTCAGAGCAGAAAAATATCATCTTAGCCAGGCTAAAATTCTCCCTTGCCTTGCTTCTGCTGCTGTTTCTTCTCTTATATTTTTATATCCCTAGTAAATCCCTTGTTAATGTTTATATATTTTTATCTGAACTTACCACCAAATTTGATTTATGACAATGTGGTATATGTCTTTGTGAGACTGGCTCATTTCATTCAACAGGGCCTTTTCTCATTCCTTTTCTGATTTTCTTGTGAATGTTAGCAATTAAGTATTCTTTATAACTAAATAAAAACCCATTGAATAACTATAAAACAATTTCATTGCACATATGTTTATGATCTCCTGTATTGATTTTCTAATTTTTTTCTATTTTGAATGTGCTATGATTTTAAAAAATGGTTGTACATGTATTTAGACCAGGTGAGCTATTTGCCTTTCAGTACTCAAAGATGGTATAGGTCAATTATTTGGATGTTCTATTCATAACTTTCAAAAGAAACTCTATATAGTTTTGAAGAGTATCTGGACAAAATTCATATTAGTAGTGAATAATGGCTCCTTTCTCCCTGATCTTAGTCAGTGTTTGTTATTTTCTGTTTTCCTGGTAGTAGCCATTCTCAGGGGGGTGAAACACAATCTTAGTATAGTTTTTATTTGCTTTTCTTTGTTATCCAAGAATGCTGAACTTCTATTTTATGTATTTATTTTTCACTTGTATTTATTCATCTGCCCACTGAATTCCAATTTTCTTTTTTGTTTGTATGTTTTTATTAATTACACTTTATTCACTTTGTATCCCCCAATAAACCTCTCCCACCTCCCCTCCCAACCTCAACTTCCCTCCCCCTTCTCCACGCATGCACCTCCCCAAATCCACTGATAGGTAAAGTCTTCCTTTCCTTCCTGCTGATCCTAGTATATCAGCTCTCATCAGGAGTGGCTGCCTTGTCTTTCTCTGTGGCCTGGTAAGGCTGCTCCCCGCTCAGGAGCAGCCAATCAGTTCAAGTCAGAGGCAGTCCCTGTTCCCATTACTATGGAACCCACTTGGACACTGAACCCCCATGGGCTACATCTGTGCAGGGGTTCTAGGTTATCTCCATGCATGCTACGTGGTTGGAGTATCAGTCTCAGGAAAAACCCCTGTGCTCAGATTTTTTGGTTCTGTTGCTCTCCTTGTGGGAGCTCCTCTCCTCTCCATACCTTACTATTTCCCACTTCTTTCATAAGATTCCATGCACTCTGCCAAACAGTTGGCCATAAGTCTAAGCATATGCTTTGATAGTCTGCAAGGCAGAGCCTTTCAGAGGAGGCCCTCTGTGGCAGGCTCCTTACTTGTTTCCTGTTTTCTTCTTCTTCTGATGTCCATCCTCTTTGCCTTTCAGGATAGGGATTGAGCATTTTAGCCAGAGTCCTCGCTTTTGATTAGTTTATTTAGGTGTACAGATTTTAGTAGGTTTATCCTATATTATATGTCTATATTAGTGGGTATATACCGTGTGTGTCTTTCTGCTTCTGGAATAGCTCTCTCAGAATGATCTTTTCCAGTTCCCACAATTTACCTGCAAATTTCATGATTTCCTTGCTTTTCATTGCTGAGTAGTATTCCATTGTGTAGATGTACCAAAATTTCTGTATCCATTCCTCAGTTGAGGGGTATCTGGGTTGTTTCCAGCTTCTGGCTATTACAAATAAAGCTGCTACAAACATGGTTGAGCAAATTTCCTTATTGTGTGCTTGAGCCTCTTTTGGATATATACCTAAAAGTGGTATAGCTGGATCTTGAAGAAGTGCTATTCCTAGCTTTCTGAGAAAGCACCAGATGGATTTCCAGAGTGGTTGTACAATTTTACATTCCCACCAGCAGTGGAGAAGGGTTCCCCTTTTTCCACAACTTCTCCAGCATGTGTTGCCACTTGAGTTTTTGATCTTGGCCATTCTGATGGGTATAAGGTGAAATATCAGGGTCGATTTGATTTGCATTTCCCTGATGGCTAATGTAGTTAACATTTCCTTAAGTGTTTTTCTGACATTAGATATTCCTCTACCGAGAGTTCTCTGTTTAGCTCTGTTCCCCATTTTTTTCATTGGATTACTTGCTTTGTTGATGGAACCATTTTCATTTTATTTTTTGTAGTCCTTTATGTATTATATAAATATATATTATATTTGTATTTTTATGTTTTATATAAATTATATTAAAGTATATTTATGCTATATAAATTTTATATAAATTATGTTATATATATATATAATTCCTGTTTAGTGACTTGCTGCAAAGCCTATCTCCATTCTGTATGTTGGTTATTTCTAATGATATATAGAAATATTAGAAATATAGAATATAGAAATATTTCTAATGATATATAAAAATATTTCAAATTTATATACAATCTCATTTGAAAATAATTTGTAATTTTTCAAAAAATATTATCTTAAGGTTTTATACATGTATTCAATGAATATGATCATGTATGGTTGTTAGTCTTTTCCAAAACAGTAAGATATCTATAACACAGCCTTTGATTCAAGGCTCAGGGATCTATGTTGAAGAGGGGTAGAAAAATTCTGAGAGATAAGATTATACAAAACTTCAAGAAAAGTGCACCTTCCAGAAAAAAAAAAAGGCAGATGCACATTTGAACTCACAAGGACTAGGACAGCATGGTTAAGTTCTGTGCAAACTCAAGCTAGACAAAAATCTCAACATGGAGAGAGAGAGAGAGAGCCTGGTACAAAGTTGTACATTTAGCTGAGGACTAATTAGCTTTTAATGGCTGCTAAGAGAGGGACTGTAAGTTTTTCTTAATGGTGTCATACCTGGAACATTTATTACACTCGAGAGCAAGCCCCACACTCAAAATAAGTGATACGCTGGAGTCAATGGGTGTTGAGAGAAAGAGAGGGAGAGAGAGGGAAATTCAGGTAGAAAGAACTGAAATGGATATGGGTGAGTTGAAAAATAGGAAGATTATGATAAAAATATATTATATGATCTTATCAAAGAATATGTACCAATACTATTAAGTTTAAAATGAGGATACCTTTCTCCAAAATATGTTCTTGACATTTTCATCAAGAATTAAATAGATACAGGTATATTTTACTAATTTCTTGAATGCATTACAAGATTTTTGTAACTGCATGGCTGTTTTCATTCCTTGTGTATCTTAGAAATGACAAGGAAGCTAGAGCTGTGACATAACAATAATATGAAAAAAAACTAAAAATGCAGTATGTATAGACAGGCTAAGGCTGAAAAGGAAATCTCACAGGGACCCACCACTAGATAAAGAGCTATAGGCAACTAGTGACTGTTGAAAGCGGAAGAATCATCCTCTTCTGGAAAGACTGCTAATTCATTAACCAATAGAGAGTAGTTTGCCCTAAAATCATATACACACAAGCCACATGGAATGCATGCAAAAGGCCCTATGTATACACACTTTTATATGTACACACACAAACACTATCAATTTCATGGGGAGTGGGTGTCATTGGAGAATTCTGAGGGAGAATACCTTGGAAAGGTTAAAAGAAAGAAAGGGAAGAAGAAAGGAATGTAATGATTTCTCTTTTATTTATTGTTTATTACAATTTATTCACTGTGTACCCAGGCTGTAACCCCCTCCCCCATCATCTCCTCCCATTCTCATCCTCATATGTACCTTCCCTAGCCCACTGATATTGGAGGTCCTCCTCCCCTACTATCTGACCCTAGCCTTTCAGGTATCATCAGGACATTCTGGATCCTCTTTCTCTGTGGCTTAGTTAAGGCACCTTGCCATGGGGAGTTGACCAAATTGCTAGCCACTGCATCTATGTCAGAGACAGCCCCTGCTCCCCTTACTAAGGGTCCTCTTATTACAGACTTACTGAGAAACCTATAGGCTAGATCTGTCCTGGGAGTCTAGGTCCTCTTCATGCATGGTCTTTGATTGAAGCACTGGTCTCTGCAGGCATCCCTAAGCCCAGATTTTTTGGCCTTCTTGGTCTCCTTGTAATGATATTTTAATATTTTTATTTTTCCTAGGGTATTGATTTAATTTTTTTGGCTGTTACACTTTTTTGACTGTCAAATGATTATTTACTCTACATATTTCATAATATTCATTGAAATATAAAAAATTCTTTTATTGAGTATTTGTGTATCATGTAAGGAGATGTGAACTCTGGCACAAAATAATGTACATTTTCCTATGCCTTCATTTTTAGATCAAATTAAAATTTAGTATTGTTACTGAAATTTTCCAAAACTATAATTGTCCAATAAAACTGTTATTATATGAAGATGATAGTGTTCAAGCTCAATGAAACCAACAGTGGAATGATTTCCAAAAGCTGAGGTGTAAGGCTTTTCACACTTTCTACATTTGCTAATTGGCAATGAAAACAATCTTTTCAATGTCTTTATGTCAGGAGCAAGGATTTTACCAAAACTGGCTCTTTCTTGGTTTCAGATTCTTACAAATACACTCTTCTTCTTGACTATAACTGGGAAGAACCTTTTAAAATTATTTACTGGCTTAAGAAAAAGAACATTTTCTGTCTCTGTCTCTTCCCCTCCCCTTCTTCCTCTCTCTCCTCTCTCATATTCAATAAAGTTCACTGTGTCAATCCTCCTTATGAGGTTTTCAAAATAATTACATTTAATTTTGGTTCATCTCTTGATCTCCCATTTTCCCCATGTTCTTGTCTCCCTCACCACTTGCTCCTTGCACCCCTCCCTCAGTGTTTTGTTTGTTTGTTTCATTTTCAGATCACAAACTTCTTACCCCACTTTTTTGAAGACTAATTATCCATCTCATGGACTCTTTTCTAATTTCTTGACGCCTACTCATACTCACTCACATGAATCAGCATCCCCCACCTCCACGCTACACATAATTGCAGAAAACATAGTATTTTTCTTATTACCACAACTAATATTTTTCAGTTACAGATATTTTCATATACATTTCATAATCTTATTTTTATTTACAATTAAATGAAATTTGGTGGTGTACTCTAACTTAGATTTATGATCCATTCAATTAAAAATTGAGATCTAGGCGGAGTCCATTTTTCCTTCTTTGAAGAATAAACAGCAGAAACATGCTAGTACAAGAATGTTTGTCTCAAAATATAGAGTCCTGTCTCTGACATGAAACTCAGTGGCTGGCTCTTTGACTGTCTCCCCTGGATGAGGAGCAGCCTTGCCAGGCCACAGAGGAGGACAATGCAGCCAGTTCAGATGAGTCCTGATAAGCTAGTGTCCGATGGAATCAGAAGGTGACTTCCCTATCCATGGACTTAGAGAGGGGCATAAGAGGAGATGAAAGAGGGAGGGTGGGTTTGGGAGGGGAGAAGGGAGGAGACTACACCTGGGATACAAAATGAATAAACTGTAATTAATAGAAAAATTAAAAATGTAAAATCATTATATATTTTTTCCTTGTGTGTGTGTTGGGGTTGGTAAGGCTAGGTCATCTGGTAGCTCTGTTTTTTATATTTTGTGAAACCCCTCTCTTGCAAAATTTCTGCAGTAGCTACACCTGTTTATAGCCCTAAGTGTGAATAAGTGTTCCAATTTTTGGTACATCTTCACTAATATTTGTTGTCATTTGCTTCTGAAAAAGAAATTATAAAAACATGTAGGAACGGTCTAAAGTTTTGTTATGTTGGAAGGAAAATGCAAGTCTTATCATACATAGTTTTTTTTTTAACACAGTATTAGTATGGCCCATGAAATTTATTAGACTTTACTAACCTAAACCTAATAAAAGGTGATAAAATATGTATCACAAGTTGATTCATTCTGTAAGCTAAATTATTCTTACAGAGAGACCTGCAAAAGAGAAGGCAGAAAGCTGTGAGAGCACAAGTGAATGGAAGACATTTGGAGAATAAGGCCCTCTAACTCAACTAAACCCACAGTCTGGAGCACTGAATACAGGGCTTACACAGGTCTGCACCATGTCCTCTACATACGTATTAAACCTTTCAATTTAGGGTGCAAACAATTGTGTTTGTATAAAGGGTTTTCAGTATTATAATGGACAAGATTATTCCCATACTTATTCTTACGTGTATTTTTGTGATATAGCTCCAATGCAACTTCAATGTAAACAATGTTAGGTAGCACAATATACATACAAATAGGACACGAATATGAACTTTTTCAGTAAGATTTGAGACCTCATAAGAGCTCATTAAATGCAACTAATTTAATTGAATTTCAAATATTTGCACACTGTGTCAATGACTAGCCAAATATAAAATTAAATCTCACAAAACATGACAAGTTGTCAAAGAATATAGAAAAAAGCCTAAGTCAGTGGTTTTCATGTCTTCTGGAGATCAATTGTAGCAAAGTCTCCTGGGAACTTGTTAGGCTAAAAATCCTGAGCTTTCAGTTCTGAAATAGTGAATCAGAAACTCTAATGCCAGATACAAAGAATGAAATTGAAGAAGACTTTTATCTGATTTTGATTTATGCTTATATGAAATTCATTTTAAAAAATAACCATATGTTTCAATTATTTTTGGCACTCAACATAGATTCTCTTTTAGGAGTTTGAAGATATATGATCAACATTGTTCAACATCAAAGATTTACCTGCTACACCTAAATGAAATAATTACATGAAAACCTCTGTGAAAAAATAACAATAAAACATTCCATAGGATTGTCTGAAACATTACAGCTTTCTATAGCAATAGGAGTGTTTACTATAACTGATAAAATATATTTTAATGTCAGATAGTTATAGATAATAGAAATATATAAACACATATGGCTAGTGGTTACAATATTATAGATGTCTGTGTGGCCCTATGCTGATAGAGTCTATATGTCATTATACAAAGATCTTTGATGTTATATGGAATCAGATATTTCTGAAATGCCAGGAAGTGCAATGAAAGACATTCAATCATCCAGAAAAAGATATGTTTCTGAATTTTGTGGCCAATATTAAAATTCTAAAAGGCAGGGGGGAATAACTTCAGAATGTGGCTAGAAGCTGAGACAGAGAAAAATACCAATATTGTAAAGAAATTGACCAAATGCTTTGTATGTAAGATGTAAATGCTAAAACTATGGAATTAACGACAAAATTGTCATTGCATCTGGACTATGAAATGCTGAGGACATGAGGATCCATTCTTTCAAATAATGAAAAGTGTTAGGCAAAAACAACCCCTGGGGTTCTTCAACATCCAGATGGAATTCAGTGAAAGAAAGAAGAAAGGAGCAGGAGCCCTCAAATGCAACAATAGACACCAGAACTACCCATTAAATTTGTTTGCAGTTAATGACATGATTATTTCAGTATCTGTGAAATGCCAAGAATTTGCTAATATGTTTTCCCCCATGATTATAGAAGGAAAGCTTCAATTAGAGAAGCTGCTTTCACAATGATTGCTAGGTGACCCCTCAAACTTAATAATTATAATCTACAAGGATGTATCCAAGGATTTACACAATACCTAGCAATATCTGTGTTGTCAATATAGAAGTTAGAAAGAAAGTGTAATGATTTTCATATAAATTATAGCTTCCAGTTCAATGTTTTTTATGAGATTCCTGGGTCTTTGTATCTATATCTGTTTCTTCTGCTTTTTCTTGGACACCTTTTCTTCTATTTGTTTCTTTTATATTTTAGTGTGGGTTTTTGTTTGCTTGTTTTATCTTCTCATATTATATTCTTTTATATTATTATATGTTATTATTACCCCTTAGAATCTTGCTTGTTTTTTATTTTCAAGTGAGAGACAAAAAGGAAGTCCATCCAAGAGGAAGCAGAGATGGGGAGGAACAGAGAGGACTAGAGGGATGTGAAAACATAGTAAGATATGTTAAATGAAAATTTAAATAAAATTAAATCTATCAAAGGAACTCAATAATATTTTCAAAAGCATGTTTTTAAATCACACAATGCTTTGTCTGGGCATTTTTAAAAAACCTTATGAGTCTTTTGCTTATACATTATGGTTTCTGTTTTTGCTTAATTTCAGTTGGTGCAAAGATGTGTGTATCTGTATCTATCAGTCATTTTATGTTTCCTCTTTGGCTATTTTCTCTGTTCACTTGTTATGTCTTTTAACTTTTATATTATTATTATTATTATATTATCTACATGTTTATTTTAAATTTAGTGAGAGCAAGAAAGTCTGTGAATTAGGTGAAGAGGTCAAGAGAATATTGAAAAGTAGGATACGGCATACTGTGATCACAACACATGGTATGAATATTCTACATTCAGTAAAAGGCACAAAGAAGAAGAACTAAACTTACTCATATTGATGGTCTAGGTATTTTATGAATTTCTGAGATAAAAATAATTGACAAAGAAAACAGAAAGTGAAAAGTCTTATTTTTGTTCACTTTGCCACAGTATCAAGGTGTGGAAGCCAGGGTAGGAAGAGCTTGACCAAGCTAGTTGTATTACATTTAGAGTCCCAGAGCAGAAACCAACTCTGATGGTCAAATTCCTCTCTTCAGGACAGGATCCTAGCCGATGGAATGATGATACCCATTCTTAGGGTGGGCTTTCTCACATCAATTAATCACTGTAATATAATCTAGAAAACCTTATTTAGAAATCCCCTTGTAAACATTCTCCGGGATTCTTTTTCCATATTGATTCTAGATATCATCAAGTTGAAAACTGAGATTAATCATCAAAATACTATATAGTTAGGTAAATATAGAACATTAACTGATCTGGTGAAATACAGGCTGATCTTGTGGCTTGAGTTGATATTTTTGTGTGTTTTTTATTAATTTTTTATTTTGTTTTTATTATTAGTTACATTTTATTAATTCTGTATCTCAGGTGAATCTCATCCCCTCATTCCCTCCCAATCCCATCCTCCCTCCCTCATCTACTCTCTGCCCCTTTCAAGTCCACTGATAAGGGAGGACCTCCTCCCCTTTCATCTGGCCCTGGTTTGTCAGGTATCTTCAGGACTGACTGGAAAGTCCTCCTCTGTGGCCTAGGAGGACTGTTCCTCCTTTGCAGGGTGGGTAGGTCAAAGAGCCCGCCATTGATTTCATGTCAGAAATAGTCTGTATTTACCTTACATGGGTACTCACTTGGATACTGAGCTACCATGGGCTACAGGCAAGCAGAGGTTCTAGGTTATATCCACACATGGTCCTTCGTTGGAGAAACAGTCTCATATAAGACCCCTGTGCCCAGATATATTCGGTCCTTGTGGAGCTCATATCCTCTCCAGATCATATTAACTCCCCCTTCTTTCATATGATTGCCTGCCATCTGCTGAAGGTTTGGTTATGAATCTCAGTTTCTGCTTTGACACACTGCTAGGTAGAGTCTTTCAGAGGCCCTCTGTGGTAGGACCCTGTCCTGTTACTTGTTTTCTCCTACATCCCATTTGTCTTTCTAAGTGAGGATAGATCATCTCACTCCGGGACCTCTTTGTTTATCTTCTTTAGGTGTATAGGTTTCAGTATGTTTATATATTATAGGTCTAAATAAGTGAGTATATACCATATGTGTCTTTTTCCTTCTAGGATACCTCACTCAGAACGATATTTTCTAGATCTCACCATTTGTCTGCAAATTTCATGATTTCGTCTTTTTTAATTGCTGAGTCGTATTACATTGTGTAAAAATTCCACAATTTCTGTATCCATTCCTCAGTTGATGGACATCTGGGTTGTTTCCAGGTTCTGGTAATTACAAATAAAGCTACTACAAACATGGTTGAGCAAATGTCCTTGTCATGTACTTTTGTATAAATGCCTAGGAGTGGTATAGCTGGGTCTTGAGGAAGCGCTATTCCTAGTTTGCAGATAATATGATAGTATACATGAGTGACCCCAAAAATTCAGCCAGAGAACTCCTTGAGCTGATGAACACCTTCAGCAAAGTGGCTGGATACAAAATCAACTCAAAAACTCAGAAGCCCTCTTGTTCACCAAAGACAAAAGGGCTGAGAAAGAAATCAGGGAAACAACACCCTTCACAACAGCCACTAATGATATAAAATACCTTGGTGTGACTCTTACCAAACAAATGAAAGACCTGTTTGAAAAATAACTTCAAGTCTTTGAAGAAAGAAATTGAGTTGATTTTAATTTTTAAATTCTCTATTGTGCCAAGCTCATAAAATTAAGTTTAGTTTCTGTCGCCAGCACCCTCAGGCTGGGTGAAAAGTGTCCTTACTTTTAGGTGATCTGACAGCCTCTGATACTACCTTTGTATCCAGTAGTACCAGGCATATGGGTGGTGCACAGACACAAATGCAGGTGAAACACAAACATAAATAAGTGTTTTTAAAGTTTAAACAGTTTTAAAATAATAGTATTATCATTAACTAATACTAAATAAATAATGTTAATATTAAATAACCTGTTATGTGAGCTTCTACTTTTACAGGGTCCTGAAAGCAGCACATCAGATTAAATTAATACCCTCTATAATACCCTCTAAAATTATCTTATCTATAAGATAATCTATAAGATAATCCTCCTCTGGCATGGTCAATTTAGGAAAGAACACAGAGCATTAAAGTTTAGAAATGAGTACAGCACTCATAACTCCATTATGCATTTTTATTATTTTTACAATTTATTCACTTTGTATCTCTATTATTTCCCCCCTCCCTTCCTCTTCCCCTTTATCCTCCTCACCAAGTCCACTGAAAACGGGGAGTTCTTCTCCCCTACTATCTGGCCCTAGCTTATCCGGTCTCATCAGGACTGTCTAGACTGTCTAGATCATCTTACCTATGGCCTGGGTGAGGTAATCAAAGTGCAGGCAACTGATTTCATACCGAAGACTGCTCCTGCTCCCCTTAGTAGGGAAACCACATGCAGTCTGAACTGTCTATGGGCTACATCTGAGCAGGAGGTCTAGATCCTCTTCCATGCATAGTCCTTGGCTGATGCATCAGTCACTGCAGTCCTGGAACAGTATATTTGGCTCTTTTGGTCTCCTCGTGGAGTTCCTGTCCCCTCAGGGTCTTTCTATCTCCCCTTTCTTCCATAGGACTCCCTCTGTTCATCCCAAAGTGTGACTGTGAGTCTCTGTATCTGCTTTGATCTCCTGATGAGTGGAGTCTTTCAGGAGACATCTATGGTAAGCTTCAGTTCTGTTCCCTCTCTTCCACAGTTTATACGGTTTGCCTTTCTGAATGAGAATTCAGCATCCTCCCTAGAGTCTTCCTTTTTGTTTAGCTTCTTTAGGTCTGTAGATTTTAGTATGCTTATCCAACATACCAGATAGTCCAATTAAAAAAAATGGGGTTCAGAGGGATATCAAATAGTGGATAAATACTTAAGAAATGTTCAACATCCTTAATCACCAGGGGAATGCAAATCAAAACAAGTCTGAGATTCCATCTTACACCCATCAGAATGGCTAAGATCAAAAACTCAAGTGATAAAACGTGCTAGAGAGGATGAGAAGAAAGCAGAACACTACTCCATTGCTGGTAGGAACGTAAACTTGTACAACCACTTTTGAAATCAATCTAGTGCTTTTTCAGATAATTAGGAATATTGCTACCTCAAGATCCAGCTATACCACTCCTAGGCATATATACAAAATATGCTCAACTACGCAACAAGAATATTTGCTCAACCATGTTTGTAGCCAGAACCTAGAAACAACCAAGATGTCCCTCAAGGGAGGAGTGGATACAGATATTGTGGTACATTTACAGAATGGAACACTTCTCAGCAACATAAAACAAGGGAATCATAAAATTTGCAGGCAAATGGTGGGAACTAGAAAAGAACATCCTGAGTGAGGTATCCCAGAAGCAGAAAGACACACATGATATATACTCACTTATTAGCAGGTTTTAGCCACATAATATAGGATAAACATACAGAAATCTCCAGTACATATTTTAAAACACTAGGTACAATTATTAATTTCAGGGTCTTAGAGGTGGTTTTTCCTCTGCTTCTCTAGAAATTGAAATTCTTATTCCTTATTGCTAGAAGACAGTTTGTATATTAATACTATACAGTCTTACCTATGGAAAAAGAATCTTCAAATAGTAACATTAAAACAGTCTGAAGTATTTCTACCATGGTGTTACTTATGTATATAAAATAAAAAGAACTCATTTTTTGTTTAGTGTACCTTTCAACTTGCTAATTACCTAATTAGTTATATTGAAGAAAAAATATTTTATTACATTTAAATGCCCTGTTGTCTGTTAGAGATTACTCATGTCTTTGAACTCAGCGAGGAAAGGGGAGTGGATAGAAAGGCTCTCTATAAGACAATAATTCTGACATCCTGTCAGCGGACAATGCAGGAAAACTGACAGTATTTGTTCCTTCCTTCCTGGGTCCAACTGCAATAACTTACTCTCTTCTCAAGCTTCATTTCGGAGGTAAGTGACTGAACTCTGAAACATTCTCCCAACTTCAACAGAGATGAATTCTATTTCCGGCATACTAAAATAACTTCTGTAAATATATTAGTTTTGATATATGAAATGAGATTAATAGACACACACACGCACACACACACATCTATATATTCCTACTTGGTTTCCAAAGTGTTTTCCTTTTACCAGCCCTGAGTGATTACGGATAAAATATCAGTATATGTTGGAGAATTCTAAACACTATAAATTCTTTGGCCCCATAGTGTGTAAAGTAGTTTTCTTCCTGTAATTTAAGTCTGTTTACCAGTCATTTGCATATTGCTTATGCTTCTTGGATGCTGAAAATTGTGAATCCATATTCAGAATAATATATACAACAAGACTTACTTTTCTACGTTAAATATTTTAAAATATTAAGGATTTCAAGGAGCTTCTTCCCCTTTTAATTATAAATACGAAAGAGAAAATTGCTAAGTTATTCTCAAAATTGATATTATACTCTGTATTGGAATCAATCATTGTATCTTCACATACCCCACTTTTTTCTCCTTAGAATCCTATAGCTCAGTTGTTATAAATCAGGCAAAGGCACCCCCCTTGTCTGACAATAACAATGGAGTTATCAAAAAGGTTTCATACAAACCTAGGGAAAAAAAAAAAAAACAAGATCAATTTGTACAAATTATGCTGATTTTAAAGAATGGCTAAGTGATATTTCCCTAGAATTGTTTATTCTCCAATTTAAAATTGCTGAACCCAGTGCAACATAAAATATTATCGCTTCCATCCTTCAGCAGCTTAGCAACTATACACGTCATTTGCAATACAAGGTTTCGACAATGAAACACCTCTTTCCATCTGAGTATTTGAAAAATGAAGTAAATTTATTTTAAAATATATTTATATCAAACTTGTTAAATTTTATATACAGTATTTTGATGATATTCATCACCCTCAGGAGATAATCCTATACAAACCTAATCACTTATGGGCTTTGGCCCATAAGCTCATTGCTGGTTTATAAAAAGCAGTTGGTTAAACTCATCTTTGACTTCAGATAAAATTTAAAGAGAGAATCTTACAGAAAGTATTTTATAAACATCATAGTCCTTAGTCATAGTAATTAAACATAACAGACAGGATTTCTGTTTAATTTGTAATAATTTAAATGATGTTCAAGAGGAAAAAATAAAAGGCATGTATCATTTTCTCTTGAGCCTTAGTTACAGACAGTTGTTAGCAATGTAAGGTGAGTTCTAGAAACAGAACTTGAGTCCTGCCCAAAGAGAGTACACATTCTCGTTTTTGAAACCTTATCACTTATAAGGTGATTGACCATTAATTTGCATGTCTTAATTATGTTTTTTGTTTCTTTAATTAAATTTTATTTATATATTTAATTATCTCAATTTATTCACTTTGTGACCCCTCTGCAGTCCCACCCACCATTCCTATTTTCTCCCTAAGCCCTTTCCTTAGTCTCCTGATAATGGAGCACCTCCTCCCTTTCTATCTGACCCTAGCTTATCAGGTCTCATCAAGGCTGACTGCATCATCTTCCTCTGTGGCCTGGCCAAGCTGTCCCCCAGGGGGAGGTGATCAAAGAGCCTGCCACTGAGTTCATCTCAGAGACAGCCCCTGTACCTCTTACTGGGGAACCCACTTGAAAACTGAGCAACCAATGGGTTTCAAAGCTTTGAATGAGGGTCTAGGTCCTCTCCATGCATGATCCTTAGTTGTAGTTTCGGTCTCTGCAGGCTGCCCTACGCCCAGGTATTTTGGCTCTGTTGTTCTGCTTGTGGAGTTCCTGTTCCCTACAGGTCTTTCTATCTTCCTCTTCTTCCATAAGGATTCCAGCACTCTGCACAAAGTTTGGCTAGGAGTCTCTGTATCTCTTTAGATACCCTGCTGGGTAAAGTCTTTCAGAAGTCCTCTGTCGAAGGCTCCTTCCCTATTACTTGTCTTCTCCTACTTCCAATCTCTATCCTGTTTGCTCTTCTGAGTGAGGATTAAGCATCTTCCCTAGGATCCTGCTTGTCATTTAGCTTTTTTAGGGCTATAGATTTTAGTATGTTTATCCTATATGATATGGCTAATATCCACTTATAAGTGAGTATATATCATTTGTGTCTTTCAGCTTCTAGGTTACTTCACTCAGGATGATATTTTCTAGTTCCCACCATTTGCCTACAAATTTCATGATTTCCTTGTTTTTCATTGCTGAGTAGTATTCCATTGTACCACACATTCTTTATCCATTCCTCCATTGAGGGATACCTAGGTTATTTCCAGATTCTGGCTATTATGAATAGTGCTGCTATGAACATGGTTGAGCAAATGTCCTTATTGAATGGTGGGACATCTTTTAGGTATATGCCTAAAAGTGGTATAGCTTGATCTTCAGAACATTTCACCAAAACACAAAGGAGTATACCTTCTTCTCAGCACCTCATGGAACCTTCTCCAAAACTGACCATATAGTTGGTCACAAAGCAAGCCTCAACAGACACAAGAAGATTGAAATGCTTTCTTATATCATATAAGACCACCATGGTCTAAAACTGGACCTCTACAACATCAGAAATAACAAAAAGCCTACACACAGAGAAGAGGTACACATTCTTAAACTACTCAGTTAACTCTCCATCCCCACATCTGCTATTTTGTATTCCTGGAGGATGGTGAGGACTGAAAAACTTTATACTTAAATGAGACAGAATGAAGCTATTTACCTGAAAATGTAAAAATAAATGAATATGACAGTATATTTTTAAAGGGCTGCTGTGCAAAAAAAACCAAAAACCAAAACAAAACAAAACAGAATACACGGTAAACATTTAGATATGTAAGGATGAACAATTTAGTTGAAAGTTCTCCAAAAGACTTCATCAAATGTATTTCACACATGGTGAGTTTAAATGTATTATGTGCATTTTGTCTTAAGTGGACATATGATATTATTTACTAAGTCTTCTTAAACTGCCATATTATAGCTAGATTATTTTTCCAACCTCTTTAAGTGTATGCTACATTGACACTAAAACTTAATGTTTAATGAATGATACAAATCTGTTAAATATGTCTTGAAAGCAAGCAATGAAGATAATTTTTAGTTAGAAAACTAAAATGCAACCACATTTGATTTCTTAAAGGAATCAGAATCATTGCTCGTTTATAAAGAAGCAAAAGAAATTGAAATATGTATAGCTTAAGAAGGATAAATTTGTGAGGACTTCCTAAACTGCTTAGTTAAACAAGTAGAGATTTTAAAAGCAAATTAAAGCAGCATATTTACTTCACAACAGTCTTATTTTGGCAACAACATTTTTTTTTCTCTATGAAAAAAAAAACTTTCAGACGAATTCCCCTGTCAGACTTATCTTGTGTAGCTTCTGTTGCAGCTTTAGCCGGAATACGTTTTATAAGTACTTCAAAAGAAACTCAGGGAAGCCAAAAGTGGCCTTTCTTTTTGGACATACCTACCCTACTCTTGAGTATTGGAATTGCATTTCATATCTGGTTTGGAACTCAGCTCTTGAGAGCCAAGCGTAACTACCTTTAATCCATTCGACTGCTTGCTTATTACTTTGAAGAGAGGAAAAAAGGTGCCTCTATTGGGTTTACTCTTCAATCCATGCCTCTTTAAAGAGTGCAGGTGAATAATCTATATTTCAAAGAAAGATGACCTTTACTTGACTTAATGGAATCTTTCTTTCAATATCTGAAATGAGAAAGTGATTAAAGCTTTGGTTGATAGGCAAGATGTATTTTAGGAATAGATAAGCATAAAGGTCAGACACTGTCAGAAAGGATTTCAACTTTCCTTAATATTTAAGTACTTCATATAAGTCATGGTTTATGCATTAATAGTATATTTTGTAAGTTACTTTAAAATCCCTGCATAATTTGTGTCATTCAAAATTGGTTTTTGACATCAGGTAAAGATATTGGGCAAGGCAGGTATATTTCTGCTGGTATTTTTATAGAGATGGATATATTTGGTTCTCAAAAGATCAAGTCATTTGACATACTGCTTCAGAGAATTTAAGACTATGCTTGATATACTTTTAAATTACAAGTAAACTCATTTACTATAGCCATGATTTTTTTTGCCTCATAATATAACAATTTTTTCTCTATGTCTTATTTGGAAAATAAATAAGATGTGTTGAAAGCTCAGCAGGTGTCAAATGTTTCACAAGTTACTTTACAAGCATCTAAACATTTAAGCTGCACTTAGAGAAACATTTTACCTACCATGAAGATTTGTGGCAAGAATAGACTGATAACTTTAGAATCAGGAAGGTCTGTTCATCATCACCATTTTATAGAAGAGGACTCTGTGACAGAAAATTTAAACAGCTTGTTCAAGGCCATGAAATAACAGCGCTAGGTTCCAAAATGGGTCCCACAGTGAAGACTAAATTACTATCTATGATGATGTGCTGCCATTTTTTAATATTCCTGATAGCCTATACATATCTTTGTAATGTTCTAACTGAGCAGAATGCTTTTGATCACTTTCAACATATTCAAACTATCACTGCAATATGTGAATTTTATTGATATTTTATATCCTTCCAAATGCACCCAGTAACTATTATCTATACTTGACAAGTAAATGCTTCATTGATTGTCAGCATGGTTATAATGTACAGTGGAATAAATATGAAATGACCTAATAAACATAAAACAACATTTTATTTAAATTAAAGGAGAATTCATACTCAATTTTTTCCTCAAGACATATTTAAAAGAGGACTAGGGATTTGCTATGAGAATTCCTTACTGTTTTGATGATTAAAAACTGGTAAGAATACCAAGAATTAGACAAACAGGGAGGTGGCTTCAATTAAACAGAAGGACTATCTTGGGAGCTCAGCTCAGTATGCACTGCAATTGCCAGACCTTCAGTGTTCTGTGTAAAACTTCTGTTACATTTGCATGTAACATCTTTTAAGAGTAGTTATTGGTCACTCAATTATATTACAGAATTGGAGTCTTTTCTTTGGGGCCGTGTAAAGTATAAGATATTAATATTGCTTTCCCCAAAGAGAATATTTTATATAAGAGTCAGTGAAAACTATGTTAAAGAATAGTATGTATGCACAATGTTATATATCTACTTTATGTAAAATGTTGTCACAGTACAAGTCATTTCCTTTACTGCTCTTTCTTCTACTCATTTGTGTAGTATAGTAATCACTGGGCATAAAAGGAGAACTTTCCACATGCTCAGTAACATGAAGAAATACAGATTGACAATTCATTATAATAGGCTTAAAAATAAAAAAAATGTGAGAAAGCTGACAAATAATTTAGATATTTTAAGCAATATTGGAAATTTTAGAAATGACTGAAATAACTGGGACAAAGGACATGTTCTTCAAGAAAGTGAACTCAAATATAAGTCAAGCCCAACCCAAGTGGAAGTTCAGTGTGTTCTCTGCTGCAGCTGATATCAAGATCTTCCCACCAAATCATCATGGAGGATCCTTCTGTGACTCACATAAATGCACACGAGTCACTGCGCCTCTCTAAGCATCATGAAGCATAATCTCCTCATATCGTTCTCCTGCTCATGCCATTCATCACCTGAAGATAGTGATGATTAAGTAATTACAATTAATTTATAATGCCTAATGTCAAGCCCCAAGCAGCATATAAATCATCTTACTGAATGCATTATGGGTGCCTCAACAATTCTGAAGACTAGAATTTACACCCATCAATAAAGCTGCACCATTTACCTGAACATTTCTTGAAATTTCTGATCTAATTTAGCTATCCCAGGCAAAATATAGCTTCTTAGAAAGCCTCTGGGTTTGTAAGAATTAGCTTTTGGTTTTATAAAAATCTCAAATCACTTAGGGGCTATTGAGTATCTTTCTTTTTTTTTATTTCCACTTTCAGACTGTTATTCCTCACTGTGCAAAATAATCCAGCCACGACTGAGGAATACACCTTGTACACATGATTCAGGATGAATCATGATTCTAACTTAGTTACATGGAACTTCAGAAATCCAGAAACTTATCTCATCATTAAATAAAGCTTATCTTTGTACTCATATGTCATTAATTTTCTTGTCATTGATAATAAATTACAGGATGTTGCTTGGTGGGTGTCTTCTTTTAGTAATGGCTAAGCTAAAATCCATCATTTGTTTCCAAGCTTTTTATAGACACTATCTTTCCTAAAAGCGTGGCTGGCAAACCCTCTCCCTCTCATCTCCTCTCTCCATCTTCTTAGCATACCCGTACGTATCCCCATACATACCCTTTTTTTACCCTGCCTCTGAGTCTCTCCACTTCTCTTCCTCTGTTTGTCTCCAAATACTTACCTCAGCATTACCCCCCATTCCTCAAATCCAACTCCAGATCATAACTAAATCCCTCCAATGATACCAAGCTCTCAAAGTGTCTACATGTTTCAGATAACTCCAAAGAATACCTGAAAATTTAGTTTGTTATATCTTCCTATTCATGGCCTCAGAACTCATTTATTTATTTGTTTGTTTGTTTGTTTCTTTATTATTTATTACAATTTCTTCAATTTGTATCCCAGTTGTGGTCCCCTTCCCTATCTCCTAACAATCCCATCCTCCCTCTGTCTTCTCCTCCTATGCCTCACCCCTAGCCCAATGATAGGGGAGGTCCTCCTCCCCTTCCATCTGTGCCTTGCCTATCAGGTGTTATCAGGACTGGCTACATTGTCTTCCATTTTATTCTCATTTCACTTACTGATCCCTTTCATTCAGCAATACAATCTCATATAATTTCACAACCTACCTAACTTCTCCTTCATCATATATGCATGAATACCCATGGAAAACTTCTAAGCTCTAACTGTCTGCTGACTTCCAAGTTGTATAGGCCAATGTATTTATTGTGGTCACAAATGAGCCATTATTGATACTTAACATCTCTTAATATTTCTCTTGCCAAGCCAATTACTTGTGCTTCAATAAGAATCTAAATGTCTAAGTCTTTCGGATGGAGTGTTCAAAACTTCATATTATAGCCTCATATACAGAGTACAACCATTTCTCTTTCTTTACTGAGAACAGAAGAAAAATCTATAACTTACCATCACTTTTTTTCTATTTCTCCTATATTCCTATACATTACTTATCAATATGATTGTACTCTCTGTGCTTTTGTCTAAGTGTAACCCATATACTTATACCTAATATCGTAATTTTTTTCTATCCAGACAATGCTAGAGTAATATCTGCTTTTCTATATTAATTTTATTGCTCCTACCTAATGTGAATTATACAATAAAAATATCTTGAACTTTAAGACAAACCACACTAAACAGACTCAGCACACACACACAAACACACATACTCATATATACTCACATATATTGTAACAATAATAATAAAAAGTAGCTATCAATATGAGCAGTGCAAGGGATCATACCTGAGTTTGCATGGAGCACAGCGAAAAAAGAAATGTTGTAATCATGTTTTAAAATTTTAATTAATAATTTAAAAATACAAAATAAAGAGAATTGAACAAGATGTTCTTTTGAGATCTATGCTTTGCAGATACTACACTCATGTTGTGATGTTCTTTATAATAACAATGTTCTTTGCTGTGCTTTTATTTAGAGTTAGCAAGCCCTTTATAATACTTCATTTTCTCCCCAGGCTCAAATACACTCCATTCAGTTTTGTTGTTAGCACTCCATACTGTTTTTTTTGTTTTCAAAGTCAAAATGGCCTTGATTTCTATACACATTGTAACTTCACATATCCCTCTACACTGGTGTGGTGATACAACCGACAGAATGAGCACTTTGTCCTTTGTCATTTTGTTAATTAGGCTTTCTTGCTGTGATGAAAAATCATGGCCAAAGCAACTTGGAGAGTAAAGGATTTGTTTCACTTATATATGTCCACATCATAGTCCCTCATGGAAGGAAGTCAACAGAAACTGGAGAGGGCAGGAACCTGGAGGCAAGTGCTGATGCAGAGGCTGTGAAGAAGTGCTGATTAATCACTTTCTTATCACGGCTGGCTCAGGCTGCTGTTTTTGTAGAACACAGGACCGCAAGCCCAAAGATGACAGCATTCTACAATAATTTGAACCCTCCTGCATCAATCACTAATTTAAAAAATCCCTGTGAAAGGATCTTATGGATACATTTTCTCAATTCAGGTTGAGACTGATATTCCATCCCAGGACCAATGCATCGAGCCCATGACAACTCAGTGTCCAATTGAGCTCCCTAGAAAGGGGAACAAGGGCTGTCTCTGACATGAACTCAGTGGTTGGCTCTTTAATCACCTCCCTGTGAGAGGTTAGCAATCCTTGCCAGGCCAGAGAGGAAGACATTGCAGGCAGTCCTGATGAGACCTGATAGGCTAGGGTCAGAGGGAAGGGGAGGAGGACCTCCCCTATCAGTTGACTTGGGGAGGAGCATGGGAGGAGATGAGGAAAGGTAAGATTAGGAGGGAAAAAGAGAGGGTGCTACAACTGGGATACAAAGTGAATAAACTGTAATTAATGAAATATTTTAAAAACCCACTTGGATGTTGAGCTGCCATGCACTATGTCTGAGCAGGGGTTCTAGGTAATCTCCATGCATGGTCCTTGGTTGGAGAATCAGTCTCAGAAAAGACCCCTATGTCCAGATATATTTTGTCCTTGTGGCGCTGCTGTCCTTTCCAGATCTTACTAACTTCCCATTCTTTCATAGGATTCCTTGCACTCTGCCCAAGGTTTGGTTATGAGTCTCAGAATCTGCTTTGATACACCGCAAGGTAGAGTCTTTTAGAGGCCCTCTGTGGTAGGCTCCTGTCCTGCATCCTTGTTTTCTCCCTACTCAGAGGTAGCCCATGGCAGCTCAGCATCCAAGTGGGTTTTCCTAATAAGGGGATCAGGGACTGTCTCTGACATGAACTCAATGGCTGGCTCTTTGACCTCCCCCACCCCACCCTCAGAGAAGAGCAGCCTTCCTAAGCCACAGAGGAGGAAATTGTAGCCAGTCCTGATGAGACCTGATAAACTAGGGTCAGATGGAAGGGGAGGAGGACCTCCCCTATCAGTGGACTTAAAGAGGGGCAGGGAGGAGATGAGGGAGGGAGGGTAGGCTTAGGAGGGAATGAGGGAGGGGGCTACAGCTGGGATACGAAATAAATAACCTGTAATTAATATAAAACATTTTTTAAAAATAAAAACTTTCACCTTTCAGATACCTCTAACTTGTGTCAAGTTGACATAATACTCGACAACCATACTAAACCATACCTATAGTCTTTTCTTTTAAAGGGAAAATCTTTCTTCTTTTAGCTCCTAAATCTTGACTGCTTCTAGTTCATTCCAAACTCTTTCAGAATTCTGAAAGAATGTAAATTTAATTTCTGTACTTTGGGAACCCAATGTGACTAGTCATATTTTCAAAAAGATATTGCCAAACTTTGTACTCAAATGCTAATATTTTTTGTGTAGTTGATCATAAAATGAAGGGTGTTGCTTGGTGGAAATCTCTAGTGAAGAATAACTAACCCAGTTAATTCTGTGTTGAGACTGTTTACCATGAATACTGGACATGCAGGAACTATTTTTAATCTCAGTTAAATTACTTAAATAGCTACAATGTGCTACTAAAATTTGAACATAGAGGAAAAATTACTTAAGCTATGAGTCCTTTGTTGGTTAATTATTGTTAGTTGACATTTTGGGCTTCTTTGGGCTTTGTCATCTATAATACATGGCTAAGGGACAGAATGTATCATTTTTACAAGTGATGAAGTCAGACCTTGGCTTTTTTCCAAGTTTTAAGAATAAATTATGTCTTCTTCATGTTATTCAAAGAAAACCTTTCCACATGATCTCTTGACTCTACCTCTTCCTCTCAATATCTTGCATCTTAATTCATTCAGATTGCCTAAAAGGCTTCTTTCATTTCTTTTTTCCAATACTAAAAAATTCACGCTGGGCATCTTCAGCAGAAAGCACATACCAATTCTTCATCTTTAGTAATAGCATGCATTAACTCTAATATCATATCATACAGATATTTCCATCTCAATGCTCTTCATTGTTATTCAGCCAGTCACTCCATGTAGAATTCTACAATGTGTCTCTTGGCTTTACTAACACAAGGATCTATCACATCCAATTAAATTGCTAGTTTTATCAATGTCTTCTATTTCTTACATCTATACTCCTCCTTTTTTTAAACTTTTATCTATTCCTTTCATTCACTTCCCAGAACATGTGAAGGGTTACTCACAGTCTTACTGAAAACTATACCTTTTTTGTTATACTGTGTCACTCCAAGTTGTCAGTGATATTTAAAAACTAGGTTCTCCTTCTCAACAGAAACGCATTAAGTCTCACCTCATTATACAATGGTCCCCTAGCTGTCCAGTCAAGCTATTGTAACATTTTATTCCTAAAAACCACAATGTGGCATCATATCCTGTAATATCTACAAATTAACATTTCACAGGTGGTAAGGAAAATGTTTCTGTACTCCATTGGCATTCTCTGCTTGCCTATCTGATGCCTCATTTAGAGTTGCTTAGTATACAGCATTCATCCTTAATCATCTTTGCTTTGTTACAGTTATATGAAGAGCTCAAATATTTGTTAGTGAATTAATGGAAAGTTCATTTTTTTGATGACAAATGAAATACTACAATTTTAAGAAGAATCTCACATATTTAGATGTTGGGTCTTATTTCTGCTAGTGAGAGAATGACCATTAAGGTGGTAGAGGTCTCCTGTATTCTTACTTGTTTGTTTGTTTGTTTTTTTTGTTTTTTTTGTTTTTTTTTTTTTTGCTGTCAACATTTTGATTCCTTGTTTACGTACTCAATTGTTCCTTCTTATATAGGTTTCCTTTTTAATAATGGTATATAAACTTTTTCATCTCTATTACAACTATCAGAACGACACTTAGAAGTATTTGGCTGGTTAGACCCACAGTGTTTGTGTCACTGTTGAGGAAGATTAAAAAAGAAATAAAAGTTCCATGTGAAATCATGGTGTTGAGAGGAGGCTGGTTGTGAAATGAACTGCTTGACGGATGAATATGTTTAAAATACACTGCATGGAATACTTTAAGAATTAATAAGTTACCATTAAAAAGATTTGGCAGATGAATATAAAGGCCTCTTAATATATAAATTCACTAGTTTTGTACAAGTCCCCCCACCCCGAATTTGGGCTGCATTTATACATGGACTACAGGTGAAATCCTCAGTTTCCAGTATAAAATGTCACAACCTGCCCAATTTTTGTTACCACATAAAAATCCCTGTAAGAATTTGAATAGGTATTCCTGGAGTACATAGCTATTTTCTTCACTTCTTAATTGTAATGATGGGATAAAGATGCAACCCGAGCACATGTAAAACCTGTAGTAGACAGCGAGAAGACATAAAGTGTCTGTTGTGGAACAAATGACTTCCTAGTTGAAATTTTTTTTTCATTTTTAAAAATTTTATTTATTTATTTATGTCTATGTTTGCCTTATAATGTTGGTAAATTATTAATACATTGTGGAAAATCTTCTTATTAGCAGGTTACAGAAACATTCATCAGAAAACAACAACAACAAAGAACTTCTGGGTCCCCAATACTTTTGATTTGAAGAAACTCATAAGTAATTCTTTAAAAAAATAAAGGCAAATTTCAGCTCAGTTAATGATGTTAATGCTAATGATTCTACTGAGCTAATGAGTTACAGCTTATTGTCTCTCAGAGCCTTGTATATAAAATCAGTTAAGGGAGCCTGAGAAGAACATAGAGACATACAAGTGACATGTGAGGAAATCAGCTCTGTAAAGAAAAAGGCAAGTACTAACAACCATTATAATAATACAGAGGGCTCCACAATTACCTTACTACTTGATGAAAGATGAGAACACAAAAGCAAATTCAATCTTTAAAAAAATATATTGTTGTAGCAGGAAAGAAGTTGAGAGAACCTATATCTTTTATAAAGACATGGAACTAAAAGTCAAGATAAAGTTAGAAATTTTGCAGAAATGAAAATATACTTAAGATAAAAGCTGTCATCTTCCCATTAATAATTCTCAACATGGTCATCCACTAAAATGATTACACTGCTCTGAGTTGATCTGAAAACAATTTCATTTGCTTTTTTATTACAATTTGTTCACTTTATATCCTGTCTGTAGCCCCATCCTTTGTCCACTCCCAATCTCACTCTCCCTCCCTCTTGTACCCCTGTGCCCCTCCCCTAGTCCACTGATAGGGAATGTCTTCCTCACCATACTATCTGACCCTAGCCTGTCATGTCTCCTAAGGACTGGCTGCATTGTCTTCCTATGTGGCTTGGTAAGGCTGCTTCCCTCTCATGGGGAGGTGATCATAGAGCAGGTCATTGAGTTCATGTCAGAGAAAGTCCCTGTTCCCATTACTAGGGAACCCACTTAGAGACTGAGTCTATGGACTACATCTGAGCAGGAGTTTTAGGTTCTCTCTAAAATGAGGCTTAGGGCACAATCAATGCCAATGCCGGGAAACAAATACCAAAAAGATAAAACACTTGAAGGTAGGGATAGGAAGTGAGATCCATACTATTTCAGTGAATAATTTTTTCTAAACAAGCACAGTTAAAAATTAAATAAAATAATCATAATCTAATTGTATATCTCTAGAGTCAGAAATTGAAAAACAAAAAGCATTAACAAATTTAAAAATAAATCCAGTTAAAACCTATTTTAGTGAAGATATACACAAAAGGAAATGACAAGTAAATAAATAAGTATCTCAGAGTATTTTATATTTCCATCTTTTTTTCCCCAGTCAATTACCTTCCTTCCATCATCCCCAGTCAAAATTACAAAGACGCACAATAGGTTAAAAGGCAGAGAATAAGTGGCTATGGAGTACCCAACCACAATTTTTGTGTATACGTCATAACCTATACTACTAAGGCTACAAGAAAATCACCACAAAGGAGGTGAAAGGCTTTTCAGAGCTAGATGACAAGAATGTGGGTGGTGAAATAATTTCTTCTAGACATGACAGGAAAGGCTTATTCATGAAAATTCAACATGTTTACTTAAGCAAAACTAATGCAAGGACACTATGACATTGCATGCCAACAACAAAAGGAAATCTCACAAAATTCCACTCCTATATGAAGAGCTTAAGAAGTTCCCAACTGCTGAAAGAAAAATTGGTTTCCTTCAGGGAGGACTCCCCTGATAGATACCCATAAATACCATATACATATGAGCAACAATAAAGAGAATCAATATTACTAATAAATTACATAAAACCACATAAATATTTATTAAATATGTGCATTTGTATTTTTTCAGAAATTGAAGCAATGAGAGCACCCAGAAATTGAAAACCAGGAAACAAAAGACATGGGTGAAAAATTCTAATAGAAGCATAGTAATAGGATTTAAATAAGAAAATTAACATTTTAAGTTTTTATGCTTCCAAGAATTTTTAAAATTGGAAACAGATTTTTTTAACTTCTTGAGTTCTTTATAAATTCTGGATATTAGCCCTCTGTCAGATATAGCATTAATGAAGATCCTTTCCCAGTCTGTAGGCTGTTGTTCTGTTGTGACAACAATGTCCTTTGCTTTACAGAAGCTTTTCAGTTTCATGAGGTCCCATTTATTGATTGTTGATCTTAGAGCCTGTGCTGTTGGTGTTCTGTTCAGAATGTTGTCTTCTAAGCCAATGAATTCAAGGCATTTCCCTACTTTTTGTTCTAAAAGAATTAGTGTGTCTGATTTTATGTTTAGATCTTTGATCCACTTGGACTTTACTTTTGTATAGGGTGATAAGTATGGATCTATTTGCATTTTTAACAGTTAGACCAGCACCATTTTTTAAAGTTGCTATCATTTTCTGTTGTATGGTTTTGGCTTTTTTGTTAAAAAAATATTGTAGGTGTGTGGTTTTATTTCTGAGTCTTGGATTGAATTCCATTTACCTACCAGTAGGTTTTAATGCCAGTATCATGCCATTTTTCATTTATTATTAATTTTTTTATTAATTATAATTGATTTATTCTGTATCCTCGCTGTAACCACCTCCCTCTTCCCCTCCCAATTCCACTCTCTCTCTTTCTTCTCCTCCCTTGCCCCTCTCCCAGTTCACTGACCTTAGCCTATCAGGTCTCATCAGGACTGGCTGTATTGTCTTCCTCTGTGACCTCAGGGGCAGGTGGGCAATTAGCCAGCTACTGAGTTCATGTCAGAGACAGGCCCTGTTCCCCTTACTAGAGAGCCCACTTAGATACTGCTGTTTTTATTACTGTTGCTCTACAGCACAGCTTGAGATCAGGGATGGAGATACCTCTAGAAGATCTTTTATTGTACAGGGTTATTTTAACTATTGTGGGTTTTTTGTTTTTTCCATATGAAATTGAGAATTGTTCTTTTAAGGTCCGTAAAAAATGTGCTAGTATTTTGATGATAATTGCATTGAATCTGTAGATTGCCTTTGGTAGGATGCCCATTTTCACTATGTTAATCTTATCAATCCATGAGCATAGGAGATCTTTCATCTTCTGATGTCTTCTTCAATTTCTTTCTTCAGAGACTTGAAGATTTGTTTGTTTGTTTGTTTTCATATAGGTTTTTCATTTGCTGGCTGAAATTAAACACAAACAATCGATTTACTCCAATTAACAAAAGGGGTACAGAGTTAAACAGAATTCACAACAGAGGAACATCAAATGGCAGAGTCATCAGCAAAATGCAAATTAAAAGGACCCCGAGATTCTATCTTCTACCCATATGAATAGATAAGAACAAAAGCTCAAATGACAACACATGCTGGAGAAGATGTGGAGAAAATGGAACCCTACTCCATTGCTGGTGGGATGTAAACTTGTATAACCACTTTGGAAATCAATTTTGTGCTTTCTCAGAAAATTAGGAATATTGCTACCTCAATATCTAGCTGTACAATTCCTGGACATATATCTGAAAGATGCTCAATCATTCAACTGGACATTTGCTCAACTATGTTTATAGTAGCTTTATTCATAATAGCCGTAATCTAGAAACAACCTAGATGTCCCTCAACTTAGGAATGGATATATAAATTATGAAACATTTACACAGTGAAATACTACTCATCTACTAAAAACAAAGAAATACTGAAATTTGCAGGCAAATGGTACAATATCATCCTAAATGAAAATATCATTCTAAATGAGGTAACCTAGATGTAGAAGACACATATGGCATATGCTAACTTATATGTGGATATTGGCTATAATATAGGATAAACATACCAAAATCTATAGACATAAGGAAGCTTAAACAACAAGAAAGATCCTAGGAAGATGCATAATCCTCATTCTGAAGGGTCAACAGAAGGCCTCTGAAAGACTCTACCCAACAGAGTATAGAAGCAGATGCTGAGACTCATAGCAAAACTTTGGCCAGAGTGCAGGAAATGTTATGAAAGAAGTGGATGATGGAAAGAGCTAGAACGTGACAGGAGCTCCATAAGGAAATCAATAGGCCAGTGGACTAATGGAGGGTCATAGGGGGAGAAGAGTGAGGGAAGCTAGGTCAGGGAGGAGTGAGAAAGGGCCTTACAGCTGGGATACAAAGTGAATAAATTTTGATAAGTGATACACAATTTAAAAAAAGAAAAAAATAAATTAAAAAAAATGATTTTTATACAATATATTCTGATTATGGTTCCTGCCCCTCCACCTTCTTGTAGATCCTTCCTACCTGCCCATGCACACCCAAATCCACTTTTCCTTGTTTTTCTCATTATAAAACAAACAGGAATCTTGAAAAAGAAGATGTAAAGAAATAACATAAAATAAAAAACAAGAAATTCTGAATAGGGCAAGAAAAAAATCTCAAGAAACACAGACAGAGATAGACTGATCAGTATTTGCAGATTGGGAAATGCAGGTAATGGCAGAAATTTCAGAAAAATAAAAAAAAATGGAAATCAACTATATAAACAGAAGACCATCTATTCTTACTTGTATGGTAAGAGAAAAAGAAAGAAAGAAAAAAAGAAAGAAAGAAAGAAAGAGAAAGAAAGAAAGAAAGAAGAAAATGTCAAGAAAACTCATTATTAGGCAAGGAATAATCCAAAAATCATATTGAGTTTATTTTGTTTTGGACATCTACTGTTGGGCATGAGGTGTGAGGATTTTGAGTAAAACTAAACTTTTTTTTATGAGTCCTTATTGCTTGGAGAGGGCTTCTGGGTTATGGACGCTGCCCTGTGTGCATTTCCACTCCCAACACTGAGACCCCAAGAGTCTCTCTGTGCTCATATGTGCATCAGCACTGCCATGTTTGAAAGGTCTTTTTTTCTTCATGTACTCAATCCTTCCCTGGCTCTTAAAAGCTTTCTACCTCCTTCTCCACAGGGAACCCTCAGGAAAAGTATTAATTGAAACATCCCATTTAGGACACAGTGTTACGAGGTTTCTTACTCTCTGAACACTGTCAAGCTGTGGGTCTATTTCTATCTACTGAAGGAGGAAGCTTTTCTAATAATTTCCAAGTAAGACACTGATCTATGAGTGTGGTAGAATGTCAGCAGGAGTCTTTTTTTTTTATTGCTATGTTCCTTTAGAATAGCTGTAGTATTGAGTTTTCTCTTAGTTTCCGGGTCTATCAAGTCTTAGGATCTTGGCTACCCGAGCAGTGTCAGGGAAAGATTCAATTTCATGGGTGGGGTTTAAATCCAATCAGATGTTGGTTTATTTATACCACAATCTTTACGCCACTAATGCAGGAGCAAGTTTTTGAGATCATAGGAATTGTAAGGTTGGTACTGACCTTTGTCCTTTGGTATCAATGAAGACTAACCTCCAGTTCTAGTCAGTAATGGTTTGGCTTCACCATGTCCAATAAGTTTTGTAGATGTTGTCTTTGGCAATAGAGCCTTATAGAGTCAGCAATAGAGTCAGTTTGTGGAGAACAACCAATAGCTTTAGCAGTAGCAAAAGGATTTGTTTGGTTGTTCCCTGTAGTCACTTTGATGAACAACTCAATTTTATGTAACCTACTCCTGAGACTGCAGGCTTCATTTGGTGACCAGTTGGTTTCCATTTCTCCCATTATATAGTGATTCCATTTAGGTTAGTTGTTGTATGGGCATGTTTTAGGAAGCCCCTACTTTATTAGATTTCCTTACATCTCCTCAAATGACCCTTACTTTTATTCGTCCCTCCAAATATTTCCTTCCTTATCAATCTCTTCCCTCCCTTTCTCTATTTTCAACTTTAACAAAATATCATTTCTCATACATCAAGCTGATAAAAATTAAAAATGGGAATCTTCCATGCTGTGAACAAATTTTAGAAAAAAAATAAAAGTTCTCAGTCTTCTTGTGAGAACAGAAGGTTTATAGCATTTCCTTCCAATCTAGAATAGAACCAAGTACTTTCTAGCAAATGTAAGTGTTCATTAACGTTTTGGCCAAATGATACTTTAGCTTTACATTTAGGGCTACTTAAAAGAAAACTTAAAACTTAAAAATTCAGGGGATCCAAGATGGCTGCCACGAGAGAACACTGTGTCTGAGGAGTAGGAGAGCAGAAACAACGCAGCGACCAGGAGACTGAACTTTGGGACCTAAAACGCCAGCATTGTGAGTGCCAGGTGAGCAGAACTCCTACGGTGAGAAAATCAAGTGGGAAAACCCTAGGGACACCCAGTTATTACCTGGAGAAATTTCCCTGTGACCAGCGGCGCACAGCTCTGATCTGGACGAGCGGCTGCGCTGGGCGCCCGCACCCGCCATTATAGACTGGATCGCACAGACTCC
>CM053765.1:68033591-68085604 GCA_028658305.1 Pachyuromys duprasi | reverse complement strand
CAGTCTGGGTGGTTCTGATGATCGGTCCGAGCCTGCAACACACCAGCGGGTCGAAGCAGAACCCGGGTGCAGTGTGCAGTTTAGTGAAAACGGCACCTGGTTCCTCCCGAGACTGCCTGCGAGACTGTGTGATCCAGTCTACAATGGCAGGTGCGGGCACCCAGTGAGGCTGTCCACATCAGAGCTGTGAGCCGCTGGTCACAGGGAAATTTCTCCAGGCAATAACTGGGTGTCCCTAGGGTTTTCCCACTTGATTTTCTCACTGTAGGAGTTCTGCTCACCTGGCACTCACAATGCTGGTGTTTTAGGTCCCAGAGTTCAGTCTCCTGGTCGCTGTATTGTTTCTGCTCTCCTTCTCCTCAGACACAGTGTTCTCCCATGGCAGCCATCTTGGATCTCCCTGTACAGGTATTTTTAAAGTTATGGTGAGTTAAACTATTATTATTATTATTTACTTTGTATGTTGAATGTTGCACAATCCCTGCATCTATGGGATAAAGCCTACGTGATCTTTGTGGATCATCATTTTGACGTGTTCTTGGATTTAGTTTGTAAGTATTTCATTGAGTTTTTTTTTTTTTTCATCAATGCTCAGGAGGTAAATTGTTCTATTATTCTCTTTCATTCTTGAGTCTTTGTGTGGTTTGAATAACAAAATGACTCTGGCCTCATGAAATGAATTTGGAAATGTTTCTTCTATTTCTATTTTGTGGAATAATTTGTGGAATAATGCTATTATCTATACTTTAAATGTCTGGTAGAATTTTACGCTAAAACCATCTTGCCTTGGCCTTCTTATGATTGGGAGACTTTTAAGGACTATGTTTTTGTGTGTTTTTTTTTTTTTTAGCATTTATAGGCTTATTTAAATTGTTTCGAACCTTTTTTCTCTATGACAGTGTTTGATGTTGAGTTTTATTTCCTTCCTTCCTTTATTCTTTCTTCTCTTCCTTCCTTTCTCCTTCCTTCCTTCCTTTCTTCCTTCCTGCTTTCTTTGAGACATAGTTTCTCTGTGTATCCCTAGCCTGTTCTGGACTCACTTTGTAGAAAGGCTGGATTAAAATTCAAAGAGATCTATCTGCCTGCCTCTCCCTCACAAGTGCTGGTATTAAATATGTGTGCCACCATTTAAATGTGTGTTTCTTGAATGCAATGGAAGGATGGGTTCTGTTTTCACATCTATTCATTTTTTAATTTATTTTTATTTACAATTTATTCATTTTGTATTTCAACTGTAGCCCCCTCCCTCATCAACTCCCAATCCCACCCTACCTCCCTCTTCTCCCATCCCCCATACCCCAGCCCACTGACATGAGAGGTCATATTCCCCTTCTATCTGACCCTAGCTTATCAGGTCTCATCAGGACTGTCTGCATTGTCTCCCTCTGTGGACTCATAAGGATACTGCCCCTCAGGAGGAGATGATCAAAGAGCCAGCCACTGAGTTAATGTCAGAGACAGTACCTGTTCTGCTTACTAAGGAACCCAATTGGAGACTGAGTTCTCATGAGCTACATCTGTGCAGAGATGTAGCTTTTTCTAGTTTGTCTCCATTAATGGTCTTTATTTGGAGTATCAGTCTCAAAAAAGACCCCTAGACCCAGACTTTTTCATTCAGTTAGCCTCCTCGTAGAGCTCCTATCCCCTACAGGTCTTTCAAACTTCCCCTTTTTTCATAGGATTCCCTGAACTCTGCCCAAAATTTGGTGGAAACTATAAAAGATCATCCTCAGTGAGGTATCCCCAGAAGCAGAAAGACACACACGGTATATACTCACTTATAAGTGTATATTAGACATATAATATAAGATTCACTGACATACTAAAATCTGTACACCTAAAGAAGCTAAGGAGGGTAAGATGCCCAATGCTCATTCAGAAAGGAAAATGAGATAGACATCAGAAGAGGGAGAAAACAGGGAACATGACAAGATCCTACCACCGAGGGCCTCTGAAAGGCTATAATCTGCAGGGTATCAAAGCTGACGCTGAAATTCCCTCTTTTAGCCTGTGGTTTTTTTTTTTTCTTTTTGGGGGGGGGGGTGGGGAGAGAAGGGATTTGAGCCCATTGATATTGAGAGATATTCATGGCCAATGATTGTTAATTCCTGTTATTTTCTTGTTGTTGTTCTTGTTGTCCATGTATCACTGTATTCCTTCTTTTGGTTTTACTGGTGTGAGATTATTATATCATGTATATTTATGTGTAGAGTCAATTCCTTGAGTTGGAGTTTTCCTTCTAGAATACCTACTGTAGGTCTGGATTTGTGGATAGATATTGTTTAAATTTCACTTTGTCATGAATATATTGTTTTCTCAATCTATGGTGATTAAAAATTTTGCTGGGTATAGTAAAAAAAAGTAAGCCTGTTACCTGTTCTGACTGGTATGGCCTATACCTGAGCAGTGAACATGCACCCAAGTTCTTCTTTGCTTCATTTTTTTAAATGTGAAAAAAGAACTTTAAAGATTTTTATTTGTAAAAAATCCAGTTGTACCAATTATAATTTGAAGTTACACAAACAGTTGCTGCACATTCTATAGTTGACATTAATAAAATGGCTAACCCTGATATCTTATATATGCAAAATCATTCCACACATTGAGCAGATTTTATTCATATATTATATATTTTCAGGAATATTCCTCCCCCCACATACACACACTTTAAGACATTATTGCCTAATTAATTCTGTTTCGATCACACATACAAATTCTTGCAAATATATGCATATACCTTTATTTACACATAGGTATACATACTTTAGTTATGTAAACTAGAATCTATTCTTAAGGCTTTTCAAGCACCCTAATTTTTATTTAACATCTACTTTCTTTCTCTACACCTGTATTACTTTCACACTTTATCCCCAATTAATTAACCTTTCCTCTTTATCTCTTTCTTCTTTAATAGTACTTGTGTCTATCAACTTCAAGAGATATACCTTTTCCCTCCTCCCTTTCTACGTTCCCAGATTCTGTGGTTACTTCAGGTTATATACTGCGATTTAAACCTTGAAGCTCAGATTCATTTAGGGAGAAGATGAGTTATCTGTCCTTCTTCAACTGAGTTATATAGCCCAATTCCACCTATATATTTGCAGATATGGGATTTTTTTCTTTAGAATAAAATTGAATTCAATTTTATGTGTATATTAGTTTGTTGTGTATTGTTTTTGTTTGCATTAATCATCTAAAGAATAGAAGGAATTTCACAAGGCCATTCCTGTAGATGAAGAAATATATTTGTTTGTGCATGTCTCTTTGTGTGTGTTTGCTTATGTTCATTAGTGTATGCACACATACAAAAATAATCCATACAGAAGAAGAGGTCATGTACTTGAGACAAAGTAGGGAGCATGAGAGAATATTAGGGAAATAGGGAGGTTTAAATATTATGTAACAATGGCACTCATATGAAATACAAGAGAAAACAAAAACAAAATAAGGATCTCTTCATATTAAGACATTGTAATAAATTGAGTTGTACTTAATTAATTCCTTTATTTAATATCTTTTTAAAAATGTTACAACTATAACTTTTTCCAGTCACATGATGTTCAGGTCATAATTTTACTAAGCATACAATAAAATTATTAATTTTCAAATCCAATGAACTCAGAAAATAAATACTGTATGTTAGTAATGGTTTTCAAATAATTTCTAATTTATATTAAAATTGGATTTCAATCTAATGCTTTAATTATAGCTTAATATCAGGAAAAATCTGTCTTTTGTCTTGACAAAATAATTTTCTTTTGAAGTTCTGATAAAAAGAAACACTAATGTCAGTAAATTTTCATTATCGTGGACTATAACATTTCTTTATAAAATGAGTAGTTATATTTATTTTTTCCATTTTTCTTAATTTTTGAAATTAGATTTTGAAAGCTGAGCAGTGGAGAAAAATGCCTTTAATCCAAGAATTTAGGAGGCAAAGATAGGTGAATCTTTGAGTTTTAGGCCAGGCCTTTTCTACAGAGCAAGTTCCAGGACAGCCAGAGATACACAGAGGAACATTTCTTTGTAAAACAAAACAAAACAAAAACAAAAACTGAGAATTAAAAAAAAGAAATGAGAAAGGAAGGAAAGAAAGAAGAAAGAAAGAGGTACATTGTGAGTTGTACTGAATTTGAGACCATAACATATATCCACAGAAACAATGAATCTACCCAATATAGAGTACTGAACTGCAAGCTGACTGAGTATATATCATCTCTCCAACTCTCTCTTAGAAAGTAGTACCACAGCATTTATCAGATAAATCATCTGTTTATTAAAACACAGGTTTGGGGGAGAAATGTAGATGAAGCTACTATATGCAGGTTTCATGTGAATTTATTTTACTGTCCAATAAAGCAAAAGTATACATATTTAGTAAAATCATACTTTTATCTTTTTATGGTTTCCATATCTCAGAATATTTGACAAAATATTTTCATGAAGTCCAAAAAGAGCTGTAAGTTACATCTTTCTCAATATTACATGATAATTAGCACTTCACAGGTAGTAAAAAATTTGCACTAATATTACAGTTTCATACATATCTGTCCCCTGTAGAAGTATAAAGATAAACTTGGTCACCAGACTGCATTGCTACTTACAGGAGGTTTTATATTAAGGAGATGGGCCCTAGAGAAAGAAGACAGGTAAACATCAAGTCAGCCAGGGGATACAGGGCTCTGGTTCCTTCCTAGATCTTCTTGTCTCCTTGATAGAACAAGACGGGTAGTTTCCTCTGCGATGCCCCTCCTCAGGATGCATAGTGCCACAATAAGCTGGGTGCACAAGGAACAAGAAAAGTTTATGAGCCCAAGTGAACCTTTCCTTCATTTGAATTTATTTGTTCTGTGCATTTACCATGTTTCTAAAAAACAAAGCAAAATTAGTGAACCAAGATGAAAATATTCATCGGTACATCTGTATCTAAAGAATTTCCCTTTAAGATGTTATATTTTGCTAATTCACATTAACTTTCAACTATTTTTATTGTATCTTAATATATAGACTCATGTAGCTGTTACTATTTTAAAAATTTATTTAAATTTGTTGTTGGAACATCACTTTTTCACACTTATTTTATGTTCAACTATGCCTCATAGCTTTAAATATATGACAGTATTTACCATACTACCTTTGTAATTTGAACACTATGTCATGGGAAATCCTTTTCAAAGTGGCTGAACATCTGTCATTGCATATTTGCATAACTATCTGCTTCCTGAGACTAAGTAGTATGCTGCAAACGCTCTAACACAGTTGTCTTGAGAGTTCACTAATGGAAGAAAGTCAAGAAATGAGGATGATCAAAGCATATGAAAGGTTTATTTCTTGATTTTCAAAATTAATAACCAAGTACATTTTTATAATGGAATACTACTCAGCAATTAAAAACAAGGAAATCACGAAATTTGCTGGCAAATGGTGAGAACTACAAAAGATAATCCTAAGTGAGGTAACCCTGAAGAAGAAAGACACACATCTTATATTCTCATTTATAAGTGGATATTAGGCATAAACTATAGCACAATATACTAAAATCTATAATCCTAAAGAAGCTAAACAACAAGGAGGACTCTAGGGAAGATGCTTAATCCTCATTCACAAGAGCAAACAGGATAGACATGGGAAGTAGAAGACAAGGATCAGGATAGGAGCTTTCCACAGAGAAACTCTGAAGGACTCTACCCAGCAGAGTACTGAAGGAGATACTGAGACACATAGGCAAACTTTGAGCAGAATGCAGGAAACCTTATGGAAAAAGAGGGAGATTGAAAGACAGAGGGGACAGGAAGTACATAAGGAGAACAAGGGACACAACATACCTGGGCCCTGAGGGCCCTGCAGAGATGAAGGACAATGCATGTAGAGGACCTAGACCTCCTGTTCTAAAGAAGCTCATTGGCTGCTCAGTTTCCAAGTGGGTTCCCTAGGAGGGGGTACAGGGATTGTCTTTGACATGACCTCAGTGACAGACTTTTTATTTTTATTTTTATTATTAGTTACATCTTATTAACTCTCTCCCAGCTGTATCCTGCTCCCTCATTCCCGCCCAATTCCACCCTCCCTTCCTTATCTACTCATTATCCCTTTCCAAGTCCACAGATAGGAGAGGACCTCCTCCCATTTTATCTAACCTTGGTTTATCAGGTATCTTCAGGATTGGCTGCAAAATCCTCCTCTCTGCCCTTGTAGGGTGGGGAGGTCAAAGAGCCCACCACTGAGTTCATGTCAAAAGTAGTTCCTATTTCCCTTACTAGGGTACCCAGTTGGATACTGAGTTAATATGGGCTATATCCGTGCAGAGGTTCTAGGTTATATTTACACATGGTTCTTGGTTGGAGAAACAGTCTCATATAAGACTCCTGTGCCCAGATATAGTTGTTCCTTGTAGGGCTCCTGTCCTCTCCAGATCATATTAACCCCCCCTTCTTTCATATGATTCCTTGCACTCTGTCAAAGACTTGGTTATGAATCTCAGTATCTGCTTTGATACACTGCTAGGTAGAGTCTTTCAGAGGCCCTCTGCGGTAGGGCCCTATCCTGTTACTTGTTTTCTCCTACATCCAATGCCCATCCCATTTGCCTTTCTAAGTGAGGATTGATCATCTTATCCCTTTCTTGTCCTGTTTCTTGTCTAGAACTCAGTGGCACAAGAGACAAATTCCTGAACAGAACATCAACAGCACAGGCTCCAACAGCAACAATCAATAAATGGGACCTCACGAAACTGAAAAGCCTCAGTAATGCAAAAGCACTGTTGTCAGAACAAAATGACAGCCTTCAGATTGGGAAAGGTTCTTCGCCAACCCTATATCTGACAGAGGGCTGATATCCAGAGTATATAAAGAACTAAAGAAGTTAAAAAGCAATAAATCCAACAATCCAATTAAAAAACGGGGTATAGAGCTAAACAGAGAATTCTCTGTAGAGGAATATAGAATGGCAGAGAAACAATTAACCTCTCCTATAAGTAGACTTGGGGAGGGGCATGCATGGAGAAGGGGAAGGGAAGGTTTGATTGGGAGGGGAGGAGAGAGGGGTTTATGCGGGGATACAAAGTGAATAAAATGTAATTAATAATAAAGAAAGGAAGAATAAATAAATAAATAAATAAGAAAAAAAAAAGAGATGCTCAACATCTTTAGTTATCAGAGAAATACAAATCAAAATGACCCTGGATTTCACCTTAAACCCATCAAAATGGCTAAGATCAAAAAATCAATGACAACACATGCTGGAGAGGATGTGGAGAAAGGGGAACCCTCCTCCATTGCTGGTGGGAATGTAAACTGGTACAACCACTTTGGAAATCAATCTGTGCTTTCTCAGATAATCAGGTATACTGCTTCCTCAAAACCCAGCTACACCACTCCTAGGCATATATCCAAAAGTTGCTCAAGTACACAACAAAGACATTTGTTTAACAATGTTTGTAGCAGCTTTATTGGGAACAGTCAGAACCCAGAAATATCCCAGATGTCCATCAACTGAGGAATGGATACAGAAATTTTGGAATGGAATACTACTCATCAATTAAAAACGAGGAAATCATGTAATTTGCAAATGGTGGGATCCAGAAAATATCATTCTGAATGAGGTATCCCATAAGGGGAAAGACACACATAGTATATATTCACTTACTTAGACCTATAAGATATGATAAAAATACTGAAATCTATACACCTAAAGGGACAGACTTTTAATCACCTCCCACTGGGGGTTACAGCCCTGCCAGGCCTCAGAGGAAGATGTTGCAGCCAGACCTGATGAGACCTGAAAGGCTAGAGTCAGATATAAGGGGAGGAAGTCCTCTCCTATCAAGGGACTAGGGGAAAGTCATAGTGGGAGAAGAAAGAGGGTAGGTGGGACTGGGAGGAGACGAGGGAGAGGGCTGTAGTGGAGATAAAAAGAAAATAAATTGTAATAAATTAATTCATCAATAAAATTAAATTAAAAAATGATTACTATCCAAACCAAGCTTTCATTAGTCTTTAGAGAAGACAATGAAGAGTCGTTCTTATTATAAGTTTCTGCCTGTAATTAAGCATATAATTTTGAGAAAGGGTCACAGACATAATGAATATGAAACCTGTGACAAATGTCAACACATTCATTCTTATTTAAGACATATCTAGAATGTTGTCTCTCTATAGGTATTAAAATGTAAAACCTTATTTTATTTAATTATTCTTGTGTAATATCATCTAGATATATGTGTTTAAATTCGTTGGATATACTGTTTCACTAATAAAAATAATAAAGAAGCTATAGCCTTTTATTATTAATTTATTTGTACAACAAACCCAGACTCAACCTTGCAAAATTGTGGAATGAAGCATGTTTCATGATAAAATTAAAATTGTAGTAAATAAAATACACAGTCACTCTAAAGACATACACATTGTAAAATTCTTATAGCTATAATCCCATCAGTGATAATTTGCAAATATTTTACCATTTGATATCATCTGTGTCAAAGGGGAAAATAATCTAAAAAGAAGTAAAAATAAACTAAAAAAAAATAACAGGAGAAAAGAGAATCTTGAGATTCTATTCTATTGTTCTTAGAGAATTTATTTTATCCTTGACATGCGTTCAGAAAATCTAATGGTCAATATAATCAGAGTTATGACTGTATGATTCACCTATGTTGTCAGTTCAGCCATTGGTTGAATTGTTCCTCTATATTATTACCCCATGTTTGGGAAGTATTCATTGTAACCAAGTATTTCAATTGTTTCCAGCATATGAATTTCATTTACCTATTTGTATTGTATGAATATATGAGGAAGATACTCTTATCAAATGTTTTTATTAGCTTTTCACAGACAGTGTTTACTGATTGATGGATTACTTTTCTTTCTTATGTGGATAATTTCTTGAAAAAATTTGTCAGGTACTTATCCCTGGGGAGGAATAACTTTCTACCTCATCAATTGTTCATTAGGGATGGCACCCTGTGATATTTCCCCTTTCTACACTGGAGCCCCAACTGCTGTGTGAAATTTTTAATTGTTGTTTAGGCAGCCATGTTGTAAAAATTTCATGGATAGAGCTAAAGGCGTAATATCATAGGAGATATTTTTGGTCCTCTGGCTCTAACAAGTTTTCCTATTTCTCTACCACAATGTTCCCTGGGCCTTGGGTGAAGCAGTTACATTGTAGATATATCAACTTCACATGATGTTGTTTCCTTTTCATTTCAGGTAGTTCTGTTGTAACCTTCTCAAACAGTTCATGTAAATAATTCCATTTTGATCAGGGGTGAAAACTACACTGCTTTGTGAGTATAAAAATCAGCATTTATAATGCATTTAGCAATTATACTGTCTCAGTGAAGTGATAGTAGTATGTTCTCCAAAATGCATGACTTCATTAGCCACATATAGTCATTAGGCCTCTGGTAACAGGTCTGAGTTTCCTACCATTGAATAGGATTTGCTCAAGACCAGTGACATTAGTTGCAGTAACAATAGAATAAAAATTAGTCTACAAATGTAGAAATTATTAAGGCTGTAAACATTCAAAAAGTGAAAGAAAAAAGATATTGACACCTTAAAAATCATTTAGGCTAAACACACTAAAATCTATAGTGCTAAAGAAGCTAAACAACAAGGAGGACCCTTGGGAAGAAGCTCAATCCTCATTCAGGAGGGCAAATGGGATAGACATTAAAAGTTGGAGAAGACAAAGAACCAGACAAGAGCCTTCCATAGAGGACCTTTGAAAGGCTCTACTGATCAGGATATTGAAGCAGATGCAGAGACTCATAGCCAAAACTATGGGCAGAGTGTAGGAAATCTTATAAAATTAAGGATAGATGGGAAGAACTGGAGGAGACAGGAGCTCCAAAAGGAGAACAACAGAACCAAAACATCTGGGCCAGGAGTCTTTGGAAATACCATGGACCATGCATGGAGAGGACCAAGACTCCCTGCTCAGAAGAAGCCCATAGGAAGCTCATTGTCCAAGTGTTTTCCTTAGTAAGAGGAGCAGGGGCTGTCTCTGACATGAATTCAGTGGTCAGCTCTTTGATCACTTCCCCTTGGGAGATGCAGCCTTGCCAGGCCACAGCAAAAGACAATACAGCGAGCCCTGAGGAGACCAATAGGCTATGGTCAGATAGAAGGGGAGGAGGTCACCACTATCAGTGGACTAAGGAAGGGAAGAGATAGAGGGGTATGATTGGGAGGAGTTGAGAGAGGGGCTACAGTCAGGACACAAAGTAAATAAATTGTAATAAATAATAAATAACTTAAAAAACCATTTAGGCTACCAAGAAAAGAAAGAAGTGAATTGCAATGTTCGATAGAGTAGTTGTAGCCTATTTTGTTAAATTTTGGTATGTTTCACAATTGCTTCTCTGTACCCTGAGTGTGGTACAGAAAAGGATGCTGCAGGACTGTTGCTGAGGATCTCAAACTCTGCTCCTATGGACACAGTATCAAGGAAACAAAACCTTCAAAATCACACAAACACACAAAAAAGCCATATAAATACTTTTCTATTCTTCCAATATCACATATTCAGATCTACATGATATGAGCAAATATTGGCTCGGTTTGTTGATAGTTACTCAAATATTCATTCACTTCAATTTTATCTTAATCAACAAGAAAGCTTTCTGGGAAGTGTTCTGTTAAGCTATTTTGTCACTATGTATTCACCTCAATGTTTTTTATATCAATCTAGGCAATATGTAGTTGAACCCTCTTAGTAGAAACCAGAGACTGAGTGTACCCATGAAGTACACTGAACTCCTTTTAATCAATGTTTTCCATTTTAATTATAGGAGTATAATCTTAAATAATAATTAAAAGGTTAAGTGGGATTTTCATTTCAGACCCAGGAATTCTATATGGGTTCTAAATTAGTACTACTTAGAAATACAATATCCAGCTGCATTAGAAATGACAAGTGGAGAGAGAAAGAGAACCATGAAAAGAGAGGAGGAAAAATGTGATAGAGAAATGAAGAGACCCAGAGAAAGAGATGGAAAGATGGATATTAAAATGGATCAAATTTCAATATTTATTTATAATTTGTTCTGTAAACTATATACAAAGATTAGCAGATTTCCCACTAATGTGACACACTAGAAAAATGAGTTGGCTCTGGGTGCAGTCTTTTTACAGAACCCGAATGCACAGTAGAACTACTAATATAAAAATCCCATGGGGTGGGGGAGAAGGAAAGAAAAGGTTAAGAATAAAGATCGTGTTCAACATGTACCAAATTCTAACTGGTAATCTGCTTCTAATAGAGTAGTGCTACTGCCTTTTCATTTTGTTTCTTCCTAATACTATTTTAACAATTGGATTTTCCTGTGACAAGGGCTCCAAGTTAATGAGGAAAGTGCATTTCATGAACTAAAATGATTTAAGCACAGCTTTCAGAGTAACTCTTCCCAAAATGTGCCCTTGGGATTCAACATTGCCAGACTCAAGATATTTCAATTCAAGGTTTAAAACCACTTTCAAGTGTAATAGGAAAGTAAACATTATTATAATTTGTTTGATTGAAACTGCATGGGTTATTTTTCATTAAGTAGCAAAATCTAATTCTGGGGAAAACCTCTCATTAATTGTTTTCATAGAGACGTGCCCTGGGGCACCCATACTTAGATTCTACAAATGATGGGTTTCAGAAAGCTTTCAATACTTCCAAGTCATTACATTCTTCTAATATTCTTTGGAAATAGAATATATAGAAATGACCTCTTTTGATGAGCATTTATTAAATATTTTTTATTCTCAACAAATATCTTTTTATAACTTCTGAGTAATTTGAGTACTTTTTTTCTTCAAGGACAGAGAGGCAGAGCAACCAGACTCACATTGATGTCATATTTGCTGGTTAACAGTTGGCAGTTTACAGTTCTTGGTTTGATCTCTGAAGAGTTGGCTTTGTGGGACTCTGTTAAATCCTAACGGTACTGAAGAGTTATAAATGGCCTTTTCTGAGAGAATTCTTGCCTGCATGGGAAACAAACACTCTAATCAATACACCTGCTTCTGATTAACACATATTAAACGTTATTCATTCAGATTAAAGAAGATTTATATTCGTGATTTAAGACTCAGTGAAAGAACAGTAAACAGGATTTTTCCTGAACTTCTGCAATCTTAAGAAAAATCATTTATAAATGTATACATACATGCAACATATAATTTGGTAAAATTTTTTCAAATGACATTTACGTTTCTATGGTTTTTCTCTTGACTAAAGCATAGGTTTTTGTAGAGTTGCATCACTTTCATCAGTTGCTCTTATTTTTTTACTAAGGTTTAGGTGCTTCCTGCTGGAGAATGAATCAATCTTTCTTCAACTTACAAAATTACTCAAAAATGGACTTGATTCCTTCAACCTTTTTCCTTAAAATGTCAGTAAAGCTTGCATGACCAGGGCAGAATGTACTTTTCCTTGAGTACCTATTAGTTGCGTACCTTATTTTGTGTTTCTTAATAGAGGAAAATTGCCAGTGACTGACCTGTGTGATTTAGGAATAAAAACTCAACTTGGAATTCAAGTGACTTTATCTCTCTTCTTAATGACCTTTAAAAATTAGAGCAGTAATCTTTTGAAGATTCTGTAATGGTGCATTAGTGGATTACTCTTGCTGTTCAGAAGCAATACGATAGAGATGCAGTTTCAAATTTTACCTTAAATAAAGTAAGTGGGACATTGAAATGTTGTGGTAGGGACATTATAAACGTCTGACTATACTTCATTGCAATAGCATTTTTATTAACAGTTTTATTTTAAATATACATTTTATTATATGTTTATTTTATTAAATATATATTTAAAATTGCTCTTAGTCTGCTAGAAAGTGATCAGCTTTTCTCATTCCTTTCAACTGTGACTGTCTGGAAATTCTCAGAGTGTAAGGAAACTCATGCCATTTGGAAAAATAGATATCAACAAAGAGTGATATACTTCCAAGTTCTGGGTTTCAATTATTAGTGAAATTGGACAGGTTACTTTCCAGATACACTCAATTTCAAAGACTAATAATGTTCTAACTTTTAGAAATATTTGGCAAAATATAAGAATCTTATACCATTAATAAATGGGAAAAATAGAAAATCAGTTCAATCTCAGCTCTCTTCCATTGATTCCAAATATATGTCACATCTTCATACCAAAATAACACAATACATAATCTTTCAGCTCACTATGATCAGTTTTATTGACTAAAATATGGAGCTATTGGGAAACTTAGTTAAGCTGCTAAACATCTGAAAATAATGAAAATTCCTGAAGATAATAATTGTTAAAATAATATAAAATATAAACCACATTACATTTTTACTATGTAACATAAACTCATTGAAAAGTGAGAAAGGTAAAAATACCAGCTCAAATGAATATTGCTTACATTACTTAAGTATATTTTGTCAGATTAAAACAGTCATAGCCTAGTAAAAATATTTTAAAATAATATTTTATCAGTTCTTTGAGATTTCCATAAAATATATGTGCAGCATACAGACCCTCATGTCTTACTCCTAAAACTCTCCATCTAGCAGTACTCCTCTACCTTACAAATTTTGGTCTCTTTTTATTATGAGTTTCATAAACAACCCCAATATGTTTTATTTATTAGCCCTTACATGTAAGGTCTGTGCTAGCTACCTTTATGATACTTTAAACTAGGCAAACCTTAGGTAAAAGGGAACATCAGCTGAGAAAATGCTCTTAAACAGACTGACATGTGGGAAAGCCTGTAGCATATTTTATTAATTAGTGAGTAGTTTTTCTATCCCACAATGGTTGGTGTTACCCTTGGGTCAATGGTCCTGTGTGCTAGAAGAAGGCAGACTGAAAAAAAACTCACTAGGAGTAAGCCAATAACCACCACTCCTCTTCACCTTCTGCATGAATTCTAGCATCTAGGTTCCTGCCCTAAGGTCCTGGCCTGCCTTCCTACATTAGTGTATTGCAAAGTGGAGGAGGAAGCAGAAGTAAAAATGAAACAATCCTTTCCTCCTTGAGTTCTCTTTGGTCGTATGGCTTTACCAGAGCAATGTGAAGTTAACTAAGATACAACACACCCAAAACTCTCAAAAGCCACAACGTTAAGAAAACTGACTTGCCTTTTCCCAGAAATCAACTGTTCAAAACATTTCAGAGACAGATTCATAAACCTCTTCCCACTGAAACTGGAAGTTTGTCTGGCTTGACCTTATGCAAGTCTTCTGCATGAAACCATGTCTACAATTTCATGAGTGTAGTAGTTCAGTCACATCCCAAAGATAGGATAATTACTTCAGTCTTCCCTGACCTCTGGTACTTTTTTTAAAATTAATTAATTAATTAACTTTACATCTCAATTGTAGCTCTCGTCCTCCTCTCCTCATGGTCCCTCCCTCTTTCCCTTATCCTCCTTCTCTTACTCTTCAGAAAATTGGAGGCCCTCCCCCATCAATCTACCCCAACATATCAGGTCAATTCTGGACTTAGTAAGTCATCATCCCCTGTTGGCTGGTGAGGCAACCCTGCCAGGGAGAGGTGAACAAAATTAGACAACAGAGTCCATGTCAGACTCAGCGCTATGGGGTTAAGCTGCCCATCAGCTACATCTGTGTAAGGGGAGGAGGGTCCAGGTCCAGTCCATGCAAAATCCTTAGTTAGTGTTCCAGGTCTCCACAAAGTCCCCTGGTTAGCTGGCTCTGTTTGTCTTTCTGTGGAGTTCCCATCCTGTCCCTTCTATCCTTCTCTCAGCTCTTCCAAAATTTTACTACCCACACCTCCCCCTGCCCAATTGTTCCTGTGAGTTTCAGCACCTTTTTCAATCCGCTGCTAGTTGGTTCCTCTCAGGGTACAGCTATTCTGGGATTCAGTCTACAAGCATGACAGAGTATCATTAATAGTTTCAGGGTTTGGCTCTCTCCCATGAGATAGGTCTAAAGTTGGACCAGGCATTGCTTGGACAGCCCCTCAAACTCTGTTCTATTTATTTCCTTGCACATCTTGTAGGCAGGGCAAATTTGGATTGAAGTTTTTGTGGGTGAGTTGGTGTGCATCTCTCCTAAAATTCCTATCTAGTTAGAGCAGGGGTCTTCAAACTGTGGCCCGCGGGCCACATGTGGCCCACAGAGGAGTCTGATCTGGCCCACCAGCAATGAGCGCAGTTTGGCCGCCAGGATACCTGCCAGCATATACACTCAGTGTCACAGCTTCTCAGGGATGACGTCAACCACCTCTGCCCACAGCATGCTGTATGCTGGGAGGGTGGGTGTGAGGGCAGTGTTGGGAGGGACACTGATGCGCCCTTGTGCCTGGCGCTCGGTGAGCGCGCCTCTGATGACATCACTGGAGGGTGCTGGACGCCGCTTGTCGAGGAGTACCATATGTGGGTGAATGATGTAAAAAGGCGCCCGCTCCACCCCCAGGCAACGCAGTGTCTGTGTGCTGTGCCTGTCAGTGAGGTTTTCCTCCACTCCCTCCACTGCCAAAGGTCAGTCAAAAGTGCCATAGAAATAAATTTTTGCTAGATGGGGGGGTTCTGCCCGATTGGGGGGTGGGTGACTCATATGAAAATTCCCCTTTGGGGATGGTGGGGCGTTCAGTGCTGAAATCAAAGTTGGCGGGTGGGCGGTGGTTGGGAGATTAGGGGTTCGGTGCTGAAACATTTTAAAGATGATTACATTGAAAATTTTATATGCATTTTGCATTTCCTGTTCAGTGTTCACATGCTGATTCCGAATATCAATTTGGGCGTTATATAGGGAGATATAACTGAACTATCAGGGACTGAGCTGGTCTGCTTAGAAAAGCCTGCAAGGGGTAAGTGTTCACATCAGGGACTAATGGTGGATTATACACTGTGTGTGTATATATAATATATACAGCCAAAAGCGGGCCCACAGTTCCAATTGAAATACTGGTACGTGATCTGTTTATTTATAAATGTTCTTCATTTATTTATAAAAGATATGTGCAGTGTGGGTAGGAATTAGTAGTTCATATAGTCCGGCCCTCCAGCTCTCTGAGGGACCGTAATCCGGCCCCCACTTTAAAAAGTTTGAGGACCCCTGAGTTAGAGGGTGGCCTCTTCTGCCTGTCTAACTCCTGCTACTGGGAATCTCAGCTATAGTCGCCACCATTACTCCTAGGAGTCTACCCTGTTGTAGGTCTCCAGCTTGTCACAAAGATGCCTCCACCTAAGTTTTTGCTTCTCTCTGTAATCCCTCCTCCCCCTGCCCTGGGCTCTTCACATGTCTGATCCCCACCCTCATTTCTATCCTTGCTCCCTCCCCTGCCTTGTTTCCTCTTTTCAACCATTTCTGCTTTCTGTTCAATTTTCCCTTCCCTTCTGAGTGAGGTTTAAGCCTCCTTCCTTGAGTCCTTCTTGTCACTTATCTTCTTTGGGCCTGTAAATTGTAGTATGGCTATCCTATGTTATATACATAAAATCTATCTATAAGTAAGCACCTACCATGCATGGCTTTTTTGTATTGGTTACCTCACTCAGGACAGTCTTATATACTTCCATCCATTTGACTGCAAATTCCATTATTTCCTTGTATATAATAGCTGAGTAGTATTTAGTTGTGTAAACATACCACAGTTTCTTTATCCAACCTTAGGCTGAGGGACATCTGTGTTGTTTTCAGATTCTGGCTATTATGAATAAAGCTGCAATGAACAGAGTTGAACAACTATGGTTTGGTATGGTAAAGTTTCTTTTGTTTATATGTCTAGGAGTTGTATAGCTAGGTCTTGAGGTAGAGCTATTCACAATTTTCTGAGAAAGTGCCAGATTGATTTGCAAGATGGTTGTAGAAGTTGGCACTTCCATCAGAAATGAAGGTATGTTCCCCTTTTTCCACATCTTTCCCAGAATGTATTGTCACATGAGTTTTTTTTTTTAATCTTAGCCATTCTAATGGATGTAAGATGGAGTCTAGTCATTTCATTAACATTTTGCTAATGACTAATGATTTTAGACCAATCTCGCTTTCGAACATTGACACACACACACACAAAACTCAATTAAAAAACTTGCAAACCAAATCCAAGAATGCTTTAAAGATATCATCCACCACAACCAAGTAGGCTTCATCCCAGGCATGCAGGAGTTTTTCAATATATGGAAATCCATCAATGTAATTCAAACATACTGAAAAAAAAAGGAAAAAATGAATCACATGATCATCTCCTTAGATGCTGTAAAAGCATTTGAAAAAATCCAATACCTCTCCATATTTAAAGTTTTGGAGAGATCAGGGATACAAGGCACATGTGTAAACTTAGTAAAAACAATGTTGAGCATTTCTTTCAGTGCTTCTTGACCATTTGAGATGCCTCTATTGCCGATTCTCTGTTTATCTCTTTACCTCATTGGATTATTTGATTATTTAGTTTGTTAACCTCTTAACCTCATTCTTAGTCCTCTAACACGGTGCTCCCTGAGCCTTAGCAAGAAGTAATGTGATGCAGATGTCTCATTTGTGGCTGAGAATTTATCCTCTGAACATTGACAGCTTGTATGTTTCTGTGTTAACCAGTGTCTACTGCATAAGAATTCTGGATAATCAAAGATTCTATGAACATTAAAAAAATTTCCAAAGGTAATTCCATATTTAATTGCATGTTATATTAGGGAGACATAGTAATAAGAATAACTTAGTACTGACCCAGACACAGACATATTGATCAATGAAATAGAATCAAGGACCCAGACATAGAAGTCTATATATCTATAAGCATCCAAGTTTTGACAAAGGTGCAATAACATACATTGGAGAAAAGACAGCTTCTTTAACAAATGGATGTCTATGTGTAAACAATGCTACTTGATCCTTCCATCTTAGCTCCAACAAAAATCAATTCCAAATGAATCAAAACTTTAAATGCTAGATCTGAATCATCTAGTAGAAAATGTAGACAGTACATTTTACAAATTAGGTTCAGATAAAGATGTTTTGTTAAGGACTCTAGTTTTCCACAAGAGCAAAAATCAACAAGTGGAGTTCCATGAAGTTCAAGACATTCTGTACTGTGAAAAGAAAATGTTAACTGGCAAGAGAGACAAACTAGAGAATAGAAGAAGTCTGTCAACCCTTCATCTGATGGTATATTGGTATCTAGGAAATATTAGGAACTTTAAAAAGAAAAATAACCACAAAGAAAACAACTGGAAAAATTGGACCAAATATATCTGGGCACAGGGATCATTTCTAAGACTGATTCTCCAACCAAGGACCATGTTTAGATATAACCTAAGAACCCCTGCTCACATGTAGCCCATGGCACTCAGTATCCAAGTTGGTTCCTAGTAAGGGGAACAGGGACTGTCTCTGTCATGAGCTCAGTAGCTGGCTCTTTGCCCTCCCACCCCTGCCGAGGGAGGTGCAGCCTTGCTAGGCCACAGAGGAGGACATTGCAGCCAGTCCTGATGAGACCTGATAAGCTAGGATCAGATGGAAGGGGAGGAGGACCTCGCCTATCAGTGGACTTAGAGAGGGACAGAGAGGAGATGAGGAATGGTGTGATTGGGAGGGAATGAGAGGGGGGCTACAGCTGGGATACAAAGTAAATAAACTATAATTAATATAAAAAATAAAAATTAAAAAATGGAGTTTTAACGAAACAGTGTTTGGGGAGGAAATACAAATAGCAAATAAATGTTATTATTATTATTATTGTTATTTACAATCTATTCAAATTATATCCCAGCTGTAGCCTCCTTCCTCATCTCCTCCTATGTTCCTCCCCTAGTCCACTGATTAAGGAAGTCCTGCTCCCCTGTTATCTGACCCCAACTTATCAAGTCTCATCAAAACTGTCTGGATCCTCCTTCTTGTGGCCTACCAAGGCCACCCCTCCAGGGACCAGTGAACAAATAGCAGGCAACTGAGTTCATGCCAAAGACTGTCAGTGCTTCTTTCACTAGAGGACCTCCATGGAAACTGAGATGCCCTTGGGCATCATCTGAGCACAGGGTCCAGGTCCTTTCCATGCATGGTTCTTGATTGATTCTTCATCTTTCCAGGCCCCATGAAACCAGATATTTTGGCTCTGTTGGTCCCCTTGTGGAACTCCTGTCTCCTCCAAGTCTTTCATTCTCCCCCTTCTTTCATAAGATCCCCTGTACTCTTCCCAAAGCTTGGCTGCATCTCAGCATCTGCTTTGATCCCCTGCTGAGCAAAGTAAAGGAAATGTTTTTAACAGTGATCAACATCATTAGCTGTCAGAGAAATGAAAATTAAAACTAAAAATTCATGTACTTCAGTGAGAATGTCTTGTTACTCCAGTGAAAATGGTTAATATTAAGATAACAAAGATTGAAAGGAGGTGATAATGGGAAGTTATGTGGGATACAGGAACCCTCATGCACTGTTGATGGAAATGCAAATTGGTGAAGCCACTGTGGAAATAATTGTGGCAGTTTTACAAAACATTAAATAGAGATCTACCATATGCCTCAAATGTACCAATCCCGAGCATATATCAAGAAGACTCTGTTTCCTACTACAGAAACATATGCTCATCTATGTTTGTATCTGACCTACTTATAAGAAAATGGCTTAGATGTCTATCGACTGATAAATGCTTTCTGAAAATGTGGTACCCATATACAATAAAATTTTAGTAGCTATAAATAAAATATAAAGCTGTAAAATTTGCAGATGAATGGATCAGGCCCTCTGGAAAATATCATACTGAATCAGTAACCTAGAACCAGAAAAACAATTATTATAGGTTCTTATGTTAGCGATCTAAGCATCGAATGTTTAGACATCAGTGCTTAATTTGGAGTCTTTGTGGAATCCATGAGACAAGAAGAGGACCTTTGTGGATTATGGGAAAGAAAGATCTTAATGAATGGGATAATAGAACACTGGTAGTATATAAGAAAATTAGATATTGTGGTATGAATGGTTTAACTTGGGTAGAAATATGGGGTTATAGGGCAAAAAGGGGTTGAAGGACATGTAACTAACGATAGCTATGTGGAAATCTACTATTTTATAAGCTCGCTCTCTCTCTTCTCTCTGTCTTTCTGTCTTTCTTTCTCTCTCTCTCATTCTCATAGACACACACACACACACACAAATGCATATACAGACATACTTGTCTTACTGAAATTACACTCAGGATTTGGTTCATGCCATCCTACAAGAAGCAACTAATTAGCAACAATTGCTTAAAGTCAGGTCTAAAATGTCTTTCTTTAAGAGGGATGGGGAGAGTGGGAGGGAATGAGAGAGGGGGCTATGCCTGGGATGCAAAGTACCTAACTGTGATTGATATAAAAATAAATAAATTACATTAAAAAAGATTTTGATCACAAGTGTCACAATCCTTTCGAGATAATACGTAGTGCCGTTTCTCTTGGCTGTGAACAAGAATTTCATAGTAAATGTCTGTTGCTGAAGACAACATAAACATTGGCCATAGGATGTGGAAAAATCCAACCAGTAATGACCAGAATGATTCTCGTTTTCTGGAGAGAAAAAGTCATTAACAGTCTTACCTAACATTGTGCCTTGAAACTGCAATGATAATTGCTGTGACATTTTAGATCCATAGGTACAATAATGCTACCATTGTTATGAGGACAATTGTTGTTGGATTTATGGTCCCCTCTTTAAAAGATAAAACCATACCTGTTATTTCAATATATGGACAAAATATACTTTTCTCTATTCATATCTGTTTATCTATGGATTAGCACAGGTCTCAAACTCATCAATAAAGTTTATTTTGACAATATATTTTTTACATAAAAATATACTAGATAATAAAAATCTATTTGTCCCCAAATAGAAGGTATTTAAAATATAGATAGGGAAAAAGGTCAAAAATATATTTTGAATAAGATTTTGTGTGTTATCTGAATATAGGTATAAATAAATACTGAAGTAGAAAGTGTTTTATAAAATACAAGTCTTGAGGATCTGGTGTTATGGTTTCATAAGTACACCTTATGTGACTCACTACGAGAATTAGAGTTAAGATTCGTATAATAGAAACCACACATAAATGCGAAAACAGATAATCACAATGCTGCCAACATAGAGACAGTCTCACCAAATCAGTGAGTCCCAGATTCAGTATGGGAAACTATCTAAAAAAATAAGAAGGAATAAAAATAAAGGGAGAGTAATTGAAAAAGTCATATATTGCCAAGTTCTGGATTTCAGGTGTACACACATTCAGGTATACGGAAGAAAAAAAAAAAAACACCTCCTGTGAGTACACACACAAACACCCACACACTAATCTAAACTTGAAAATATATAATATACAAAGTATCATTCAATTTAAGAAACTAATTTTTACTAAAGAAAATTACATTCATGAAAAATAAGACAAGGCTTGATATGGAAATTCTACATGAAACTCACATGGAATTTTAAATGTACTTGCAAATTTTCTGTAAGTATGATTTTATTATACTGACCACTTCTAGTGAAAATTTGACTGGCATCAAGGTGATCCCTATAGCTGATAAAACATTATTTCTACCAGTGAAATTGTTTGGTGTCTATGCCAACATTTGAAGTCTATAGACTCTTGAAAATACAAGATTTTCCTGAGCAATGTGGACAGGCATCATCCAATCTCTTGACGTGCAGAATAGATCAAAAAGGGAAAGGAAGGAGAAATCAATGTGTTTATGACTGCCATTTTAGTGTTTTCTTGTCCTTAGGTACTAGAGCTACTCTTTATAATATTTAAGAGCATGAGAGTAAATTTAGTAATAAAATAGTACATGTGTGTTCATATGTATACTTAGATAGGAATGCGCTTATGCTTGCATAAGTATATTTAAGTGTATATATACCTTAGACTTTAAGGTATATATAAACCATGTGTTTCATATTTCTCCTCCTGGAAGATCTGACAATCTCAAACAATTTTTGTACATGTAGTATTTGCTAATTCAACAACACTTCAATCAAAAAATTTGGTAAAAATATTGGTACTGATAATCAAAACTTTATTTTAAAATTTCATTTTTGTCAAATTAACTTTAACATAACAATCTACCTAAGATTAGAAGCTCATTTTATAATAATAATATATATGTAGTACTTAAATATCCATATTAAGTATGTTTTCCTACCACTTTGTTAAGTGTTTAATATTGTCCGTAAATAAATGGTTTTCACTATATAGCTTGTGCTGTTTTTATTTCTTCAAATTCTCATTTTATTGGAAAAGTTCATATAAGGATTATCATTATGAAATTAAATAAATGATGCAGATGATATTATGAATTATTTTTGAGAAAGCAAATTGGCTTGCTCATTGCACATCTGTTTTTGCTCCTGCTGTGTATTCTGAGTCCTCAAGTGTGCTTATTGTGTGCAGTAGTGTTTTCTTGCATTCTGTTTTAGTGTTTGGAGATTTGCTTCATGTATTCAGGTTTTGGGAAGACAAAACTCATTATTTTCTCAATATTTCTCCTCAAGCTGGGCTGAGTTTGGTGTGAAATTACAATTGTTGACATTAATTAGTAATTTTAAAGGGAAAAAAGTATCTAGACAGCTTCTACCCCTTGAGGGAGAAATTAGATAAATGAATACATCAACCATGGAATAATTGATACACTTGTTGTATAGTCTTGAATTAGCTGGTACAGAATTAATTAAAATAATAGACAGCAAATGAATACATGTCATTGCCTAATACTTGCTTGTTACCATATGCTTTTCTGTTTATTTGTTTGCTCCAAATTACAGATTTTCAGAGCTTCAAATTGCATACTTTTGGACAAACACTAAAATTATTTTTGTTGAGATTTTGAGATACAAAATACATATTTCAAGTGCTTTAATGTCATTAGAACTTTGCATTTCAATTTAGCACACATTTGTTCGATGTGTTTTTATTAAGTGTTTTTTTTTACTTGTAATATGAGAATTACTAAATGCAGAATTGATGATAAAGACTAACACAGTAAAAATTAAAATAATTCTCACTTTGCTTAATTTAACATATTTTATTAATTTTTGAAAAATTAAGATAGAACTCCCTGCTTCACAACTCCATTTATATGCACCCAAATCTGTCTTTACATTGCTTTTTTTTTCTTTTCCCACAGAATTTTAATGGCTTTTTGTTGTGCAAAACAAATTCAAGCAGAAAATTACCTCATCAAAATTGTATTTGGAAACAGTATTCTTAATCTTAACTTTCCTATTCTTGCCCTAAATCTCTTTTTTTTTATTAATGTAATTTATTTATTTTTATATCAATCACAGGTTAGGTACTTTGCATCCCAGGCATAGCCCCCTCCCTCAGTCCCTCCCACTCTCCCCATCCCTCCCTCATCTCCTCCCAGCCCCCTCCAAGTCCACCAAGGGGGAGGACCTCCTCCCCTTCCATCTGACCCTAGATCATCTTGTCTCCTCAGGGCTGGCTGCAATATCCTCCCCTGGGATCTAGCCAGGCTGTTACTGCCGGGCGTGTATGGGGGAGGGTCAAAGAGCCAGCCATCTAGTTCATGACTGAAACAGTCCCTGTTCCCCTTACTAGGGTCTTCAGTTGCACACCGAGCTACCATGGGCCACATCAGAGCGGGGTTCTAGGCCATATCCATACAAGGTCCTTGGTTGGAGAAACTGTCTCATATGAGACCCCGGTGCCCTTCTCAGTTTGGTCTTTTTGGCGCTCTTGTTCCCCCCAAGTCTCACTAACTTCCCCTCTTTTTATTATTACTTCCCGCCCTGTGCCAAAGGCTTGATTGTGAGTCGTAATATCTGCTTTGATACATTAAGCTCATTGAGTACAATTTGTGCTGTCCATATATTCCAGCTATGTGTTGGCAACAATCAGGATCATACCTTTAAAGACAACTAATTTTTCTTCTCCCAAATACCATCCATTGTCAAAACCTCTTCAGTTAGAGCTAGGTCTCTCTGCCTAAGCTTCCCTTCCTTCTGGGATTTTGTCTGGTTTAGTCTTGCACTTGCTTAGTGTAGGCTCTCTCAACCACTGTGAGCCTATATTGTCACTACCCTTTTTGTCCTGAAAACACATATTCAGCTATCCTGTTGCTGGTATTATGATGAGTGCAGTTGCCTCCCATACAGTCCTTGACATCCTATGGAACTTCCACTCTTTCCATGACCCTCCCCCATACACACACTTCCATGTATTTGAGTACTGGGGAGTGTGAATATGATATAGATGTTCTATTTAAAACTGAATCCTCTTATTTTTTGCCCCTTAAGCTCTTAGGGGTCTCTGTATTAACCACCATGTATTGCAAAAGAAGCTTCTTTGAAAGGGATGAAAGCTGCACTAATCTATGTGTATAACATAAGTCATTAGTTAGTATCAGCTCCGTTTATCCAAATACAATAGTGGTAGTTTTCTCTTAGGGTCAATGACCTGTGTAGCCATAGATTCTTGAACTCAGTAATAGTTCCATCTTATGGAGCAAGATTTAAATGCCATCATAAGGTGGTTGAATATTCCCATTATATTTGTGCTTCTATTGATCCAGTAGGAGGTATTTTGTCAGGTGGGGTTGTTATTGTAGCACACAAGGCTGACAGCTGGGTAATGTTGATGATTGTGCTTCTTCTCCAGTAGCATACTGAGAACCTGTCATAACCTAAGCAGTTGGGATGAAGATCCTGGATGAGTACCAGTGTGATTGTATTCATGGTCTAAGACTCATACGTGTTGTGTCCCCTGCAGTAGGATCTTACTGTCATATTCTGTATAGTAACAAAGAGCAATGGCTACAGTCTGTTAAATTTCAAGAGGCTGTGACAACTTATGTGCTAATAAATCCAATACTATTAACACATTCTTGACACTGGGTTTTGCTTGTTAGCTAGTACTAACAAAGTAGGGACATTGTTGCTCTATTACAAGGTAAGTGAATTTATTTTTTAATATGTATTTAAGTTTCAGTATGATTTATAGGAATTTTTTCAATTGTATAATTTCACATGTATTTTTCAAGTCTTTAGTCTTAGTAATCCCTTCCATATTTCCTCCTCAACCTTCTCCTTCCATCCATGCTTCAATACATAATCTGTTCCTATTCCATCATTCTACTCTTTCTTTATGTTACTGTGTTCTCTCTCCTCTTCTCTGAGACCCTTTATTTACTTACCATTTTAGATATCAAATTGAATAAATGTACATCATCTCCATTAAACATATATTCCTATTTTACTCTGTTTTGAATGACTTCAGATCTGAAAATTATTTTTCACAATATTGTTGCCTTCAGGATCAATATTTTGTAACATCCTTTAGAACCAAGGGTTGATATTCAATGAGTTAAACAACAACAGTAACAACAACAACAAAAAATAACATTCCTAGAAGTAGAGGTTTAAATAACTAAGAGAGAAGGGAGGTAGAATATAGAAGAAAAACACTGAGAGTAACAAACATGACAGAATTGAAAAGTCCACACATAATCAGTTTCTTAATACTAATTTTACCTGTGTCCTTTTGTATTATTCCTACATCAGCCTCAGTGTTCTCAGGACAAATTGCTTTTCTAAACAGTTCCATATACTTGAGGACTCCTTTTCATTAACAGAAAAGTAAATAGAAATCTGTTTAAAGTGAGTGGCCATTAACCCTTTCCATTCTAGGTGTTAAGAGAATAATGCACGATATTTGGCTACAGGGATCTCATTGTTTATATCAACTTATTATATTTCAAAATCTGAAAATTGGCTGCCATCCTAGCTTTGTTCAACATCCATCACTGACAGGGGTTTGAGGGTCCTAGAACAGAAAGACGTGGATGTACACCAACATCTCTGAACCAGAAGCTCTCTCCAATTAATGACTACTTGCAAATAAAAAATGAGTTTTCTTCAAGTGAGTCTCACTGGGAATACAAACCACTCATAAGCGTAAGACCCATGCCCAGCAGCAGATGGCTAATTCAAAATAAATACCATGGCAACTTTAGATGTTCTTTGTCTCATATTGTAAAATCAGGACATTCCTTCTCTTCCTCCTCCTCCCTGTACGCTTTCTCCTTCTCTTCTTACTCCTCCTTCATCTGTTTCTCCTCCTCCTCACTTTCCTTTTTCTTCTCCTTTTCCTAATCTTACAGGTTCTTTGCATATATATTACGGCTTTTGGTTTTCAGTTTTATGTTATTTCTGTGTGTTCAAATCTATGTGTATCTTTGTCTATGTTTCTGGTGCTGTTTTGTTGTTATTGTTGTTGTTCTTTGTCTTTGTTCATTTTATTCTATTATTATTTGTTTTTATTTTATTTCATTAATTTTGTTATTATTTCTGTGATGCCTGTTAGTTTTCTTTCTAGTGATAGAAAGGGTGTGGATCTGGGTGGGACGGAAGTGGAAGGAACTAGGAGTAATAGTAGGAAGGGAAAATATATTCAGAATAATCCAGGATATATAATATGAAAAAATATTTTCAGTTAAAAAAGAAGTAGGTTTGTGTGAGGATTTAACAGTGGGACATGAGCCACAATTTCTGTTTATGTCTGTGTATGTTCACAGGTGTTAATTTTGTATATATTTATTCTTATTGTTTGTATGTGTGTTGTGATGTGCTGTTGTTACTTTTTTGTTATTGATGATTTTTTGGTTGGTATGGAAAGAAAGAAGGACTTAGGTCCCTTTGTATATTGACTGATATATATATATATATATATATATATATAAAAGATTGACTGATATATATATATATATATATATATATATATATATAAAAGGGATTAGCTTGCATGTTGATGGGGTTAAAAGGGTCAAGAGTGTTTATTCGGACCTCAAAAACAATTTCTTCTCAAACGGTATTAGAGCAGAAGCAAATTTATTTTGTTTCAATGGCTTCTATTGATAGCATAAGATTATAATCATGGTTAATATACTTATTAATACTGATCACAACAAAAAATACCTTCGGAATTTTGTGGTAGCTAGTGTCTTTAAAATGGAGCACCACTTCCTAGACAAGTTGCCGTTCTTTAATGTTAATTTGAAATTACCCTTAATTAAGTCCTCTAAAACATGCTCTATAAACTATGAAGATCCTTTACATAAACATATTTGAGCCTTGGCTTCCTTGAGCATATGCTTGGCTGTTTCTCAGTATTTGCCAACAAATAGTTAAGAAATAGTTAAATTGTTTCCAGATGCTCAAAGTCAGGCCTTTGAAAACACAATCCATATTAAAATACTTGCCAAAGAAAGTTCAGGGCAACCAATTTTTTTTCCATTTTTCCCAAAAGAATAGTAATAGAACAATTCACCATTTGATCACTTATGTGGGAAGGCAGTCATCTAAATAAATTAAGCTGTTGATGTCTACAGTGCAAGGTATAAGCTCCCTTCCACTGCTATGGCCTTTAGTCCGATTAGACAACTATCAGATACTTCCGAGATAATAATGTCACTATTAAACCCTTGGAGATCTCCACCTTATTGGTCATCATTTTAGATCATAGCTTCTTTTATTTATTTATTTTTCCAGCTGGATAAGGTTACTATTGCTTTTCTTCCTTGGTGCTTGCATGGTATTTTCTACTCTTGTGAAATATAGTCCTCAGGGAAAAGGCTTCCAGGTCTGTTTTAGCTTAATTCGCCCAAGTATTGTGTTTGAAATATGTGATGTCTTCACCAATAGGGCCTTCCTTCAAGTTGATGGAGGCAAACAAGGATAATAGAAGGTAAGGTTATGACTCTTAGAGGAGAACCAAATAGTTATACATTTCTTAACTATTATAATTCCTAATTGCATTCTAAATTCTTATTCTTAATAAACATACAAAAGAGTAGAGCTAATTTCACTATGTTCAAATTGCTGAGCACGAGCCTTGGTGTGCTTAGCTTAGTTACACCTTCTATTTCAACAGTTAACATAAACAAAGGCAACTCGGGAAGGAAGGGGTTTGCTTTACTTTGCAGCTTGCAGTCCATCATTCAGGGAAGTCTGGGAAGGAGCTCTACTGGCAGGGACCTGGAAAAATGAACTGATGCAGATGCCGTGGAGGATTTCTGCCTCTTGTCTGCTCCCCACAGCTTTCTCAGTTTGCTTCCCTTCCATCAAGGACCACCATGCTAAGGATGCAATACAGACATGTATGCAGGCAAATTTTATGTAGGTATTTTCTCAATCTAGAGCTGTTGTTGTTCCCCCCCAAAAAAATATTCTTAGCCTGTGTCATGTTAAAAATAGACAGGACAATTTCCAGAACCAACTGATACATCTACGACTTCAATCCTGTACCTAAGGTTCTGGAAACATCACAAAACATGGAGCAGAAAGATAGTAAGGGTTAGAAGACCAGAACACCTGCAGGGAAATTATGCATTCTTTATATGACAAAGAGGCTATAGCCATGAACATACAGTGACAACACCAGCAAGCATTGTGGATGGGAAAATATAGGTATAGGTATAGTTACAGATAAAGATACAGAGATGGATGGATGGATAGGTAGATGATAAAAAGAATAGTTCTTCTCTAAGGAAGGAGTTCCTAATGGGCTTTCCATTACCAAATGTTCAGCCCCAAACACTATATGAGATGTCAGAAAATAAGAGAATGAAAGCAAATAAATATAGCAATTTCATATGAAATTTTTAAAATAAAATTAAATTTAAAAATGTACATTAGGAAACCAGTATTGATTGGTTGGACCAATCATTGCACACTCTTTTGAGATACCCTCCTCCCACATGCTATTTATTTGCCACACTCATTTCTTCCCTCCTTCACATTTTTGCTTTAAAACATTCAATTTTGTACATATTTGTTTAGGTTACACTATGTTCTAACTCCCAGTACATTAGAGTATTCCAGAATGATATATGCCTTTCCCCTTTATCTAATCTTGGATTCTTTCTCATCCTTAAATCATTTTGCTGTTCCAAAAACAAACACTGAAGAAATAAGAATGAAATAAAACGGGAAAGTAAACATTAAAGTATTGCCAAATCATTACTTAAGAGAAAGAAAAACTCAGGGAAAAAAGTAAAGATTTTACCCACCCACAAACAAACACACATATCATAGTTAGATAGATGATATAAAGATGATAGATACAGAGTAAAGTGAGAAATCTTAGTATCTAACTTCTCTAATACTCTCTTTTGTCACGTGATTACACAGTGAAAGAATGTATGTTCACTTCACTAAAGTTCAAAAGCTCTTGTCAGTTACTACAAGATTGCCTTACTTTATCCAAGAATTTCTCTCTCCACACTGACATCTGTGCTTTCTACTTCCACTCCAAAGGCTCATAATATAGTCTCATATCCTTGTCCATGCTTGTCCTCTGTTGTCTGGAATTCACTATAAATTAAAGCATAAAAGATCATGCATGTTCTCTTATAAAACAACATTTCAATTTTTTTTGTAATGGTAGAAATCAATCTTCAATCTGATTCAATCTACATATGTAGTAGAGGACACTGTTCTCTGTTTACAGTTCCTCCAAATCATAAAATAAATTTATATTTCTATTCAAGATACTTTAATTCTATATATGTTAAGTTAGAAAACTAATACTTAGCCTTCTAATGAAACATTTAAAAGCAGTTACATCTATTTTTATATAACGTGTCTTGGTTGGTATACTATTTCCAAGTAGAATATTTTATATAATATGTAGGTATACTATATATATATTACATATATTAACTACACTAAATATATGTCTGCTTCACAAAATTGAAAATCTGCTTTATACTACCTTAATTGTAACCTTGCTGTTTATAAATACATGCATTGGCAAGTATGGAGTGGTACTAGGTATATTTGATGGTTTCAGCATATGTCAACAAGTAATTTAAGGAAAATACCACTGTTATACATTGGAAAGTTTTAAATTATATTTAATTGAAGATTTTAATTATTTTCAGTTCTAATTCTCACCATCCATCTTCATGAGTTGGTATGGGAGGGGCCAAGTAATAACAAATATTATCACTTTAAGATAAGGAATGTTTTTTAGGTGTACAGATTTTGGTATGTTTATCCTATGTATAGGTCTAGTATCCACTTATAAGTGAGTATATACCATGTGTCTTTCTGCTTCTGGGATACCTCACTCAAGATTATCTTTTCTTACCATTTGCTTTCAAATTTAATGATTTTCTTGTTTTTTATTGCTGAGTAATACTCCATTGTATAGATGTACTACATTTCTGTATCCATTCCTCAACTAATGAGCATCAGGGTTGTTTCCAGCTTCTGGCTATTACAAATAAAGCTGCTGCAAATACGGTTGAGCAAAAGTCCTTGTTGTGTACTTGAGCCTCTTTTGGATATATGCCTAGGAGTGGTATAGCTGGACCTTCAGGAAGCTTTATTCTTAATTGTCTGAGAAAGTGCCAGATTGATTTCCAAAAGAAACTAATCAAGAAGGAGGACTCTGGTTAAGATGCTCAATCCCTGCTAAGAAAAGCAAAGAGGATGGTCATCAGAAGAGGAGAAAACAGGGAACAAGTCAGGAGCCTACTACAGTGGTCCTCTGAAAGGTTCTACCCTGCAGGGTATTAAAGCAGGGAATCTTATGAAAGAAGTGGGAAACAGTAAGATTGGAGAGGACAGGAGTTCCACAAAGAGAGCAACAAAGCCAAAAATTCTGGGCACAGGGGTCTTTCCTGAGACTGATACTCCAACCAAGGACCATTCATTGAGGTAACCTAGGACCCCTGCACAGATGTAGCCCATGGCAGTTCAGTGTCCAAGTGGGTTCATAGCAATGGGAACAGGAATTGTCTCTGACATGAACTGATTGGCCTGATCTTTGATCACCTACCCCTGATGGGGGAGCAGCCTTACCAGGCCACAGAAGAAGACAATGTAGCCACTCCTGATGAGACCTGATAGACTAGGTTCAGAAGGAAGGAGAGGAAAATCTCTCCTATCAGTGGACTTGGAGGGAGGGGCATGCATGGAGAAGGGGGAGAGAAGAAGGGATTTGGAAGGGAGGAGGGAGGGAGCTACGGGGGATACGAAGTGAATAAATTATAATTAATAAAAAGGAATGCTATAAAATATATGAACTGTACTCAATACATTTTACCACTCTTTCAAAGCTCTTTAAATAAACCTATATTCTGCAATATACTTCATTCCCATACTAACTTATTTCTGCAAAGAAATACACTTAAAGTACTTTCAAAAATTAAAACATCATCATTATCAGAGAAATCCATTTTATTAGAGGTACTCAAAAGCTTACATATTCAAGTAAAAGAAAGTCTACTTCATTTCATTGTGCTGTTATATTATGTCAAAAATTAAGTTCTGTTCTGAAACATTTTTGCTTTTGTTCAGTTAAATTTGATTTTCCTTTTACTAGTAAAAATCTATTGTTCTTAGTGAAAGGATTTGAGGAAAACATCAGACATTGTTTTGTACTGTTAAATAATAATAATAAAAAAATCAAAAGACCACCCCCAGACACTGTTAATGTTTCTATATAATTAAGCATATATGTGGGGGAGGGGTTAAAATACCATACTTTTCCAAAAGTTTCTTCTCTTGTATTTAATTATCTATTTAAAGATGGATAATCAGTTATTGTCATGAAAACTAAGTTTCTTACTGCAAAGAGAAAAGAGGACAATGTAACCTAATTGCTGTTAAGTGGTTCATTTAAGAAGTGCCATTTCAGAGTGAGTTTAAGAAAGATGGAGACAAAGATGTCAAGACTGTACTTTCTAAACTGAATATGGCGATGGCTGGTAAGTCTCTCAGTGTATCAAAGCCTATGCCTCCATCTCTGAAACAGCAGGTGTGCTATCTTTGAAATCCCTAAACACTTTATTAACAGAAATTTCTAAATTTTAAACACTTGTGAGCAATGGACCCAGTTCTGAAATTATTTATTGGATCTAGGATTAAAGCAATGATAATTAAAATTGAAAGGTTCATCTAAAATAATTTATTTTCCTCACTAATACCTAGCTGATAAATTCTACAGTTTTATTTTTACTATCTTAAGAAAAGACAGAGGTTTCATGATCATCATATCAAAACAATCACCAAAATAATAATTTTTAGAAATCACAGAGAATTTAAAATAAATGCCAAGATATTAGGACAAATCAATACAACTATAACATAAAATAAAACGTATGTAGAAGTAAAAATTAAGGAAAACTGAAGCCATTACAATCTCAAGATAGTTGAAAAACATTGCTGTTTAAACTACAATGAGTCTTTGGGAAATAATGAATTCATTATTCCCTAAGTCTAAATTATTTATAGTACATTTTTAAGTAAAACTGAATTTATGTAAAACCTTTGCTAAAACCCCTATATGTTAACAAAGACACATGAAAATAACTTCTATTACTAGCCCTTTTGTATTTTGTCCATCATTTAATATATATGATCATTTTCCAATTGAACGATGTAATAATAAATAATTGTAAGTATTGATTTAGTTGAGATTTGGTTTGGATGAAGTCTACTGAGTGTATACAGAGTCTCAGGGCAAGTGAGATCCAGTTTGATGGTCTCCTCCTATGTCAAATTCTCATGCTACAAATCGGAAAGTGTTGCATCATGGAGGAACCTGCAGCTATACTTGGTTGATCTGAACAGGTAGCTAGCAATTCAATTTTCACTTCTCTTCTCTGTGTTATTTAGAATTAAGAGTAGTTTTCTCCTATCTGTGAGCTCGTTTTACTTGTTAAACACAGTGGCCTGTGACAAATCCCTCCTCTTGAAAATCCATTTCATATAAGGATTCTCAATTTTGTTTCTCCCATTATGAAAACATTGGTAACATTGATAGATGTATGTATTTGTTTTTACTGAATCAAAGCCAGTCTCTCTGAATTTACACTGATCAAATACTAGAGGTGGGACAATTAACTACTTCTCTAATCTCATGTACACTTAATGAATGTCTTTTGAGTAAAAACTGGTGTTAAATAGAGAAGAGAACTGGATAAACAGAATCCAGGTCTCAGGATCTTACATAGTTAAAAAGCATGGCAACTGCAGAATAAAGAAGTCAAAACAATTTTTGCATGCTTTAGGACCTTCACATATTAAAATTAAAATTAAGAAAATTAAATATTTGCTGGTGAAAGACAATTACAAGAAATAATTAAATAATTGGCAAGCAACACAAGTAATAGGCAATGTACGTAATTATCAAGGATGTAAAGGAATGTAGGTTCAGAGGAAAATAAATGAGTATGTGATCAATGAAATGGAGAGCATTCTAGAAATGGACAGTATTCTTTTTCTAGAATAAGAAATAGCATAGTCAAATTTCTGTCATCTTTAACTTCCTCCCAATGAAGGGTGTATAATAAAGGATTTTTATTTTCAAGATGAAGTGTCTGACCAAAATAACAGAAATAGAAACAAGCAAGGCTTGCAAAAATAGTTGTTTTCTGTTTCTTCAAACCATGCATGACAATTGCTCATGTTTATTTAGATGCATGAATATTTCACAGAGACCAGTGCCAGGTAGTTAGTTCGGTAATACCTAAGAGCATATTTAGTCATTAGAAGCTAGCAAGCAGCAAATAATGTACAATATATTATGAGAAATATTTTTATGATATTCATCATATATTAAAATATACTTATTCTTACAATAATATACTTTATAGAATGCATATTGCATATATAAATATATACACACATATAAATATATTGAACCAATATATATATTTGTTGTTGTTGTTCTACAATATGGCATGGTGCTGATTACTATCAACAAAAAAATAAGTACACTATGTTGGATTCATAGTATTTAACTTTTTTCTCTTTTATTTTATTTTTATTAATTACAGGTTATGCACTTTGTCTCCCAGCTGTAGCCCGCTCCCTCAATCCCTCCCAATCCCACCCTCCCTCATGTCCTCCCATGTTCCACTGATAGGGGAGATCCTCCTCACCTTCCATCTGACCATAGAATTTATCTTATCGCTGAAGTTAAGATGAAGGTTGTGAACCACAGTAGATAATGACACAAATACGAGCTGATATGTGGCCAGTACTTTTTATTAAATTCTTTATTAATTACACTTTATTCACATTATATACCCCTGTAGTTCCCTTCCTCCTCCCGTCCCAATCCCTCCCTTCCTCCCCCTTCTGCACCCATGACCCTCCCCAAGTCCACTGATAGGGGAGGTCTTCTTATACTTCCTTCTGATCCTAGTCTATCAGGTCTCATCAGGAGTAGCTGCATTGTCTTCTTCTGTGGCCTGGTAAGGCTGCTCCCCCCTCAGGGGGAGGTGATCAAAGATCAGGCCAATCAGTTATTGTCAGAGACAGTCCCTGTTCCCATTACTATGGAACCCACTTGGACACTGAACTGCCATGGGCTACATCTATGCAGGGGTCCTAGGTTATCTCCACACATGGTCCTTGATTAGAGTATCAGTCTCAGAAAAGACCACAGTGCTCAGATTATTTGGTTCTGTTGCTCTCCTTGAGGAGTTCCTGTCCTCTCCAGATCTAACTATTTCCCCCATCTTTCATAAAATTCCCTGCACTCTGACTAACTGTTGGCCATAAATCTCAGCATCTGCTTTGATAATCTGCAGGTCACAGCCTTTCCGAGGTCCTCTGTGGCAGGCTTCTGACTTGTTCCCTGTTTTCTTTTTCTTCTGATGTCCATCCTCTTTGCCCTTCTGGATAGGGATTGGGCATTTTAGCAAGAGTCCTCACTCATGATTAGTTTCTTTAGATGTACAGATTTTAGTAGGTTTATCCTATATTATATGTCTATATGAGTGAGTATATACTGTCTGTGTCTTTCTGCAAATTTCATGATATCCTTGTTTTTTATTGCGGAGTAATATTCCATTCTGTAGATGTACCACAATTTCTGTATCCATTCATCAGTTGAGGGGCATCTGGGTTGTTCCCAGCTTCTGGCTATTACAAATAAAGCTGCTACAAACATGGTTGAGCAAATGCCCTCATTGTGTACTTGAGCATCTTTTGGATTTATCCTAGGAGTGGTATAGCTGGGTCCTGAGGAAGCACTGTTTCTAGTTGTCTGAGGAAGAAACAGATTGATTTCCAGAGTGGTTGTACAAGTTTACATTCCCACCAGCTGTGGAGGAGGGTTCCCCTTTCTCTGCAACCTGTCCAGTATGTGTTGTCACTTGAGTTTTTTATCTTGGCCATTCTGATGGGCGTAAGGTGAAATCTCAGGGTTGTTTTGATTTGCATTTCCCTGATAAGTAAGGATGTTGAGTATTTCTTTCAGTGTTTTTCTGCCATTTGGCTTTCCTCTATTCTGTTTAGCTCTGTTCCCCATTTTTTAATTGGATTACTTGAATTGTTGCTGTTTAGTTTTTTTTAGTTCTTTATATATACTGGATATTAGTCCTCTGTCAGATATAGGGTTGGTGAAGATTCTTTCCCAATCTGTAGGCAGTAGTTTTGTTTTGACGACAGTGTCCTCTGATTTACAGAAGTTTTTCAGTTTCATGAGGTCCTATTTAGTGATTGTTGCTCTTAGAGCCTGTGCTGTTGGTGTTCTGTTCTGGAAGTTGTCTCTTATGCCAATGACTTCAAGGCTTTTCCCCATTTTTTCTTCTAAGTGGTTTAGTGTGTCTGGTTTTATATTGAGGTCTTTGATCCACTTGGACTTTAATTTTGTGCAGGGTGATAAATATGGATCTATTTTCATTTTTGTATGTGCAGACATCCCGTTAGACCAGCACCATTTGTTGAAGATGCTGTCTTTTTTCCATTGAGTGGTTTTGGCAAATTTGTCAAAAATCTGGTGTCCATAAATGTGTGGATTTATTTCAGGGCCTTCTATTTGATTCCATTGATCCACCAGTCTGTTTCTATGCCAGTATCATGCAGTTTTTAGTATTGTTGTTCCATAGTACAGCTTGAGATCAGGGATGGAGATACCTCCAGAAGATCTTTTACTGTAGAGGATTGTTTTAGTAATTCTGGGTTTCTTGTTGTTCCATATGAAGTTGAGAATTTTTCTTTCAACATCTGTAAAGAATTGTGTCTGTAATTTGATGGGAATTGAATTGAAAATGTAGACTGCTTTTGGTAAGATGGCCATTTTTACTATCAGTGGACGTGGGGAGGGACATGAGTGCAGAAGGGGGAGGAAGGACGGGATTGGGACAGGAGGAGGGAGGGAACTACAGGGGTATATAAGGTGAATAAAGTGTAATTAATAAGGAATTTAATAAAAAATTTTAAAAATCAGTAGTCTCCTGTATACAAAAGGCAAAAGGACTGAGTAAGAAATTAGTGAAACAACACCCTTCACAATAACCACAAAGGACATAAAGTTCCTTGGTGTGAACCTAACCAAGCAAGTCAAAGACTTGTATGAAAAAAAAATTTCCAGTCTCTAAAGAGAGAATTAGAAGAAGATATCAGAAGATGGAAAGATCTCCCATGCTCATGCTTGGCAGGATTGATATAGTCAAAATGTAGCTAGTTTTAAACCATGTGTTTTACATGTGCAAGATTCTGGGTTTGATTATCAGCACCGGGTGATGGAATGTGGTGGATAGAAAACTGGAGGAAGGATGCAAATTGCTTTTGAAGAGTAATGGCATTTAATTAGAATTTATACAAAATATAAATTTAATGTCCAAAAACTTTTAATGCTATAACTCAGGTTTTGAATGAGATATAGCAACAAATTATAATTTGTTCTAAGTACTGTTTGTGAACACAAGACAACTATTATTATGCTCACATTCTGTCCTAGCATCATCCCTGATTGTTTAGGGATTTTAATGGGATTCACTTGCCCAACAACTCAATTGAATGCAACCCATTCTGACCACTGGAAGACTAACCTGGATATAAAAGATTGCCAATGCAGACTCTAGCGTATATTATGAGCAATCCTCACTAGGATCATCATTGATTCTATCAAGCTTCTACAGAATTGTTTTCACCTCTTCCAATGTTCTCCATTTCATGTCTTCCCTGCTCTCTGCCTCCACCCTCCTGTTCGAGGCTCCAGTCCTCATTTTTGGCCCTCCACCCACAAGCTTTATTGTATTTTCATCAGCCAGGGAGATCCATGAGTCCCTCCTACATGCCTCCTCTTTACCTGTCCCCTATGTGTCTGTGGATTTTAGCTTGGCTACCATTTATTTACCAAGCTAATATCTTCTCATAAGTGAATATAAAGCATATTTGTCTTTCTTGGTCTGGGTTACCACACTCAGGATTACTTTGTTCTAGTACCATCCATTTGCCTACAAATGTCATCATAGTATATTTTTAACAGCTGACTAAGACTCCGTTGTGTGAGTGAAGCACATTATTATCTATTGCACCATTGAGAGACATCTAGATGATTTCTAGTTTCTGGTTATTATGAGTAATGCTTCAATGAACATGACTAAGCAAGTCATGTTCCTTTGGGTATGTGCTCCAGAGTGGAATATCTGGGTCTTGATGTTGATCAATTCCCAATTTTCCATGGAACCACCATATTGATTTCCATAGTGACACTCCCACTAGAGAAGAGTGTTCCCTTTGCTCCACATACTTGCCAGCATGAGCTGTCACATGTGTTACTGATTTCAGTCATTCTTACAGGTATAAGATGGAATCTCAAAAGGGTTTTGATTTGAATTTCTCTGATGGCTAAGTATGTTGAACATTTCTTAAAGTGTTTGTTTGAAACTCTATTGAGAATTTTCTGTTTAGATCTTTAACCCATTTTTTTAAATATGTATTTTGCTATCTAGTGTACTGAGCTGTTTATTTCAGTTATTAGTACTTTATCATATGTGTAGTTGCTAAAAAACTAAACAAACAACCAAAAAAAAAGGAAAAAACAAAACCTCTGTTCCTATTTTGTAGGCTGCTGTTTCATCCAGTTGAAGGTGTTCTTTCCCTTATAGAAGTTTTCAGACTCATGAAGTCCCATTTAATAATTGTTGAGCTTAATGACTGGATAAAGGAAAAAGATGGTTTCTCTTTTTTCATCCATTCTATTAATATGTGCCACTTTATTGGATAGTTGAGGCCATTCATACTGAGAGATATCAATGATTAGTGATTGTATATTTCTAGTATTTTGCTGCTGTTGGTGGTGGTGGTAGTGGTGCTGGCGATGTGTGTGTGTGTGTGTGTGTATTCCTTTTTATAATTTTGTTGGTATGATGTGAGGTTATTTATTTCTGATGTTTTCAAAGGGATAGTTAACACCTTCATTTGGATTTTTTTTCATCTAGCATGTTCTGTAGGGCTTGATTCATAGATATTTATATATTGCTTAAATTTGACTTTATCTTGGAATACCTTTTTTAATTTTTCAATCAATCTGACAGATAGTTTTGCTGAGTATCTTAGCTAGAGCTGGCATCTGTTACCTTTTAGAATCTGCAGGACATCCTTCCTGGCCCTTCTGTCTTTTAGAGCCTTTGTTGATCAGTACTTCCAGTAGGTCTACTTTTTTAAGCTACTTTGAAGCGTTTCATATTCTTTTTTGTTTTGAATATTTAATGTTTTGATCACTATATGGCAAAGGGACATCCTTTTCTGCTCCAATCTATTTTATGTTGTCTATGCATCACTTAATTTTATTGGCATCCCCTTTATTAGGTTTAGAATTTTTTTTCTATGAAGTTGTTGACAATATTTTCTGAACATACAAGCTGGGATGATGATGATTTTTATTTCTGACACAGGGTTTCATTATGTTACCCTGGTTGTCCTGGAACTCACTCTGTAGACCAGCCTGGCCTTGAACTCACAGAGATCTGTCTGTCTCTGGCTCCAGAGTGCTGGGATTAAAGATGTGCATACCACCACGAATGTACCCATTTTTAAATATAGAAGGGCTCTGTCTGCATGTACATTTGCATGCCAGAGGAGACAAAGTATCTCTTTATGGATGGTCATGAGCTACCATGTGTTTGCTGGAAACTGAACGCAGGACTTATGGAAGAGCAGCCAGTGTTCTTAACTGCTGGGCCATCTTCCCAGCCCTTAAGCTGGGATTCTTAACCTTCTTATCTTCCTATTGTTCTTAGGTTTCATCTCTTCATAGTGTTGCAGATTTTCCTGTTGTTTAGTGCTAGGAATATTGTTGAACAACATATTCATTTCTCCTATCATATCTTCAAATCCTGGGGTTCTTTTTTTTTAATTTTAGCATTTTTATTTTATATTAATCACAGGTTATGTACTTTGTATCCCAGCCATATCCCCCTCCTGCATTCCCTCCCTATCTCCCCTTTCCTCCCTCATCTCCTCCCTGCACCTTTCCAAGTCCACTGATAGGGGAGGACCTCCTCCCCTTCCATCTAACTAGCTTATCAGGTCTCTTCAGGAATGGCTGCAATGTCCTCTTCTGTGGCCTAGCAAGGCTGCTCCTCCCTCGGAGGGGGGGTGGGAAGTAGCAGGACAAGAGCCTACCACAGAGGTCCTTGGAAATCCTGGAATTCTTTCCTCCATCTCTCATATTCTGCTGGTGAAGCTTGCCTCTGTATTTTTTGTTTGCATTCTTAGATTTTTTTATTTACAGAATTCCCTCAGATTTTTCTTTATTGCTTCTATTTCCATTTTTACTTCAACTGTTTGTTTGTTTTTGTTGACTTTCTATAAGTTATTCACTTTATCCAATTATTTGTGTTTACCTGTCTTTCTTTGAGGGACTCATACACTTCTTCCAATGGTTTATATTTTCCTTGATTTCTTTAAGGGGATTAGTTCATTTTTTCTCTTTAAGGACCTCTATCATCTTCATATACTTTGTTTTAAGGTCTTTTTCTTTTTACTTGTGTTGGAATAGTCAGGGTGTTTTGTGGTAAGGATAGCTGGGCTCTAGTAGAAACATAGCGCCCTGTCTATTACTGTGTTCCTATGCTGGATTCTAGGCATTTGGGTTTGCTGTGATTATAGCTCAAAGTGATGGTTTCTTTGTTTGTCTTTGTTGGGTGGTTGTTTCATTCTTCAGTTTCTGTTTCTTTTCTGGTCAGAGAGCTTGTTGGTTGTGTGCTGTCTGGTTTATTGGCCTGCTTGTTCTGTGTTCACGGTAATGCTTGTTGGCATTAGAGGCCTGGGAAGGGGATGCTAATATCTGAACTTTTGTGGCGGTGGTAGGGGCAATCCTGAGAATTGGGTCTAGGGGAACAGAGAGAGTGGAGAAGGTGTACAGAGGACCTACCTGGTCTTCTGGCAGATATGGACTGAGGTTGATTAGTGCATCCTTACTCAATTCCTGGTTTTGGTACAAAGTGTCACAGTCAGAAGGGATATCTGCAGCTGTTTGTGGGGCGAGGGGGGAAATGGTCTGTAGAATTCACAGGACATGTGGGCATGAAGAACAGAAAGCTGTAGCAGGTGTTCTGTTGCAGTGCTGAGACGACCCTGAGGAGTGGGTCTCTGGGTAAGTGAACAAAGTCCATACCAGCCTACATGTTTTTTCATTAAAATTTTAAATAGGAATCTGTATTGTATATGATATAACAATGTATTTTTGAATGAGAAAGAGATTTTTTTGATACAACCTGTCTTGGTATTTTTCTTCAGCTATCCTTCTGGGATGTCTAAATATTGGGAATATTAGTAATTGGCTTTAGCTAACATTTGTTGCTAAATACTTATTAGTAATATATTATCATTATATGGAAATTCATGTATGACAAATAGAATGCTATATTCATTTTTCATAGGGTACTAGGCAATTATCTAAGTGAATAAAGTATATTCTGTTAAATCAGGAGAATCAGAGATCAGAGAGTAGAATCCCCAGCATCCACCCACAGGTTTAGAAGACATGGCAGCAAGCCTGCTTTCCTGGCACTCAGGAGGCAGATACGGAGGATGTCATGGCCAGGTAGAATAGACATATCAGCAAGTTCTGAGTTCAAGGAGAATTCCCTAAGGGAAAAACTTTATTATTACAAGTATAGAATATTTGAGGAACACACCCAAATGTCAACCTCCAGTTTCAATACGTACATGCAAACCTTTGCTTTTATCACAAACATATGTACCCACACATTTGTGCACAGGCAAATACCACATGTAAACACACACACAAAATATCAGACTTTTAAATCTCAAAGAGTTTGTGACCAGAATTGAATCATTCAGAGATAAAATGAAGTGTGTCCAAACCTACTTTCATTTTGCTAGAAGAAAAATGGTAGGTTTCAAACCTGGCACTGAGGTGCCTATTTATTTATTTATTGAGGATGATACTGACTACTAGTATCTCCCTGCAGTCCCGCAATTCCTACCTGTTATAGGGCTGTCCTGGTTTACCCTGATTTTCTCCAACTGAGTGGCTAGGGTGCCCTTCCTGCAGCTGACCTTCCCTATATATTCTAATTATGTTGGTTACCTAGTCCTTCATATACTTTTGGGCCTCTTGGCTGCTATACCTGGTTCCCTTCTCTCTCCTCACCTTTCCTGCCTTCCTTCCCCTCCCACTCTGTCCATAGAGCCCATCTCAGTGTGGTCATATCCACACTGGATTGATTCTTTAATATGTCTCTGCTCCTGGTTACGCTCACTCACATATCTACAATAAGCTTTCTTTTCCACCACACCAAGGAGCAGTAGTAACCTTTCTTTTTTTCTCTTTCTTTCTTTTCTTTCTTTCTTCCTAATTCAGCTGGTGCTAAATCCCAGAACCAACCATATCTTTTTCTTTTTATCTCTTTTTTCTTCCTTCTTTATTTCTCTCTCAGTTTTTACTTTTTTTCATTCTTTTTTTCATTCACACAGCAGAATTTCTTTGAAATTTATAGCTTCCAGATTTTGTTTTTTGTTTTTTTCTCCCTTTGCTCTGTCTTGAAACATATGACAACAACCTTTGTTACAAGAAAATAAGTTTTGTTTTTACATTCTGTCAACTTACTCCTTACAGAAATTCTAGGGAATAAATATTTCTCCCTTTTCTGACCTAGAATAAGCATCCTGATCTGATTATAATCCATTTAATAACACATTAAATTTCCACATTTAATGTAAAATAGTGATAAAACTGATTCCGGGGACTGAGATATGGGCATTGTGGGAGACTATTACTCTACATTCCTTATAGACTTTAAAATCATCTTCTAACTGCACACATAAAACATCCCAAGAAATAAGATTACTTATTCTGGAAGCACTTGAACAAAAATTGCTCAAAGATGGCAAAGCAATGCTTTTCTTTTCTACTTTACATTCCCCTATTCCTATTTTTCCCTGAATTCTATGCATTTTACTCATTCCTACTGGGGAATAAGAATGTAGGCATGATTCTATACATCAACCTTCTCACTGGTTTTTCAAGGCAGAGTGTTAGGATGATGGCATATAAAGGCCAGATCTACACACCAAATGGTTCTTCCTTCTTTTTCTTAAACTTTAGTGTCCAAGATCAGATGTTACTGAACCTGCTGGTGAACTATATGCTTGGATGGAAGCAACTGTTGCCACAGGGACTTTCAGAAGCACTGGCTTTCTTCTGCAGCATTTTCCTGCTTACCGCTTCTGGTTGTGTCTTTTGCTAGACTTTCCTTTTGCAGAACCTCTTTAAAACTGCTAGATCAGTAACTCCAGGAGCTGATGAAAGAACAGTTCCCTCCTGAGCTCTCTGGTGGTAGCCACAGGGCAAAACAACTCTTTGAAATCAATTGCTCTGCTGCTTAGTTTAAGGAGCCCTTTGACAGTCAGCCATTGGCTCTGTGTGACTGTAACCTTGGATGTAATACAACCCTTAAAATCTGGAATCCTTGAGGATGATTTAACACGTTTGTGCCGTCAATCACCTTGCACAATACTGCACAGGTATAGTTATGTAAAAACAAGTTCCCTTTCAGATGACAATATTCTATCGTCTCTCAAAATCACCTTTCCTTCATAATCTGTAAAAAGAAATATAAAATCTGTTTGTTTATATGTACACTTACATGATACATACATGCATATCCGTCATTAGATAGGTTCTTGCTTGCCATCCTTAACCTCAGCTGAATTACATGTAGGTAAACTATCAAAATATTTTATTTGAGCTTTGTTGGTGTCCCTTATGTGTCTTTACAACTGCTCTAGACATACTTCATCCAAGCTTTCACTACTGCCTGGTTTAGGCTCTGACTGACTGAAATTACACTCTAAGCCACTTGAGAGTATGAGGACAAATCATACATTATTCATCTACTGGCAATATATAATTCCTGAAACTTGACAGGAGATAAACAATAATTGGCTAAGCTAAAGAGACATTCAATCACACAGTAGTTAACTGAGGTCAAGGCCAAATGTGAACTATACTGGAGAATATAATGAGGCATCTAGGTTTGCTTTCTCACTTCACATCTTTATTGGTAATAGACATACCAACAGTGCTTAGATTTTCATATTTCTATTTATTTATACCCAAGTTCTGGTTCCTATTTTTTTCTTCATTTACATCACACTGAGACCTCTCAAAGAAATCTACGTGTTTCTAGTTTAGAGTCTAGAATCAAAATAGGCAAAAAAGAAATGTGGAGAAATATCAGGAAACAAACCAAAAATATATTGAACTGAAAAATACTGATTTTTCTCAACTCTATGCAAAGACTGAAAAGAATAAAAAGAAAAACAAAATCAAAAGATAAGCACAATGTGAACTTCCATGGATCTAAGCCAGAAAGTGAGCAAACCACTCTAATTCTGCTCTCTCCCTGTTCACAAGAATTGTTCTTTGGGAACCATGCTGGCCAAATAAGGCCTCATGCAGATCGCATTAGAGATGTTCACTGATTACTTGGTTCAACCTACTTGAGGCTTCAGAATTGTGACCACATGTTCATTGGTTGATTAGTCAGGTAGCTTTCTTTAATGATACCACAAGGAGTTGGGGCTTTGGCAAGAACAGAGCTAATTCTAGCTTAATTGTCACACAAAGTTCTCCCAGAAGCACAGTAGCCACTGACCTTACGCTCCTGCCTGTGGCACACTTTTTCTCCTCTCTCCTGAGTATAATAACATACCCCGAGTTTGCTGTGCTGCAGCTTTAGCCCACAGTAGATGGTCCTGTCACTACTGCCCTATTACCTTTTTTGAAAAGAGAAAAAGAAAGGTCAGGAGTCTGTTCCTGAGACCTCTGAACTCCATTTCATGCTGTGTCACACACCATTTACTAGCATCTGCCATTCATCACATATAGAATGTAGATTTGTAGTAGAAAACAATTCAAAAGCTCTCTCTGAGTATTTACAGTCCTCTTCCCGTTGAATGCGCTATTTTCTATAGTACTTAGCACAAGATTTCATCCAAGTGCTATTGTTGCCTCAATGAAAACCTTTTCTTTTTCTTGCTATACATAACAGCTCTTTCATATTAATCTCCTATTTACAGGTTAAAGTTTTTCTATTCCTCATATGTTCTAATAATAGTGTGGCAGAGAAAGCCACAAGTTCAAATATATGACACTGATTACTTCTGCAGTGTAGGTACAATTCGAGGGAACAGCACTCTTCTCATGATTTTTCATAGTAATTTCTAATTTTCAGAAAAATCAATCAAAGTTTTGGAAACCATTATTTCTTTTCAATAGAGAAACATAAGACAAAAATATTCAAATATCTGGCTTTACTGTCCTATTAGTTTCTACTCATTCAAAATCCAGTATAGCTTGGATAGATTGCTTGTCATTAGTTTCACAGAAAATTAGTTTAATAAGGAAGTTTGGGTCCAGCAACTTTTTAAGTATTGTCACAATCAGTGAAGAGTCCAAAGGTTCTCTAAAGCACACATACACACACACAGATTCCTTGTAATTCATCATCCCAAATATTGTCGCTACTTCTTATATTAATAAAGCCCATTGTGAGAAGACAATGTTATTGTGAACAGAAAAAAATTATATTTTAATGAAATATTGGGCCTGATTACAAGCACAAGAAAGTTTGTAATGCCTCATATTTACCATAGAAAACTGCATAAAAGTGAAATGTTTAAACATAAAATGGCAATGCCCTTTGCTTTACAGAACACTGTAATCCTATGTTTTAACATTTCACTTTTACACAGGACAGGAACCTTCCACAAGGGACCTCTGAAATACTCTACCCATCAGGATATCGAAGGAGATACTGAGACTCAAATCCAAACTTTGGGAAGAGTGCTGGAATCCTTACGGAAGAAGAGGGAGATAGAAAGACTTGGAGAGGACAGGAACTCCACAAGGAGACCAATAGAGACAAAAACCTCGGCCCAGGGAGGTCTGCAGAGAACAATACTCCAACTAAGCACCATCCATGGAGAGGACCTACACACCCTGAGAAGAGAAAAACTATAGGCTGATCAGTGTCCAAATGGGTTCCCTAGTAAGGGTATCAGGAACTGTCTCTGATATGAATTCAGTGGCTTGCTCTTTGATCATCTCTCCCTGGGAGGGTGCAGACTTGCCAGGTCACAGAAGAAAATGATGCAACCAGCCATGATGAGACCTGATAGGCTAGGTCAGATAGAAGTGTAGGACATCCTCCCCTATCAGGGAACTAGGCAAAGGGTATAGGGTGAGAAGAGGGAGGGTGGGTGGAACTAGGAGGAGAGGAGGGAGGGGGCTACAATGAAGATACAAAGTGAATAAATTATAATAAATAAATAGAAAGAAAAAAAAACAAAACAAACAAACACCAGAATGAATATATGTACATTTAACAATGTTCTCCCTACCTGTCTTCTCTCTGTAATTCTACGTAAAGGTTTGTAATAGGTGATGGGAAACTTTAAAATTGCTCTCATCTGAAATGTACCCTTCATCTCTACCAATTTTTTCATATGGCATTGCACAAATTAATGGCGATAATAATAACTTACATGTATTTTATTATTTTAAAAATTATGACCCTTACTTAGTTCTGCTTTGCAGTTTGGTGAAGTAGAAATTTCTGGTTTCCTTGAAGATTCAGTTTTGTCAATTGTTATTTTACTTCAAGTTGGGCATGTGATGTTTCACCCAGGCTGGCCTGTGAGAGGGCATATGATGTATTGTGTGAGCACTTACTTTTGAGGAGTATGTTTGGCCACTTGAGAATATCTGTGGGTGCACTCTGAGGAGAAGACATGTATAGAGGCCCAGGCACAGTGAGACATAACTTTTTGCATCAACATCACTGCATTGATCTTCATGCTTCCACACTTGACTTTGTAGAGATAAATGTTCCACAGAGCTTCTCCAGGCAATTCAACTGAAACTTGTGGCTTTTGCTGACTTCATGTTGCTGCTTGGTGTTGGCCTTTGGACTGGATGGTTGGTATCCTGAGGACTGTTATCTGGCATTCACCTAAAGACCCATTGACCCTAATCAGCAGAAAGTAGATAAAAGAGGTCTACAGCCCTTTTCCCTACTATTATTCTATGTAATGTTGAGGGATCAGGGTGTTGGAAGGGAGGTAAATGTGCTTAAGAACCCTAAATAAAGTAGGTTTGATGGAAAAATCTAAGGCTACAGGTTGGAGACACTCTGTATAAAATAGACATAATTTTAACTCTCATGTAATATATTTTTCTTGCTTTAATTGTATCCCAGAACCTTTTTACCATATATCCCCAACTCTATCTGTTGATGAGTGAGCTCTTGGGAGTTAGAATGATATGGGGAAACATACAAAGTGGCATATGCTATGCTCTACAGAAACTATTTAATACAAACTTATAGAAAACAGTGTGACCCACTATCATGCATACAATAAAGTACTGTTCTTGTTTGAAATCTGTAAGAAATGTAGTAACTCCAGTGTTGCTCACCAATGGAAAACCACTGAAATGTTTAACAACTCTTCCCTCTACATAATAGCTAGATTTTAAAGTCAGGACCAGAGGTGTCTTTTGGGTTCAGCAAAGGGCCTGTTGTATTTTAGGCATGATCCTATTCAAGCCATGCTTTTGTAAGGATAAGATGTTTTCCGTATATAGCTCGCCTTTCTAGGATAAAGGAAAAGCTAGAGAAGAAAAAAATGTTAGAGATCTGAGCATCTCAAAGTGGTGGAATAGTGTTGTGTTCACCGTAATCATACAAGGAGTTTGTAATCTTTGAAGAGAACAAAATAAAATACACATGAAAAAACTCTTGGCATTCTACACATTTTCACTTCAGGAACTTGTAAATGCTACAAAGACATGTAGGAATTATAAAAGTAACATCCGGATTTAAGAATGCTGTGCATATAAACATTCCTAAACCAAATACAATTATTTTTATTGACAATTCATAAAGCTTTGTGTATGCAAACTATAAGACACACATGTGCAAATCATTGCATTCTAGTTAATTTTTCATTTAACCACCTTCTTCAAAAATCTGTTATAGTTTACTGAATTATTTATTGAGCAGATAAACTCAAAATTCTTGTCAATTCTGAGGGTATATGATATTACTTAAGTATATCATGTTCCATTTTGTGTGACAACTTATTACGTTTATAGATTGGCATTTGCATATCTGATTAAGTACACTGACAAACACACAATATAACATGATAATCTACATTAATTCAATTTCATATCAACTTCTTCTAACTTTAAATGTTAATTCAGTTAAATGCGAATACATAATAGTCTACTTCAAGTAAAAATGTCATCTATTTTTTTAAACTACAGAATTCATGTGTGTCTATACACAGAAGTGTATTAAAATTATCATACATTCAACATTCAGTTTCCTTGTTTATATTCAACTTCTTCCAATAAGATACATAATATAATAGTTTGAAGCCAACTTTCATATAGTACTCAATAATTTTCAACCAATAAATAAAAATTTCAAGCCTCTGACAGTTATAAATGTCTACAAATTTGTTCTTGATCTATTGTCTTTGGAGAGTTGGCTTATTCATGAAATGAAAGGAATACAGTTTGATATTAGACAACTTATAGATAAACACAGTGCAGACATCTTTTGCCACCCATTGTGTTGCAAAACAAGAATTGTCTGGATGTATCTGGCAGATATTTTAAATGAGCAAGTGTAAAGCAATTTTATACACTTACATTGTGTTTCATAATATACTTGTATAATCACTATGAATGACTGAGGGGAATTCTGCTTACTATTTTTAATTTTAACATGTATTATTAATTATATGCAGTATTAATATTTTGGGGAAAACAGAAATCTAAAATATTTACAGAGAAGGCAATGATCATGGTTGAGATATTTTGATAGGAAAAAAATCACCTGTAGAAACCTTTACCGAATTCTGTGTCTATTTTGTTTAAAAATGAAAATTCTTTGTTTATTCTTTAATGTGAATCACTTTGCCTAATTCCTATATTAATATTCTTTCTTTCCTACGTCAGCTTACTTGTGTCAAGGGCAAATATTGGATATGCTAATTTTATCTTAACGAAGTCCTTAATTTTGAGTCCTGATGAAAAATGGTGTCTTTTGTTCTTGGTATATGCATTTACTCTATAAACATCACAATAGCCTCTTGTTCAGATAGTTATTAATAATATTAAATGAGCTAATGTTGAACAATAAATTTTTTGTTCACTTCAACAAGAATATTAAACCATGTCTATCTTTGTTTCATCATATACAGATATATGCATATTTTATTTCTGAATTAATTCTCATTTTGTGATGACTCCAAACAAATTCATACTGTGTAGCTTAAAATAGAGTTTTCTGGGAAATAGGGAAAATAAATATTCTGGCACAGAAATACACTCATTTAAAATTATACATCCATGTGGAATTAGGTCACTAGTTTTAGTTGAATATTTGAACATTTCAGAAAGTTGCATACCCTGGACTTAAGCATTAAATTAAAATTTCTTGGAAGTGTATTTCTGATAGGTAAGATGATAGTAATCACAAAAAATACATATAATATAAAACTCATTTTAAAGAATTAAAATTTACTTTAAATTTGAGTCCCAAAGAGGAAAAGAACATAATTAGTATCTTTTCTCTGTTTTGAATATTTGTTTTAAAAATGTTTTTGGTTGACATAGAGTTATATTAATTTTCCCTCATTATCTGAATAGCCACCCTTCCTTTGATTACTTTTTGCATAATTTTATGCATGCTCAAGTATAAATACAGCAATTGAGTCTATTCTTGTTTTTGGTTTCAGGGCTGGCCACTCTGCATTGTGTAAACAATGAGGTACTCATCCTTGAAAGAGCCAAATTCTCCTCCTTCTCACTGAGTCATTAGTCGCCTATGGTTCCCTGACGAGGGTTAGGGCCCCATGAAAATATCCCTTCTACATTAGCACCGTCTACTGATATTGCCATTTTTTATGTCTTGTTTATGCAGACATATCATTCACAGAAATCTTTCTGATATTCCATTTCCCCCCAGTTCCTTTAAGATGCTCATCTCTTGGCAGCAGACACAGAAGTTATGGAGGAGACATAGCCAGTGTAGCTGGGCTGCCCATGATCCATCGGCTTCTTTTTTATATTCAGTTGTGTGTTTGTGGGTTGATCTCCATTTGCTATAACAGGAATACCCTTTGTTGAAGAGTGGTAGCTATGCTTACCTTGGGAAGAAAATGAAAAGTTATAAAAGGTTATAAGGTATCTTGCTGTTCTAGCAGAGAGGCATTGTGGATTCTTTTCTGAGGTCCACTAACCATTCTTTTAGCTGATGTAAAAACCAATATATACAAAATAATTTTCAAATTATGGACAAGAATTATATTTTTAAAAATAGAAGTGTTTCTATTTCATTTAATTCAGAAAATACTTTTATAGCTTCTATTATATGCCAAGGTATTTAGAGATATTTCACAAAGCATACCCATAGTTTCACTGACACATTTGTTTTTCAGAAGAGCAAGATGAAGGAAATAGCTTTATTTGTATTATAAAAGTCTTATAGTTATAAATTTTAGCTAAACTTATTAAATGTAGAGAGTCTTAAAAGCTAATGAATTGATTTATCTTTTAATCCGTGGCTAATCACCACCAAAATATTACCATTTATCTTCTCATATACTTTACCACCTGTTAGTGGTAAAGATAAAGATTATTTTATGACTTTACGCTAAGGGAAGATAATTTAGGGAATTTGAATGTAATATAGTATGATTTTTAATTCAGAATAATGTAAATACTTTATGAACTGAATTAAAACCTGGAGGAAACAGGAGCTCCAAAAGGAGACCAACAGAGTCAAAACAAATTTAAAAAACAAACAAACAAACAAACAAAATATTTGAGCCCAGGGGGCCCTGCAGTGACTGATACCCTAGCCAAGAACCATACATAGAGAGGACATAAAACCCCTGCCCAGATGTAACCCATATGCTCAGTACCCAAGGGAGTTCCCCAGTAAATGGAGCAGTGGCTGTCTCTGACATGAACTCAGTGGCAGGCTCTCTGATCACTTACTCCTGGGGTTTACAGTCTTACCTGTCCACAGAGGAAGACAATACAGCCAGTCCTGATAAGACCTGAGAGGCTAGGGTCAGATAGAAAGGGAGGAGGACCTCCCTTTATTAGTGGACTAGGGGAGGATTATAAGGGTAGAAGAGGGAGAAAGGGTAGGATTTTGAGGAGATGAGGGAGGGGGCCACAGCTGAGATACAAAGCAAATAAATTGTAATACAAAATATTAATTAATAAAAAATAAAATAAATGATACATGCTGCTATATGCTAAAACTAGTTCTGTAACTTGCCCAAGGTTAAGAATGTAAGGTCCACTGATAGGGGAGGTCCTCCTCCCCTTCCATCTGACCCTAGCTTGTCAGGTCTCACCAGGACTGGCTATACTGTCCTCCTCTGTGGCCTAGCAAGGCTGTTCCTCCCACTGTTATATAGGGGGTTGGGGGTCAAAGAGCTAGCCATAGAATTCATGACAGAGACAGTCCTTGTTACTATGGAAACCACTTGGACACTGATCTGCCATGGGCTAAGTCCAAGCAGGGGTTCTACGTTATATGCATGCATGGTCCCTGGTTGGAGAATCAGTCTCAGACAAGCCCCTGTGACTAAATATATTTGGTCCTTGTGGAGCTCCTGATTTCTCCAGGTCTTACAAACTCTCTCTTCTTTCATATGATTCCCTGCACTCTGACCAAAGTTTGGCCATGAGTCTCAGCATATGCTTTGATACATTGCTAGGTAGAGTCTTTCAGGGGCCCTCTGTGGTAGATTCTTATCCTGCTTCTCATTTTCTCCTACTTCCAATGTCCATCATATTTGTCTTTCTAAGTAAAGATTGATCTTATCCTGGGTCTTCCTTGTTTTGCTTCTTTAGGTGTACATATATTAGTATATTTATCCCACCTTATAGGTCTTATAGGTCTTTTTGTTCATATTTTTAAAAATTCATTTATTTTACGTGTATGTGTCTGAATAGGTTTGTTTTTTGTACAGTATTTTTTAAATTTATTTACTTATATATCAATCACAAGTTAGGTACTTTGAATCCCAGGCGTAGCCCCCTCCCTCATTCCCTCCTGCCCTCCCACTCCCTCCCTCATCTCCCTCCTCCCCGCCCCCTCCAAGTCCACCAACAGGTGAGGACCACTTCCCCTTCCATCCAACCCCAGATCATCCTGTCTCCTCAGGGCTGGCGGCAATGTCCTCCCCTGGGATCTACCCAGTCTGTCACTCCCCGGCTTGTATGGGGGAGGGTCAAAGAGTCAGCCATCAAGATCATGACTGAAACAGTCCCTGTTTCCCTCACTAGGGTCTTCAGTCCTACACCTAGGTATCATGGGCCCCATCTGAGCGGGGGATCCAGGCCACATCCATACATGGTCCTTGATTGTAGAAACCGTCTCATACAAGACCCCTGTGCCCTGCTCAGCTTGGTCTTTGTGGAGCTCTTGTTCTCCCCAAGTCTCAACAACCTCCCTCAGATCTATCACTACTTCTCGGCCTCTGCCAGAGGCTTGAGGGCAAGTCTTAATATCTGCTCTGATACATCGCTACATTTACCCCCCCCCCCCCCCAGAGGTGCTCTTTGGCATGCTCCTGTTCTGTTGCTTGTTTTCTCCTCCACTCAATGTCCATCCCATTTGTTCATTCAAACAAACATTGATCATACCAACTTGGGTCCTCCTTCCTGTATATCTTCTCTAGGTGTGTAGATTTCAGCTTGAACTTCCTATCCTATAGGTCTATATAAGTGAGTATATA
>CM053765.1:68007837-68033091 GCA_028658305.1 Pachyuromys duprasi | reverse complement strand
GATAGTGTGTGTTGTTGCCTCAGTTGAACTCTGTTGTGGGATCTGTGTGCCTGGCTTCGTGCTCTGTGCTAGAGGCTGTGAGCACCACAGGCTGGTCTCCCCTTGGTCTGGGTGTTTGGCTCTTCGCTCTGTGCCAGAGGCTGCGTGTCCCCCTTTGATATGACCGCTGGGGGCGCTCCTCTGGTCAGGAGGCTCCGAGCTCTGCCCTGAGCTTGCTGCTAAAGGCTCTCCTCTGGACTGGAGCCTTGGCGCCTCCTTCTGGGTCAGGGGCTGTGCACCATGGTCTGAGATGGTATTTGGTGCTCCTTGGTCTGGACCTGATACTATGAGTCCCAATCCGGGGTGGTGGCTGGGTGTGCCTAGGGGTGTGAGTCTGACCGGTGTAGCCTTCAGTATCTGGGTGAAACTCAGTCTGTCCGGGGTACCCTGTGCCCCAGCCCAAAGTGGCAGCCTCTGGCACAGAGGGTTGTGTGCCAGCGCAGTGCAGCCTGCGGTATATGGGTGAAACTCAGTCAGTCCGGGGTACTGTGTGCCCTAGCCCAAAATGGTGGCTTAGGTGCCCAGCCCGGCTGTGTGGACCTGTCTCCCTTCTGAGTTTTTCCTGGGAATAGCTGGGTGCCCCTTGGACTTTTCCACTTGATTTCCCCACCGTAGGAATGCCGCTCACCTGGCAGTCTCAAATGCTGGTGTTTTAGGTCCTAGATCTCAGTCTCCCGGTTGCTGTGCCTACACTACTGTCCTGCTCTTCAGACACAGTGTCCTCCTGGGGCAGCCGTCTTGGATCGATCATATTTTCATAATTAATAAGATATTTTAATTTTCACTTTTGTGGATAAAGTTATTTGTATTTTTCTGAATATATTACTGTTCAAAAAACACATAATTTGCTACCTTCTCAGTTTTTGTCAAAACATAAGAAAGAGTATTTTTTTCATGTTACATTTATATGGTATGTGAATGAGACCAATGTCAGAAATTTGAAATTCTGCTGGCTCCTCATAAATAATACAGACCTAACGTTCCTGAAAAATAGTTGCATTGAAAATTTGATAATTTATTCTATCCTTTTAAATTTACAATCATGTATTACTTCATGACCATTTAAACATGTATGTTTCTCACAACAGCAATAGGACAATAATAATTAAACTCCTTTTTATTTTTTAATTTACCATGCAAAAGAAAATTAAAAAATTTCTCAACAATAAAAACCTGATAGATTTTTAATTATCTTCTTACTCATTATAAATTTATTTCTAGATAGTCTTGAAACATTATACAAGTCATTCAATCTTTCTGAAAAATAATTTCTCATTTAAAAATTAAGCAAGTGTCTTAGAATCTCCGAAGGCTTTGATGTCTCTAAGGATATGGAAGATATTATTGGCATATTGTAGAAAATTAAAATTTCATTGAAAGACTTTCTTGAAAATTCAGGAAAGTTTCTGAAAATCACAGCTACTGTACTCCTCTCAGGCTGCTGTTTCCTCTGCTCAGTTACTTGGTAGCAAAGTGTTATCCTCCTCTTGTAAAATATCACCTCTACTATGTCTTTCTTTCCTGTTTTTATTTTTAATTTCAAAGACTAGTTAAATGTTCTTTAACCATGTTTGCTTTTTCTAATAAGTACAATTATAATAATTATTTCTCCAAGTGGATTGGATGGGGACAAGGGAGGAGGCTACAGCTGGGATACAAAGTGAATAACTTGTAAAAAATAAAAATAAAAATAAATAAATACTTGGAAAAAAAAAGAACATGAGTTCCCCAAATAGAAATTATGTTGCACCTTTATTTGCTTATTTCACAAAATTCAAGCAAGTTGTAACATGTTTACAGATCCTGCTGCATTTTGTCATTTTCACACCTGCCCATCCCAAACCTCTTTCTACAGGATGCTTTTCAGATAAGCTTTCATAAAAAATTGCAAATGCACCCCTAGAAGCTATAATTATATTATAAAAAGTACAAAATCAGATGTTCTGAAATCCTTATTTGTAGGTAATATATTGAGGCACAAAAATATCAGTGTTTTTCTACTGATAGCCTGCATGACAATTTAGATTTTGTAAAATAAATTAGCCTGAAATGTAAGTCTTAAAAAATGAGCTTTTTAATGGTAAATACAATAGAAGAGTGTTGTCAAAGTTCCTAATAATGAAAGTCTGAACCATAGTTCCTCATGTTGTGGTTACCCACACCACAATAACAATGACAATGAAAATGAAAATTATTTTCACTGTTACTTCATAACTGTAATATTGCTACTGTTATAATTTTTTACACAAATATCAGGGTTTTCTGATGGTCTTAGGTGACCCTGTGAAAGGTTCATTCAACTCTTGCAAACCACAGCTTGAAAACTGCTGCAAGAGAGCATCACCCATGTATTTGACCTTAAAGTATTTCCAATAATAGACAGACAGTCTATGCAGTCAACACTACAGTTCCACAGAACTCCTCTGTCTCTGCACACATGGAGACATTCAACAATCTTGATGCTTTTATTTTGTGTTATATTCCCTATGTTCCATTTATTTTATGTCCCACCGTTCACCAAACTTCATGTTAAATCATTTTTGTCAGTTATGTCATTTTATCTTACTGGAAGGCATCTGTGTGATCCTAGAAAATAATATTCATGTCAGTATTAACATTATATCAAATGCCACTACCGTGGCATTGTTTCCTCTGATTGCCCCTTGAAGGTAGACTATACCGTCCCTGCATCTTGTGTTCCTATGATACCAGAATATGTGAAACCTTGTAACTGCCTAGTACAGTTTATAGAAGTGTGAGAAAATCAAGCAATCAAAACTAACCAAATTATGGACAAAGTACAGGGAATCTTATGAAAGAAAGGGGAAAAAGAAAGACTGGGAGGGGACAGGAGCTCCACAAGGAGAAAAACAAAAATTGGGCCCAGGGGTCTTTTCAGAGACTGGAACTCCAACCAAGGACCATTCATGGAGATAACTTAGAACCCCTGAACAGATGTAGTCCGTGGCAGCTCAGTATCCAAGTGGGTTCCCTAGTAATGGAAACCTCTGACATGAACTGAATAGCAGGCTAGTTGATCACCAACCCCTGAGGGAGGAACAACATGACCAGGCCACGAAGGAGGACAATGCAGCCAGTCCTGATGAGACCTGATAGGCTAGGGTCAGATGGAAGGGGAGGAGGACTTCCCATATCATGGACTTGGAGAGGGGCAGGGAGGAGATGAGGGAGGGAAGGTGGGTTTGGAAAGGAATGATGAAAGGGACTACAGCTGGGATACAAAGTGAATAAACTGTATTAATATAAAAAAAAGAAAAAAACATTAAAAAAAAAAAAACTTCCAGAAGATCCAACATGGCTGCCACGGGAGGACACTGTGTCTGAGGAGTAGGACAGCAGTGACAATGCAGCAACCAGGAGACTGAACTCTGGGACCTAAAACACCAGCATTTGATATTGCCATGTGAGCAGAATTCCTACGGTAAGGAAATCAAGTAGGAAAATCCTAGGGATATCCAGTTATTCCCCGAAAAAACTCCGGGTAACCAGCGGTGCACAGCCCTGATCTGAATGAGCAGCCATCCTGGGCACCAACAGCCACCATACCAGACTGGGTCACACAGTCTCCAGGCCAGACATAGAGGGCCACGGGTACCATTCCAGACCGGCCTGACTGCATCTGGCGGCCGCACACAGCGCGGCACCGCCAGCAACCACCCCAAAGCTTGTGTGTGCCCACGGGCCAGACAAAGAGGACCCAGATTCCATTCCCCAGAACAGATTGCATTGGGCAAACACACTCCCCTTGGCTGCACCAGCCGCCACCACGGAACGGGACACATAGTATCAGGTCCAGACTGAGGTGCCCCCAGATATCATCTCAGACTGTGGTGCACAGTACCTGGCCCAGAAGGAGGCACCAAGTCTCCAGACCAGAGGGGAGCCCTTAGCAGCAAGCCCAGGACACAGCATGGAGCCCCCAGACCAGAGTGGTGCCCCCAGCTGCCAACACAAACCAGGACACTCAGCCTCTGGCACAGAGTGAGGGTGCCCAGCCTGCTTCGCTCACAGCTTCTAGCTCAGAGCACGAAGCAGGGCACACAGATCCTACAACAGAGTTTAACTGAAGCACAACACACACTATCAAACCACTGGAACTCCCTGATCTTCTTGAAGAATATTCCAGACACAAGAGATTGACAATTCCAGTCTGAAGTTCAGCCTCAAAGCACATACAGCTCCTTGATTATATATAAACAAATGGCCAAAGGTAGACTTAAGAACTCACCCAACGAAAATCAGGACACCATGGCCTCAGAGAAACAACCAAATGTAATGTAGACTTTAATTCAGTGGAGACACAGGAAAATTATATTAAAGCTATGATTATACAGGTATTAGAGGAACAAAAAGAGGGACAAAAAGAGGAAATGGACAAGGCCCTCAAAGAAATTCAGAAGAATATAACTGCCCACACAGAGGAACAATTAAAGATATACAGAGAGGAAACAAAAAAAAAAAAGGAGCCACAGTCAATCAGATGAAAGAAATGATACAAAGCATAAAAACAGAATTAGAATTTACAAAGAAGGCACAAACGGAGAAGAACCTGGAATGGGAGAACTTAGAGAAAAGATCAGGAACCACAAAGATAAGCTTCACCAATAGATTACAAGAGATGGAAGAGAGAATCTTTGGAGCTGAAGATGCTCTGGCTGAAATGGATTCCTCATTCAAGGAAAAAAAAAATCTACAAGTCCCAACAAGAAAACATCCAAGAAATCAAGGACATCATGAAAAGACAAACCTGAGAATAATTGGAATAGATGAAAAGGAAGACTCCAGGCTCCAAGGACCAAAAATTATTTTTAAGAAAATCATAGAAGAAAATCTTCCCAACTTAAAAAAAGAATTGTCCATAAACATACAAGAAGCCTACAGAACACCAAATAGACTAGACCAGAAAATAAATACCACTCCTCACATGATATTCAAAACACTAAACCTACAAAAAAAAGAAAAATAATTAAAGGCAGCAAGGGAAATGGGTCAAGTAACATATGAAGGTAGACTGAACAGAATCACACCAGACTTCTCATCAGAAACTGTGAAATCCAGAAGGGCCTGGGCAGACATCATGCAGTCTTTAAGGGAACACAGATGCCAACCAAGACTACTACACCCAGAAAATCTTTCAATCAACATAGACGGAGAAAACAGAATTTTCCATGATAAAACAAAATTCATGCAATACCTACACAGCAACCCAGCCCTACAGAAGGTACTAGAAGAAAAACTTCAGTCCAACAAAAACAAATACACCAAAGAAAATATAGGATACAGATAATTTCCCAATGACAACAGAAACAAAAATGCAATGAATCACAGTAAGACCACCAACTCCATAATAAAAGGAACTAACAGTCATTGGTCACTATTATCTATCAAAATCAATGGTCTCAACTCTCCAATAAAAAGACATAGACTAACAAAATGGTTGCAGAAACAGGATCCAACATTCTGCTGCATCCAAGAAGCACACATATGCAATAAAGATAAACACTACCTCAGAGTAAAGGGCTGGAAAAATATTTTCCAAGCAAATGGACCCAAAAAACAAGCTGGGGTAGCAATCTTAGTATCTAATAAAATAGAATTTCCAACAAAGTTAATCAAGAAAAATGAGGAGGGGCACTTCCTTCTCATCAAAGGAACATTCTAACAGGAGGACATCACAATTTTGAACATTTATCCCCCAAATACAAGACCACGTACATATGCAAATCAAACATTATTAAAAATGAAATCACACATTGATCCCAACACCATAATAGTTGGAGACTTCAATACTCCACTCTCACCAAGGGACAGATCATCTTGTCAGAAGCAACAGAGAGAAACAAGGGCACCCACAGACACCCTAAATCAAATGGACCTAATAGATGTCTACAGAACTTTTCACCCCAGATAAAAAGAGAATACCTTCTTTTTAACACCTCATGGAACCTTCTCCAAAATAGACCAAAAAGTTGGTCACGAAGCAAGCCTCAGCCGATACAAGAAGATTGAAATAATACCTTGTATCTTATCTGACCATCACGGTATAAAGCTGGACCTCAACAACAAAAGAAATAGCAAAAGGCCTGCACATACATGGAAACTGAACAACTTGCTACTCAAGGAGAGCTTGGTTAGAGAAGAAATTAAGAAAGAAATTAAAGACTTCCTAGAATTCAATGAAAATGAAAGCACAACATACCCAAACTTATGGGACACAATGAAGGCAGTGCTAAGAGGAAAGTTCATAGCACTAAGTGCTTTCAAGAAGAAATTTGAAACATCTCATACAAGCAACTTAATGGCCCAACTGAAAGAACTAGATAAAAAAAAAAAAGCAGATACACCCAAGAGGAGCAGATGGCTGGAAATAATGAAATTCAGGGCTAAAATCAATCAATTAGAAAAGAATAAAACAATTCAAAGAATCAATGAACCAAGAGCTGGTTCTTTGAGAAATACAACAAGATAGACAAGCCCCTAGCCAAACTAAAAAAAGGCAGAGAGAAACTGTCCAAATCAGCAAAATCAGAAATGAAAAGGGGGACATAACTACAAACACTGAGGAAATCCAAACAATCATTAGGTCTTACTACCAAAGCCTATATGCCACAAAATTTGAAAATATAAATGAAATGGACAATTTTCTTGAGAGATTCCACCTACCTAAATTAAGCCAAGATCAGATAGGAAGACTGAGTAGACCTATATCCCCCAAGGAAATAGAAGCAGTCATCAACAGCCTCCCTACCAAAAAAAAACCCTGGGCCAAATGGTTTTAGTGCAGAATTCTACCAGACCTCAAAGAAGTCCTAATAGCAATTCTTTCTAAAGTGTCCCACAAAATAGAAATAGAAGGAAAATTACCGAATTCTTTCTATGAAGCCACAGTCACCTTGATAACTGAACCCCAAAAAGATCTAACGAAAAAAGAGAACTTCAGACCTATCTCTCTTATGAACATTGATGCAAAAATACTCAATAAAATACTTGCAAACCGAATCCAAGAACACATAAAAGATATCATCCACCATGACCAAGTAGGCTTCATCCCAGGCATGCAAGGGTGGTTCAGTATATGGAAATCCATCAGTGTGATCCACCATATAAACAAACTGAAGGAGAAAAACCACATGAACATCTCTCTAGATGCCAAAAAAGCATTTGACAAAATCCAACACCCATTTCTGTTTAAAGACTTGGAGAGATTAGGGATATAAGGCACATACCTAAACATAGTAAAGGCAATATATAGCAAGCCTATAGCTAACATCAAACTCAATGGAGAGAAACTAAAATCAATCCCACTGAAATCAGGGACTAGGCGAGGTTGCCCATTGTCTCCATATCTCTTCAACATAGTACTTAAAGTCCTAGCTAGAGCAATAAGACAACTAAAGGAGCTCAAGAGGATACAAATTGGAAAGGAAGAAGTCAAAGAATCACTATTTGCAGATGATATGATAATATACATGAGTGACCGCAAAAATTCAACCCGAGAAGCCCTTCAACTGATAAACACCTTCAGCAAAGTGGCTGGATAGAAAATCAACTCAAAAAAATCAGAAGCCCTCCTGTATACCAAAGACAAAAGGGCCAAGAAGGAAATTAGGGTAACAACACCCTTCACAATAGCCACTAATAACATAAGGTACCTTGTGGTGACTCTAACCAAGCAAGTGAAAACCTATATGAAAGAATCTTCAAATCTCTGAAGAAAGAAATTGAGGAAGATATTAGAAGATGGAAAGACCAACCATGCTCATGGATTGGTAAGATTAATATAGTGAAAATGACCATAGTGCCAAAAGCAATCTACTGGTTCAATGCAATTCCCATGAAAATACCAACACAATTCTTCACAGACCTTAAAAGAAAAATTCTCAACTTCATTTGGAGAAACAAAAAACCCAGAATTTCCAATAGGACCCTGTAGAACAACAGATCATCTAACGGTATCTCCATCTGTGACCTCAAGCTCTACTACAAAGCAATGGTAATAAAAAAAAAAACTGCACGGTATTGGCATAGAAACAGAATAATGGATCAATGGAACCGAATAGAAGACCCAGAAATGAACCAACACACCTATGGAAACTTGATTTTTGACAAAGAAGTCAAAACCATTCAATGGAGAAAAGACAGCATCTTCAACAAATGGTGCTGGTCCAACTAGATATCTGTATGCAGAAAAATGAAAATAGATCCATATTTATCACCTTGCACAAAGCTAAAGTCCAAGTGAATCAAAGACCTCAACATAAAACCAGACACACTAAACTCTTTAGAAGAAAAAGTGGGGAAGACCCTAGAACTCATTGGCACAGGAGACTACTTCCTGAATAGAACACCAACAGCACAGGATCTAAGATCAAGGATAATTAAATGGGGCCTCATGAAACTGAAACGCTTCTGTAAAGCAAAAGACACTATCATCAAAACAAAATGACAGCCTACAGACTGGGAAAGGATCATTACCAATCCTACTTCTGATAGAGTGCTAATATCCAGTATAAATGAAGTACTTAAGAAGATAAAAAGCAAGAAATCAAGTAATGCAATTAAAAAATGGCGTATGGAGCTAAAAAGAGACCTGACTGTAGAGGATTACAGAATGGCAGAAAAACACTTAAAGAAATGCTCAACATCCTTAGCCATCAGGGAGATGCAAATCAAAATGACCTGAGATTTCACCTTACACCCACCAGAATGGCTAAGATCAAAAACTCAAGTGAGAATGCATGCTGGAGAAGTTGTGGAGAAAGACGAACCCTCTTCCATTGCTGTGGGAATGCAAACTTGTTCAACCACTCTGGAAATCAATTTTGCGTTTTCTTAAACAATCAGGAATAGTGATTCCTCAAGACCCAGCTATACCACTCTTAGGCATATATCCAAAAGATGCTTAAGTACACAACAAGGACATTTGCTCAACTATGTTCGTAATGGCTTTATTTGTAATAGCCAGAACCTGGAAACAACCCAGATGTCCCTCAGTTGAGGAATGGAATCAGAAATTATGGTACTTTTAAACAATGGAATACTACTCAGCAATTAAAAAGGAGGAAATCATGAAATTTGCAGGCAAATGGTGGGACCTGAAACTATCATCCTGAGTCAGGTATCCCAAAAGCAGAAAGAAACATATGGTATACACTCACTTATATAGACCTATAGGACATGAAGGTCATGCTGAAATCTATATACCTAGGGAAGATGAATAAGAAGGAGGACCCAAGTTGGTATTATTAATGCTCAATTAGGCAGACAAATGGGATGGAAATTGAATGTAGGAGAAAACAAGCAACAGGACAGGAGCATACCAAAGAGGGCCTCTAAAATTATCAATATAGCAATGTATCTAAGCAGATATTAAGACTCACAACCAAGTCTTCTGCAGAGGGCTGGGAATAATGATGAAAATAGGGGGAGTTAGTAAGACTTGGGGAGAACAAGAGCTCCACAAAACCAAATAGATCAGGGCACAGGAGTCTTTTACATGACAGTTTCTCTAACCAGGGAATATATATGGATATAAGCTAGAACCTCTTTGACCCCCCCCCCCCCGCACACACACACGCCCGGGAGTAACAGCCTAGCTAGATCCCAGAGGAGGACATTGCAGCCAGCCCTGAAGAGACAAGATAAACTAGGGTCAGATGGAAGGGGGGAGATCCTCCCCTATCAGTGGACTTGAAGGGGGCAGGGAGGAGATGAGGGAGGGATGGGGAGAATGGGAGGGAATGAGAGAGGGGGCTAAGCCTGGGTACAAAGTACCTAACCTGTGATTAATATAAAAATAAATAAATTACATTTAAATAAAAACTTCTGTTAGCATACTTTACTAATCTCAAAACACATTCTATGTTTTAGCCTGCCAACTCCTCTGGACTGTACATATCAATATGTATTTGTCACACCTGGGACTTGCCCTGTGTGTAGTAAGTGGTAAAGTAGTCAGGAGAGGTAATTTTAAAGGAGTCCTCTGATTGAAGAAAAAAAAGACTGTTGATTAGGAAATGGGCAGCATTTAACCTTCTCTCTTGGTACAATGTGTCTACTAGTGACCTAGCCACTTGTATTGCTGCCTCCTTTTCAATACCATGCCCACAGCTGCACAGCAGTCACCTGAACTAGTAAATAGACACATTTTATCAAACTGTCGAAATTGAGGATTTCAAGGCTGCACACCAATTTCCCTTTGCAAGGTGTTTTGCTCATTATGTTCGCTGACCTTATTTCCACTGTGTTAGTTTATATTGCTCTCTGCTTGAGGGGTTTAATGAGTGCTGAATTCCACTGGGCATTCTGATTACAATATTCCTGCATATGTGCAACTTTTTAGGAGAAAACAGATTATCATGTTTCTAAAAAAAGTGTTCTATTGGGGACTTCAACATGAATTTTATAGCTTTTATTCAGTTATGGATTTATCAATCCAAATTATAATATTTGTGACAAATAATCTGCAATGCAGAGAACAAATTCATGCACTCTCTTTCATCCAAGTCAGAACAGAAATATATAGAAATTGTGAGTGAACCACTAGTTCCTCCTCCAGTATTTATATTTTATTTGATGTTGGAAAAGTCACAAACCATTTTTACCCTCCAGTTCTTCTGCTAAATGTGGATTCTAATTAGATACAGATAACTGTCAGTATCAAGAGAGTGGATAGATGTAAATATACTTTTTTATATTCAAGGATGTATATAACTTTCCCAACATAAAATTATATATGCGCATTGTCCTCACTCCTGTTAAATATTCTTCAGGTATTGACCCGACGACTTTGAAAGCCTCAGAATTTAATTAAGCTCATCTGACATCTAGTTTTGCTTGCTTCTTTTGCAAGGAGCCCTTGTGGGTGACATTGGAGAGCTTACAATAACCTCACTGGTTTCTGCCTCTTATCTTCAGAAAGAAGGTTCTGTGAAGAAACTGCTTCAGAGTATTTTGTTGAATGCATGCTATTTCCCTTTATCACTCATAGTTTTATTTTGATTTGGTTTGATTCGATCCATCACTCTAATGTCAACTCATCTTTTACCACTGCCTATGATCTATTATTTGTCATTTTCTGAAGAATCTGTCATTACACTTATAACACTCAAGTGAAAAACTTGGAAAAATGCAGAGCCAATCCTGCAGCCCAATACAAGGAGCATTCACCTATGTGCCAGACATTCCAAAATTGATTTATCATTTATCAGAAACACTCTGCTTTAGTGAAGAACACAAATAATCAACTGTCCACCACAATTTACACTTCTGGTGCACGCATGTGAAACTGAATGATGGTTACAAATGAAAACCCAGCCTTCCACAAACCTTGGTATTATATAAAACATTCCCCACCCATTCAGTTGCCAGCACCACATGATTATTTGCCAAACCGTAAACATACAGTCAACTCCTGTGTAACATACACCTTTTAGTATCTTAGCAGTTCTTTTATTCTCTTTGTAATCTCTTTGACTTCTGGTTTATTTGAAGTTTTGTTGTTGTTTGTTTCTTTTGTTTTGTTTTTTGTATTTTTAATATACTGGGTAGGTCTTTGGATTGATTCTTCTCCCTTCCGTTGAATCCATTCTAACGTCTCTCAAATTGCTCTTCACCAAGAATAGTTTACACACACAAATCTGATCGTGATACTCTCCAACTTAAAAAAAAATTCAGTGCGTGTTCACAATTTTAAATTTTGTACAGTTTAATATGGAAAGGTAATTCAGCGTTCTGTTTTCAAAACATTTCTTTCAATTATTTTATAAATTATTTTAGATTATGTTTATATGTATATCTGTGTGGAGATATATGCATGTGTGTGTATACCTATGAAGGCCAAGAAAGGTTATCAGATTCTGTGAAAGTGGTTTCAGGTAGTTGTGAGATGTCCTAAATGTGTGTTGATGCGATGTTGAACAGAACCCTGCTCATCTTTTTGGGGAGCAAGTACACGTAAACACTGGAACATGTTTTTAGCCCCTCTATCATTGTATATGTCATCAAATTGCTCCACTATATTCAGTGTTTCATGCTGACTTTTGTGTGTCTGAAATAACAGAATCATTCTTTTCCCTCAGTTGTATGGATTCTTCAAAACGCAGAGTCATTCTTAAATCTTGGAAGTCTTTTCTACTTTGCCATCCTTATCACCCTTCTCATCTTTCAGTCATCCCCAGAGTTCCTGGAATCATTGGTAGAGTGTACTCACTTCTTGTGCAGCTGTTCATTTACAAATGTGACATAACTTATTTAAATCAGGCACTATTCCTGGATGGTAGACGTACTGTCATTGTTTGTTTTTGTTATCTTTACACAATGGCAGTCAAATTTAAGAAGATGTTTTTCAGTTGAAAAAAAAATGCATCGTTTGCTTATAGACAAGCCCAGGTGACGTTTTCCTGTTTTGTGAGTGAAGATAGAGAGCCAAGCTCACTGTGGGTATTACTAACCCTGAGTATATGGTCCTGGGTTGTATAAGAAAGCAGGCTGAGAAAACTACCAGTAGCAATCCAGTAAGCAGAGTTTCTCCACTTCTATTTCAGTTCCTGTCTCCAGGTTCCTGTTTGTAAGACAAAGTAACCATTTTCATGCTCAATTTGATTTTGGTCATGGTGTTTTCTCACAACTATAGAAACATAACTACGATAAATACCATTCAACCAAAAAACAAAAACCTTTCTAGTGGAAGGCAGATTCCAGTAAATAGACAATTAGCCGTACTTGCAATATATTTCTCTCCATGCATGGAGCAAATCATCACTAACTAAAATGCATCTTAGGAAGAAAAAAAGAAAATTACATGTGCTACAATCAGAAGTATATAAAGAGTTCTGTAAGGAAACAGAAGTTGATAAAGGACTTAATCCTGACCTTTACAGATAAGAACATCAAACTCTCAAACATTAAAGTTTACCAGGGCTTTCTAGGAATAGCTGGGGATATGGGATATGTGTGAAAAATTAGAATTATACTGCTGAGGAAAAAAGAAAATTAAAAATATTTTGTAGAAGAATTTACATTTGTATATAGCTTACATTTCCTTTTGTTTTTATACAAATAGTAGCTGATTGTGAACCCAGTTGAACAATATCTAGTTATTTCTTTTTAAATCTTTTTATCTTCCTCCCTTTCTTTTTCTTTCTTCCAAGTGACAACACATGCTGGAGAGGATGTGGAGAAAGGCGCACCCCCCACCTCCATTGCTGGTGGGAATGTAAACTGGTACAACCACTTTGGAAATCAATCTGACTCTTTCTCAGACAACTAGGAATAGTGCTACCTCAAGATCCAGCTATACCACTCCTGGGCATATATCAAAAAGATGTTCAATGGTACAGCAAGGATATTTGTACCTGTGAAACTTTTGACAGTTGGCTTTGGATGGCATTGAAGTGATGAGAACAACATCTGACTGGAACAATACCAAAGGGGAGTCTTTGTGTGTCCTATAGGCTTATATCAGTGATTGGCGGTAGAGAGATGAAATTGAGGAAAAACATTGCCCGTGTTAAACTTTGAAAACTTCCTTCCTGATAAATCAGGTTAAACTCCCCCAAAAGTGTTTCAGTAAATTAATTTTTAATAAAATATAAGGGTGATGTTTTCCTTCCTGATTATTACTGATTGTACTGATCAAATATAAACACAAAACATTGAACATGAGAACAAATATGCAATGGTTGTTATTGACATGCTTACATATGCCACCCCAGTGACTTCAGTATTTATTCATGTTATAGGAAATTATAGTCTTTCATTTCGAACATTATTCTGGTTCCAGTCATGTAACTTTCTTGTTGTGGAGTTACTTTACTTCTCTTGTTGATTCTTTTGAACAGGACAGGTCAGTACACAATTCCAAGCCAATTTTTCCTCTTGTGATCATTGTTACTTTAAGGAAAGCACACTTATCTTGGCTTGAGCAATTCTAGAGAAGAATAGCTATCTTAATGGTCAGCATTTTCCTTCCTCTGTCCCTATAGCTGTTAATCTTTAGTTCACAAGAACTTTCATGCACAGGAAATCCACATGCTTTTCTAAAACAAATAAAATATGTAACTCGCAGAGTGTTTTAAGCCACAGGAATCCTAATTTTAAGACAAACGGCATGTTGGTATAGTCTGATTTAGCAAGTCAAATAAAGATTGTTCTATTCTGCATTCTGGGCTGTAATAGGATGATTTCCTCCTCGTGGGTCCCCTTTTAACTTGTTCATTTAAATGTTTGCTCTCTAGCAAATGAAGTGTAGGTAACATCTCACAGCTTCTGTGTTTACTATCAAGCACAAAAAACAGTCTCATTTGTTTAGGTATAAATACACCTAGGTATGCCTGGGATAACACATTCACCATTACACAACCAAATAAAAAATAAATAAAGGCTTTTATTACATATCTGCTGACCTCCAGCTTTCATTGTAAGCCTTGAAATTCAGTGCTACTTTCTATAGGGATTCTAACAGCCCATCAGTGTGAGGGTGTTTTGATAAGTTCTATTTAGATCCTACATCTTACTCACAGCAATCATCTAATTTGGTCTTCATTAGGGGAATCTCAGTTGTTTTAATTTTCCACTACCCCTTTCTTTTATATAGAATCACTATAGGTTCACAACTCTTTTTAGTGTTTTCCAAATGCTTGCACTCTTTAATAAGCTCTGCTAAATCTGTGAACTCATACGAATGCAAGTATTTAGAAAAGGTAGCTAAACAATCACACTTTAAAGCTATTAACAATTCTTGGAGAAGAAACATAAATTGATAAGTATGGGGGAAAAGAGTGAATAGAAAGAAAAGCTAAATGATAAAGCTCATTTACATATAAGTAAGCTAAATAATCACATAGACCTAGACTTTAATTTTTATTTTGTAAGTATATAGTCCAATTGAATTTGGATAGATAACTTTTAATTTTAAGCATTTCAACTCCTTTCTTTGAAAGAAAACCAATATTTTGAATTTAAAGGTGGAATTATAATTGTAAATAAATGAAGTCTAAAAATTAAGACCTAGTTTTAGTAGACATCTATTTTATAAGAGCTTAAAATAATATAAATAATAATACAAATATCTTTGGCGTTTGAATTTGTTTCATTCAAATATATAAAAACAAAAAATATGATTATTCACAAACCTTCCCCCAATTACTATGAGATGAAAAACTCTGTTTTGCTCATTCTTATGCTTTTTATACTAGAATTTAGTATCTTCAGAAATAAACATTTTTGAATGAATGAATTAAGATATTATGAATCACATGTCCTCAAAAGTTAAAAATTGTTGATAGCAAAACCCATAGGTTAGAGGGCCATTCTGACTATAAGGAGAAAAGCAGATTTTTGCTTGGGTTCCCCTTTCATTCCTTTATAATCTGTCAAGATATATAATGTTGTCAAGCCAGCAGCCTCCTTTTCTTCTGCCTGTACCCATCAACTCCTATGGTTGCCAAAATGGTGAATACTGCCACTATGAACTGCATCCTCAAACATTAAGCCAGAACAAACCTTTCTTCTTTTAACTTACTTATCATATGGTATTAAGTCATAACATTAAAATAATATAATAAACACATGAATTTAAAAAGATCCTCTTGCAGAATTATCTTAGAAAAACTAATATTCTAGTGATAACAGTCACTCCTATAAACTCAGTGAAATGTTATATATTTTCAAAAGCAAGATAATCAGTTGGGATCCCTCAGTTTCAATGAGGTATGGACACTGGATATATCACCATTTAATGAACTTCTATAGTTTATACCTGATAAGAGAATTTAGGATATAGAATAAAATGTTGCAGTTTTGTATGATCCATGGCTGCTAAAGGTTTTCAAGTGAAAGATTGGAAGTTATCTCAAAATACACATGTCCCTACAGTCATATTTATGGCACCATTGAAAGAATAATCTGAATGGAGGTGAGTTCATGTTTTAAACAAAATGATTCAGCCAGGTATGATGATGTCTGCCTTTAATCCCAGTGCTTGGGAGGCAAAATCAGGTGCATCTCTGATTTCAAGGCCACACTGGTCTACAGAAATAGTTCCAGGACAGTCAGGGCTACCCAGAGAAACCTCATCTTGAAAACAAACAAACAAACAAAAACTAATGAATTATTCAATGTATAGGTTGAAATAAGTAAAACAAGGACAAGTGGAAACAAAATGTCCAAGTCACCAAAACTGTCCTTGAGTGAGCATGATTGCAAAACTTGCCCCACTGTTTTCTGACCACCATCATGGACACCGGCGTTAGGCAAATAATTAAAGCTCCTGAGCTTTTATAAAAAGGCTTCTCCAGAAGTGACTCTAGCAAATTTGTCCGAAAAGATTCCCATAGCCCCGCAAGCTTAAGGTCTCATGTAACTGAGAAGATAATGACAGGGGCAATATTAAATTGTTAAAAAAGACTTTCCTGTATCAGATCTCTTTCAGCAGAACTGGGGGAAAATGTTCGCTATGTCAAACGGAATGTAAAACACAAAATATGAACCCAGACTCTGAGACTTTCCCATCTAAATATTCTCCTCCCAAATGACAGGAATACACCAAAAGCCGAGGGAAGGGCTAAAAGGATATGCCAGTTGATTTCAAACTAAGAAACTAGTTACTGTTAACAAGCATTGCAATTTTACACATTTATCTTAATGGATGTTATGTGATTTTACATTAGCCAGGAAAATTACATGAAAAAAAAAAATCTTTTCTTAGATGAGGTAGGTTTTACCCCTTTTTATTCTGTGCTCAATACAATGAAAGCAATGTAACAAACAATTTTATTTCCTCTTTATAATCATTACTGACTTTTTTGAGTTGTTATCAATAATTTTAGTTATTCACAAGTGCTGTTACTTACTAAATATAAAGCTAGTTGAACAAATAATAACAAAATAGGAAGTTTAATTTAAAATAGCATTCAAAAAACTACCATTGATAGAAAATGCAAGTGTGGTCAAAATAGACAATTGGTAACATATGGCAAGAAGTAAAATATAAATCTAAGAATAATAAGAACTGACGAAGAAGAGGATTCCAGGCTCCAAGGTCCAGAAAATATTTTCAAGAAAATAATAAAAGAAAAATTTCCCGACCTAAAGAAAGGATGTCCACAAATATACAAGAGGCCTACAGAACACCAAATAGACTAGAGAAGAAAAGAAATTCCTCAGGCCACATCATAATCAAAACACTTAATCTACTGAACAAAGAAAAGATATTAAAAGCAGCAAGGGAAAAAGGCCGTAACATATAAAAGTAGACCTATCAGAATCACACCGGACTTCTCATCACAAACTATGAAAGCCAGAAGGGCCTGGACAGATATCAGGTATGCTTTAAGGGACCACAGATGCCAACCTATACTACTGTACCCTGCAAAGCTTTCAATCAACATAGATGGAGAAAACAAAATATTCCATGACAAAACTAAATTTAAGCAATATCTGAACAGTAAACAGAAGATATTAGAACAGTATCTGAACAGATACTCAACAGTAAACAGAAGATACTAGAAGGAAAATTCCAATCCAAAGAAAACAGCTATATCCAAGAAAACCTAAGTTATACATAATTTCCCAATAATAAGCAAAAGAAAACAAGCAATGAATCACAGTAACACCACCAACTCCATAATAATAGGAAATAACTTTTAATGGTCACTATTATCTATCAACATGAATGGACTCATCTCTCCAATAAAGAGACACAGACTAACAGAATGGGTGCAGAAACAGGATCCAACATTCTGCTGCATCCAAGAAACACACCTACACAACAAAGATAAACATTAACTCAGAGTAAAGGGCTTGAAAACTGTTCTTCAGGCAAATGGAACCAAAAAAACAAGCTGGAGTGGCTATCCTAATATCTAATAAAATAGCCTTTCAACCAAAATTATCTAAAAAGACATAGAGGGGTACTACATTCTCATCCTCTTACCCCAGGTCCTCTTTCTTGTTTATCTTCTTTAGGTGTGTAGATTTCAGTATGTTTATCCTATCTTATAGGTCTATATAAGTGAGTATATACCATGTGCGTCTTTCTGCTTTTGGGATACCTCACTCAGGATGATTGTTTCCAGGACCCACCACTTGCCTGCAACCCAGATATCCCTCAGTTGAGGAATGGATACAGAAATTGTGGTACTTTTACACAATGGAATACTACTCAGCAATTAAAAATGAGGAAATCATGAAATTTGCAGGCAAATGGTGGGACCTGGAAACAATCATACTAAGAATTTTAAACTGAGGAACTTTCTCTTTTCATTTTTCTTGAGAAGCAGAATGTTTGATAAATGTACCACTGTGTTATAGCATGATATATGTTGTGACACATAAGCAACTAATCAAAGCAGTCTTTTTGTAAATTTTAGTGCATCTAGCCTTTACTATCTCATGTTTAGAAATAATTTTGTTCAAAAGTCTAATATCGACTGCATTGACAGAGCCACACCTGACAGAGACAGAAGTCACCAGGCACATGGCAGGGCACAAGCAATGGCTGCGGGAGGCAGGAGGTGGCAGGCAATGGTTTGGGCTTCTCTCTAGGTGGACTTGTGGCACACTTGGTGCACACTGGCATGCGGCTGGGTCACAGAAATGCATGTACAGTGGTGCCACTCTGGTTGGCCCCTGCTAAGGCCCCCTGATTTGTCGATGCCACCGGGATTACTCTGCCTAGGTGACTACCTGAACTCAAAGCAGAGGGCTGAGCTACTTAGCCACATGGCAGCTGCAAACTGCTTGGGTCAGAGTTGCACCTGCCAGATGAAGTACAAAGTCAAGGTCTACCAAATAAACCACAGGAAATGCCCTACCAGCTGGAATGAGCCTCTGGGCAGATAAAGCATAATTTTGTTCCAAGTTCTATCAGGAGAGCAGTTTGACCTCAAGCTGATGTCCAAAGAAAATGAAACTGAGTAGTTTGTGCACTGTGGAGAAAAATACAAATGGCGGAACAGGTGGCCATGAGGAGCCTGTGCAATCACCTGAGGTCATGATGATATCCAGGTGCTAGGTTGCCACCAAAGGCTATGCCTGGGTCTGTGACCCTACCACAGGCAAGGTCTGTGCTGATGTGTGTGGCCCTAGTCTCCACTGAAGACCATCTAAAAACCAGTAGCTTGGGCTGGTAGCTAAGACCATGTCCTGGCCTGGCTTGCTGCCAAGGGCCAAGTCTAGATCAATGATGCTTCTGCAGCTGGGGTTTGTATTGATGTCAGAGGATTTGTTACCACCAAACGCTATGCAGATGTCCCTGGTCTGAGCTGTGGCCTAAGCCTATGTTGATGTCCAAGCAGAAGAGCTAAACCCTTCCCTTGCCTGCTGGTCCCACCCCTCCTCAGCTATAGCAATTGGTAGACCAGAGACCTATATCTCACCTGGGCAGCACAACAGAATTGGCCCTGGTGGTTGATATTTGGGATAACAAAGTCCTGGAGTCTTGAGATCAGGGGAGCTGGCCTCTAGCCTGTAAAGGCTTCAGCACTCTGGAGAGCGCAGTGTCCACTTTGCCTGGGCAGTACAGCGGAGCTGGCCTTGGTGACATGGCCCAGGAGAACTAGTGGGGTGTTTAACTCAGCCTCTACCGAGGCTCAGATCAAGGCTTTGAGTTGGCCCATTTCAAATCTCTAAACTGGTAGAGTGCCCGAACAAACCAGTCTTGCAGATCCAAAGCTGCAGGACCTCCATGACACAGGACAACAACATGATACCCAAGAGGAGTCCTGCAGAGGACCCAGATCTGACAGTGTAGCAGAAGCCAGAGGTCTTGAACCAGACCAATGACTCATTGTAGTGAGCATTTGTCTCAAACCTGCTGGGGAGGAGCACAAAAAAGAAATGTCTAATATAAAAAATTATATTGGAAATTTTATGTCCTATAGCTATAAAATTCATAAGGGTGAGATTTTGGCTTACCAATAATGTATATTATTTATTTATATCAGTTAATACCAATTACTTCTAATGAGTTATATAAATTATATCATGTTATATAAAATACTTTGCAAGTTTATATCACCCCATTAAAATTTCTGATTCAACAACTGTGGGACAAGTGAGCCATGGGATCAGGGAATTGGCCTGGAGCAAGAATCAGGCCTAGATGTGTCTAAATTTGAAAACCTTGCCTTGAGAAATGAAAAGGTAAGGATGGCTCCCTTCTGTCTCTGGATCTGCATCCCCAGTGCTTATGTCCTTATGACCAGTGCCTCTGCCGCCCTTGAGAAGTCACAGAACCTGGTGGCCAGGTTTTAGGACATGTCCAGCTCGCACCAGCTAGCACCCTCTTCATGAAAATAAAGCATTCCCAAAACCTCAACCCCAGCCAATGATGAACGTTAACCCCGAATCCCCTGCCCATGTCCCCAAGGTTTACATAGCACTTATTCCCCCAAATAAAGGAAAGGTGTTTCACTGAAAACCATCTGACAGAAGGCTCATACACCCCTGACCTTTCTATCCCCCACCCCTGCACCCACCACAAAATCCACACCCTCACCCAACCAGCTAAGCTTCATTTCTGGAAGTCCAACATCTGTAAGCAACAGTGCCTAACTGGCTATTTATAGGGTGAGCTGAAGGTTAGAGCTAGAGCTCATGCTGATCATTTGAGGCCTCCAGAACAACCCCCCCCCCAATTACCTTAAAAATCATTTATTGATTCCCACTATGTTAGTTATATGCAGATATCAGATTTTTTAACATTCATTTACACATTTACCATTTTAAATCTTAATGACCTGAGGAAGGAATATGAGTGAGTCACAGTAACGAAGAAAAAATTACGTACATATGCTTCAGGATGTACTAGCTAACTATGATTTTGAAGTAGTTTCGTACTTCAACATACAATATTTTAAGGCAAAAATTATGGCTCCTCAAGTAATAGGAGAGAAAATCTGAGTCACAAAGAGTATAAATATTTTACTCAACATTAACCAGGAAAGCAGAAGCTGCATTATCATTCAAAGAGACTGTTTCCAAATTCTATTTTCTTAGTAAACTACGTGCTCTCTTTAACACTTAGGAGACTTGAAATGCCTCATTTAGTGACAACCGAAACCTGTTTTTCTTTGCCTGTGCTCTCCTCACTTTAATTTTAATAAAGTGGGAAGCAGATTTAGCATTTTATATTAAGAGGAAGGAACAACTCCCAACCCTACTGTCCACAGGGATTCACCACACACCCTTTAGCTGATAAGGCACCTGAGCACCAACAACGTATATAAAATAAAATGATCTAAGCAGAACCATTTACGCTTCTTTATATAGTCAGGAGGGCAGCTGTTTCTGTGCTGGCCAGATCCTCTGGGGACACCATGGCTGTGACTGCCCATATGATTATGATTTTTGCCTTCAGTTTGGCAGAGAGAAAGCATATTCTGGCCAGTACACGTGAAGAACAGAGGGTCATTCATTCAGAGTGCAGGAGAACGATAAAATTTCAGAGTGGGAAGAGTTCTGAAAGGTCAGTGTCCTCCATGTCAACAGTGTCTGACCCCAGGCCTGAAAATCATTAGTCACTCAATCAAAGCTAAAAGAGAAGAAAGGGTGCTTTTTCAGTGAACTGTTCAGATTATTTTATTGTGTTAACTGTTATGACCAGTCTTTTGTAGTCTAAGTTTAAAGCATTGCAAACATTGAAAGTACAATTACCTTGCAATGCACAGGTGGATATTATGGGGTTTGACACTAGTAATGATTGAGACATAAATCACAGATGGAACTGGACTTGACTTTCTCTTTCATTAAAAGCTGATGAAATACTTTCTTCTTAATGAGTCCAGTATGGGTTTCTACTTGATCCTGATAAAATTGGCTGCAATATTCTGAGTTCCTCAGTATTATAGAAAAGATCCATTATCAGCACATTGTCATATTTGTGTTCACAGTTACCTACGACCTACCAGCATCTTAGTGTTGGCCATTAACGAATTCCAGTTACTGACTAGTTTCCCATGTCTTTACAGCTTCTATGCTGGGCGTGGTCTAGCTTCTATTAAGTCTCCGTGATTTCTCCCACCAAAATATTAAGTTCATGATATTGAATGAAGTCATAACCAAATAAGTTTTTCTTGAAGTTGAATTTCAATTTTTCTGTGCTCCAGTCTGTACAGATAGATGTAACTTAGAAAGGCTCATTATCTCCTACCTAACGCGTTCCACTTAAACTGTCATGCTGAAAATTATATTCTCTTTCCCAAGTTGGAGTATTTCCAGGGTGAACTGGATGAAAAGGAGCAATAGATCCCCTTGGTGACCATCCTAATGTTCATCTGATTTTTAGGCCTTTTATAATGAAAAGCTATTCTTCTGCACCCAGTCCTGCTTTGCTTTCTCTCAAGTTACCACTTCTGATTTCAGAGTGTTTCCTGGTTGTAACATTTTAGAGGTGAAGGGAAGCAATTTATTACTCTTCTTTGCTTTAAGCATTATTTTCAGCATAAAAATGAGTCTTCAACCAATAAAGCATGTCATAGTAAGGTACACAGAAATTTTGACAGCAATAAGTTTTTCATTTTTAAGTGTTTTCAATTTTTTTTCAAAGATCATCTTTCTAGTCTAAGGAATATCCTTAATCTTATCTGCTAAGAGGATATAATAGATGTCTTTATAGTCTCTGAACACAATCTGTTATACAGAACCTAATCTATTTAGGAATAAAAGTGGCATTTGAAAATGGTTGCAATGGCTTTGCCTAGATTATCCATCCTGTATCCATCCTTCTCTCTACACTTAAAGAAATGAACAGCCTTTCAATAGCCCTAATGGCTTTTTGAGGCACTCCAATAAAACAGCAGCTCATTTAAGTTATTTGATGTACTAAATTTATTTCTGCTCCAGTAGTTTAATGTTGAGTGTTACCTTTCTCCTAAATTGTTTTTATATTTGCATATATAACTTTATTGCTCTCAGTAAAGTATATCTGGTACAATTAAAGAAATGGTTCAGATTTAGTTTCAGAAACCGCTTCAACATGTTTTATTATCTTCATTCTAAGTCAAAGTTTGTATTTGTATTAAATGATTATATTTGTTTTAATTATTTGAATTTTTAGCTTGCATGAATTAGACTCAGCTATCCATTAATGAACTTATTACAGTAAATATTTGCTGAGAAATACTTGCCTTAAGTGTCTTTGTGATGAAAGACTCAAGATCCAAGATCTGCCCAGAGTCTTTCAAACTCGGAGCTTCATCCGAACCTATCTCCCCTTCTCACTGTCTGGACATCAATTATTTTTAAGCCCCCAATATGTCAGCCTCAGTGTTTTCCTGAAGGTACAAGTGCTGTTTTTTCAAGAAATATCTGAAACAGTAGGCGGATAATGCCTTTGGCTTGTTTGAGGAGAAGGGAAGCACCTACAGAAATAATAACTGGCTGGTGTTCTGCAGGCTGAGCTGGAGACATTACAAACAGCTGGGTTGCTGACAGATCATTTCCGGGCACACCTGCTCAAGGCCTTGGGAGACTGCAGCTGGAGGTCACTTGGTAAGGAAATGAATTACCTAGTTTGTGCCACGCCACAGGGAAAGATGTCTTATTTTCTCTGAAGGAAGCTTGCTCGTATGCAGTTTTATTTCTTTTTCCAGAAACTTGAGTCAGGCAGTTACCCATCTGCCTTGTGCCTGTCACCACCGTGGGGTGCTCTTCTTCTCAGGGGTTGTCTGGTGTCCTGGCTTAGGTTATATCCTGCACTGGGGCTTCTGTCTCCAGTTATCTTCTTTTTTTATTTTTATATTAATTACAGTTTGTTTACTTTGTATCCCAGCTGTAGTCCTCTCCCTCATTCCCTCCAAATCCAATCCTCCCTCCGTCATTTCCTCCCTGCCTCTCTCTAAGTCCACTAATAGGGGAGGTCCTCCTCCCCTTCTATCTGACCCTAGCTTATCAGATCTCATCAGGAGTGGCTACAATGTCCTCCTCTGGGGCCTAAAAAGGCTGCTCCTCCCTGGGGGGAGGGGCAGGTCAAAGAGCCAGCCACTGAGTTCCTGTTAGAGACAATCCCCTTTCCCCTTACTAGGGAAACTCACTTGGATACTGAGCTGCCATGAGCTACATCTGAGCAGGGGTTCTAGGTTATCTCCATGCATGGTCCTTGGTTGGAGAATCAGTCTCAGAAAAGACCCCTGTGCCCAGATATATCTTCTAACAGCCTCTGTTCCCATTTCTAGGTTATACTCATATACCTCCCAACATGCTTGCTTATATAGGGATTATGCTTCATTTTTCTTGGCTGGTTGTATACTGATGCTCAAATGAGGACTGTGGTGTTTCACCAGTATCAAATGGTAACAGACAGAATTTAGGATTAGCAGGGAATAGTAACAGGTTTAAGGAGAAGTTGAAGTGCGTTAACAGGATTGCAAGATAATAGAGATTTCTGAATTTTCAGGACCCAGATCTCATATCCTGTAACCATACTGAAGGTAATAACATTCCATTTTTAAAAATCATTTTTGTCAGGGCTACAGCTCTTTGTGGTGCTTTGAATAGGTATAACCCCCATAGATTCATATGTTTCAATGCTTGGCCATAGAGAATGACACTATTAGGAGATGTGGCCTTGTTGTAGTAGGTGTGGCCTTGCTCGATGAAGTGTGTCACTGTGGAGGTGGGCATGCTTAAGCTCTGCCCAGTGTGAAGTTTTAGTCCCCTTCTGCTGCCTGTGGAGCAAGATGTAGAACTCTAAGCTCTTCCAGCGCCATGCTTCCTGCCAGAATAATAAAGTATTAGAAATAAAAATAAAATGAGGCTTACAACAGGTTTACTATGAAAAGGGTTTATTAGGGGAGAAGGGGGAACAGGCGTGGGCTATGATAGGGGAAGGGAGAGGGAGAGGAGGAAAGGGGAGGAGGGGTAGGGGCGCCCCATAGAGAGGGTAGAGGAGTAAGAGAGAGAGAGAGAGGAATAAGAGAGTGAACACGTATCTGGTGGTCCTTTTATAGGTCAGGTAATAACCACGCCCCCAGGTGTGGCCACCTGGCTGGGCAATACATGATGTCATTGTTGCTAGGTAACCAGAAGGTTGTTGCAGAATACTAACATTCCTCCCTTTTTCTATAATTAAAAACTGAGGAACTTGGTCTGCTTTTCATGTAAGGCCAGTTAAAGTATATAAGTCTAGGTTCATTGGAAGCAGCTCTTAGTTGTCATGCAAGAGGTTATGAGAGAGAAATTATAGGAACAAAA
>CM053765.1:67927337-68007337 GCA_028658305.1 Pachyuromys duprasi | reverse complement strand
CAGGTGTGGCCACCTGGCTGGGTGATACATGATGTCATTTTTGCTAGGTAACCAGAAGGTTGTTGCAGAATACTAACATAAAGGACTGGACCTCTGAAACTGTAAATCAGCCCCAATTAAATGGTTTCTTTCATAAGAAAAAAAATACTTTTGTCAATCAACATTTTATAATACCTATTCTGGTCCTTTGTCAGTGGTCAATATCATCAGCAGAGGAAAAAAAAAAGTCACCACTGAGAAAAATATTAAGTCATACTTTTTTCTATACTTTTACTTTTTTTTAAATTAACATATAATTCCATAATTTTCCTTTCATGTTCCAAATACAACTCATAACATATTACTATATTTAAGAAACCAGACCCTGCCCTTTCCTTAGTCAAATCTATACTACCTGGTGATTTTTAAAAATTTTTTGTGTAATGTATAAGCACATAGTGTTGTATATGCTCATACACATATGAATATATATATATGTATATATATGTGTATGTGTGTGTGTGTGTGTGTGTGTTCATTGCTGACCACTTAATATTGGCTAAGTAATTATAGTACTCTTCTCTTGTATAATCTATTTTACCCTTTGCATTATTCCTTAGTAGCATGTAGTTCTTTGACTTGTTTTGGGACTTTGTGATATTTCTAGCATATCTCTTAGTCTTGTCTTTGTAAAAGACTTGCTTAGGTATTCATTATGTTTAAGCCTCATGGGTGTAGTATCAGTGACATTTCTAAGAAGTGTGATCTCACTTCAGACATCTTGATAATGTAGTTCTTACATTCTGCATAGCCCACTCTTCAAAGGTGTTTCCTGAGCCTTGGGAAACACTGCAGATGGGTAAGTTAGAGCTTGGGACAAGAACCACTTGATCTCTGCATTTTAATCATTTGTTGTATTCTGCTTCTCTTTTCTGGTTATCTTGAAACAAAAATTGTCTTTGTTGAGGAGTGAGACCTGTACTTATATGTAGATTCAAGAATAAATATTTAGCACCCAAGTGATGGAAACTGCCAATAGTCCCAGTTATGACTAACAAAGAAATATAACGCTAAGTGTATAACAGTGACACTCATACCTTCTTACCCAAAAGCTTCATGATTAGAGATAAGGCAAGCTCAGAAAGATGGAAATCCTCACTAGCACCATCCAGGCTTGTGAAGTCATGGCTCTCAAAGGAGCACCTACAAACACTATTTAGCCAAACCAGCATGATTCCTCACTGCATTCTAAACATGTATCTTCATACCATGATTTTCCTAATCAAAGCAGACGCTGAGACTCATGGCCAAACTTTGGGCAGAGTTCAGGGAATCATATGAAAGAAAAGAGAGTTAGTAAGAACTGGAGAGAACAAGAGCTCCACAAAGACCAAATATATCTGGGCAAAGGTGCTTGTCTGAGACTGATTCTCCAACCAGGGACCATGCATGAATATAACCTAGAACCCCTGCTCAGATATAGCCTATGGCAGCTCAGTGTCCAAGTGGTTACCCCAGTAAGGGGAACAGGGACTGTTTCTGACATGAACTTTGAGGCTAGCTCTTTGACCTCCACACCCCCCCGTGGGAGAAGCACTCTAGCTAGTGCACAAAGGAGGACATTGCAGCCAATCTCAATGAGACCTGATAAGCTAGGGTCAGATGGAAGGGGAGGAGGACCTCCCCCATCAGTGGACTTAGAGAGGAGCAGGGTGGAAATGAGGGACGGTAGGATTGGGAGGGATTTAGGAAGGGGGCTACAGCTGGGATACAAAATAAATAAACTGTAATTAATATACAAATTAAAAATTTAATTAAAAATGACTAATAGACCATTGTATTCTTCAGGAAATCCCAGGAAACTATAGGCTTAGAAAACCAAGGAATATTTGTTCCCTCTGCTAAAATAAAGCTCTACTAAGAAACCAAGTGAAAGGAGAGCCATCAGGCTTTCACTCTGCTTTTACTTAGATGTAGACCCAAATAAAAAGACCAATGCAGTTTTAACACAACCAGCTTCTAGATATCTACTTTGATTTTGAATGCAGATCTACTGGCTGTTGAAGGAAGGCTAAAATGGAATATTTGGTGGTAAACCTTATTCCTGCTGGTTTATAAGAGATAATATTTTCTTTGATTCCTTCTTTTCTTTCCAATGTTTTGTTGAAAGTCTTAGACAATGTACATCTTATGGTGAACAGAAATATTTATATGACTTTACCTCCTAATTTTGTGTCTTAGAATTTTCTTACATAATCCATCCTCACACTTTCACTTTTAAACCAAACTGTAAACTTTGCATTCTAGAGCATACCACAATTTTCCAATTATCTTTTCATTTGCATTGTATGCTTTCATATGATTAACATTAAAAAAAACACCTTTTTAGTTCCTCAACTAAAAATGTACCATTTCTAGATAATTGTTATTCACTTTACCTAAGGTACTCTATAAAGTGTCATTTCTCTAAACAATCTACAAAGCTACATATATTATTCAACTTAATCCATAAACCAACACTATTAGATAAAACCTATCAAAGTCTACTAATGAAAATGAGATTATTGTGCTATAACAATAAATATATCTCCAATCCATATTGCTAATTAGTGCTGAGTTGGAACATCAACATTAAGACATATAATCTGATTCTCTTAAAACTTTATTGTATTGCTTCCAGGCAACAACATGGAGCTTTCTACAACATACTCACTACTGCACCTAGTTACCACAAAGATATTCCAGAAATCTCCTGAAGAATAAATGGTGTCAGCCTTAAGTTTAAGAATTGGGAAAGAGACTTTTAAGGGATGAGGAATTCAGTGTGAAAAGGTCACCTTGAAAATAGCGACAAACAAAGGAATAAGACATTCCAGGATGACAGGACAGAATAAAGGCAGACATAAAGCATACTACAGAGCAAGAACTGCACTAATGATAGCACTACCTGAGCATAAAATGCCAAATCATTCACTTTTCATGTGGTAGATGATATGGAAATCGAGAGGAATTTCGATCAGAGTCCTAACATAAACTGAATTTTCATAGATTTCATTGAGAAAGATAGACTTATGAACATGAATTTGTAGGAGGCTGGGTTGGATAGGAAGAGGAACAGAACATAGGAGATGGTATATGGACTCACATGGTAGGTGAATTAGATACAATTTTACAGAGAGTTTAGAACAAACTATGACCGTCATTGAATTTACCATATAAAAGGAAGGATCATTCATGCACTATTTTGTAAATAAACTCTGTCACCTGGAAAGCATACCTATGGAGACTTTCTTGGAAGGACAGAAGTGCTGAGATTAAGAGTTGAGAAAAGATGAGCATAAAATATTAATAAATATGGATGAAGCTCTAAGTTTTTCTAGAATGTGTAAGTGTTTCTTAAAAGTACTTAATTATACCTCCATCCTCATTTATTTCTGTGGACATTGCATCCAGGCATATCCTACAATATGGTTGTTTAGTTATTTCCCTTAATTTAGTTTTTACTACTATTGTTGACTGGATTAATGCATTATTCTGTTTGTGCTTTCATAATAACCAAATATAAAAATGTGTATTGTTTGATGAATAACATTGAAAATATCTGACATGCACAGGACTCACCTTGAATTAGGATATCTAATACTGAAGGGTTTGCAATTTTTTTTATATAGTGGGAATGATGAAATTAAAAAAAAGTAAACCAAGGAAAAGTGAGTGTAGAGAAACAGCCAGTTTTCTGGGTGATAACATGCGTAGGAATCATTTTAATGACCAGAAGAGTCTCTAAAAATGTTTCTGAATGAGAATTCACATTTATCTTTAAAGTATCCAAGCAGGAGTCACAAGCTAAAATTTACCTTTTAGTTTATGGTTCTGCTGTTGCCTTTTCATATTTACCTTTTAAAAGTCAAGAGCTACAGGCACATGTGACACCTGGGTATAAAAAGACATGGGTCATATAAGAAGGTTTTGTGTATTCTCATGGGCACCAGAAACTAGTGGAAAGAAACAAGAGTAGTGCATAATTGACATCCTAATAAGACCTAAGATAAGTAAGCATAAAACAGTCAAAGAAATCTACCAACCAAACTACCTGAAATGTGTGATGTAGAAGAGGTTAGATTAAATTCTACACAGGAAAAATGAAAGGTTTGAGGCAACTTTTTTGTTGTTTTCTTTTTTTGGCTTTCGTGGTGACACTTTTTTCAGAGTGAAATCTAAGCTAGTGACCTGATTTAGCACAATGGATAAGTACAAAATGATAGTGAGTGAGATAAGTAAACGTGCACCACAGCAGTGGAAAACTGGAGGTTTCTCAGTTGATCACTTTTATTCCTACGAGTTAAAACATAATTGGATAATAGGAGGACTACTGAGTAAAGAGTAATATTTCAAAAATATGTTCGGATAACTATTAAAAAATGGATGACTAAAATATTGTCATATTTGCCTTGTACTCAAAGCATTATGACAAATGTCATGAAAATAATAGAATATAAAGAAAGAAAACCATAAAGCACAATAAGGCTTTATGTGTAAAGGTCAATGAAGATGTATTCCTGAGTGAGCAGAAGAATTTTCTTCTATTTTTCATAGTTGTAGACAAAGAAATTATCTAACAAGACATATCTTTCAAATCCTATAAATATTTTCTATGGAAGTAGGAGTTATGGAATTCAGGTTCATGGTTCATCATTATCGACCAAAATAATACACTGATCATATTGATGCAGGAAAGGGGTAGCACAAGGACTCTGCAAATGTGCAACAGGGACACAGAGGGTTTGCATCACAGTAATGAACCAGGTGAGAGTCAGCTGACTTTTGCTAACTTTGAAGACAGTGGTTGTGAGCCAACAACTGCAGAATGGCTCAAGCTAACAAAAGTAAAACAAGCTCTTTAATGTGAGAAAGCAAAGAAAGAAGTCAATATCTTTGGGCAGAGGGCAGGGAATCTTATGAAAGAATCTTATGAAAGAATCTTATGAAAGAAGGGGGAGATAGTGGGACCTGGAAAGGACAGAAGCTCCACAAAGAGAGCAACAGAACCAAAAAATCTGGGCACAGGGGTCTTTCCTGAGACTGATACTCCAACCAAGGACCATGCATAGAGATAACCTAGAACCCCTGAACAGATTGCAGCCAATGGAAGCTCAGTTTCCAAGTGGGTTCCCTGGTAAGGGTACAGGAACTGTCTCTGACATGAACTCAGTGGCTGGCTCTTTGACCACCCCTGAGGGGAAAGCAGACTTGCCAGGGCACAGGAAGACATTGCAGCCAATCCTGATGAGACCTGATAGACTAGGATCAGATGGAAGTTGAGGAGGACCATCCCTATCAATGCACTTGGAGAAAGGAATGGGAGGAGATGAGGGAGAGAGGGTGGGGTTGGGAGGGATTGAGGGGGAGGGTTATAGCTGGGTACACAAAGTAAATAAACTGTAATTAATATAAAAATTTAATTTAAAAAGATGTCAATATCTTCATCTTATCTGGAAAAATTGATATTCAACATATAAAATTCATAACATTAAATAATACATGCACAATTTTATCCATAAATTTCTTTTTATTATCTGATATACTATCAAAAGGAAAATAATACAGGAATAGAAAAAAATGTTCAGGTAAGTTAAAAGAATATAAGTGTATGCCAGTTATATTTTAGTAATCAGTTTTCTTCATTAAAGAAGAAAAACACTTTTTTGCTTTTATTATTTTTTGTATTAATTACAGTTTATTTACTTTGTATCCCAGCTGTACCCCCCTCCCTCATTCCTTCCCAATGCCACCCTTCCTCCCTCATCTCCTCTCTGCCCCTCTCTAAGTCCACTGATGGGGGAGGTCCTCCTCCACTTCCATCTGATCCTAGCTTATCATGTCGCTTCAGGACTGGCCACAATGTTCTCCTCTGGGAAGACAAATGGGATGAACATTGGAAACAGGAGAAAACAAGTAACAGGACAGGAGCCTACCACAGAGGACCCCTGAAAGACTGTTCAGCAGTGTATCAAAACAGATGCTGCAACTCATAACCAAACCTTGGGCACAGTGCAGAAAAACATTTAAGAGTATAGCATAGACAGTGTCAGTAGTAACTTTGAAGAAGTAGTGGGTAAATGTGGGAGTTAATCTCTAAATATAAGCTTTTGAACATTTTGCAATAATTATTTCATTACTTGTAGAAGGAACCAATATTTGTTTGGAAAAAAACCTCAAATATTTTTTTAGGTCATTCATCTCCACACACCCAGTGTCTTTGTAAGGAATACACAGAGGCACATTGATTGGGAGATCCTGGAATGAGGTACTGGCAGGAGCCGAGGACTCACTGCATTTTAGAACAAAGGAGAAAGTTGTTCAGAAAGCCATCTTTTCTTTTTGGATTACAAACCAAAAACATATCCAACTGTGGTGAGTTTTGATACTGTGAACATTTCCAAGAACAGTGATATAACCATAACTGAAGAGGTGGGGAGAGGAGAAGGAGAGGAAGGAGAGAGGGGGAGGGGGCCTTGGCACCATCTGTCAGCAGTTAATAGCTTTCTATAGCAGCACCAGGTTTAAGTGAAGGGAATCAGGCATTTGGATGATTCACCATTGCATCAGCTGTTGTCTTTTGAGTTTTACTCTTACTCATTATCTTTACTAGTAAAGGCATTGAAAGTCATGTTTTAGTCAAAGCAATTAGTGAAGGAAAAAAAATCACCACAAAATATGCACACAAAATTTAAAAGATCATAAATGAGTTGTCAAAAGCAAAAGAAAGTGAAGATGGTGACTTAATAGCATATCTTTAGTTTGGTATAACTTAGTCTTACTTACTAATTTTAAAATAATATATTTTGAATATGAAAATTGTCTCGTAAAACACACTGTTTAATAACTGACTGGACTCGCTGTATATTTATGCTTGAAATACAATTTTTAATTCTGTGTTGTCAATATCTCTCTACACATGGTAGATAATTTTTCATAATATGAATTTTACACTTTAGAATGAATTAATTATGTCTACACTGTTTTATACGTAGGACACTTCCAACTCTATTATCTTTATGATTTACATATAGGCCTCAAGAAAAACCACATTTAAAGCTTACTTGTTTTGTGAAATTGTATTGGCATAAAAGATATGTTGTTACAAATGAATATATTTGAAAATATTTTCAGTTATCTCATTTGATCTTAATATCAAGTGTTTGACAGTCCCAATCTTGTAGTCTTATTTTCAACCTTTTTGCAATACAACTTTATTTGCAGTTTTCATTCACTGAACTCTGAAGCATAGATTTGTGACAATTTCTTCAATTAAATAGTTGCTTTGAATTGGGATATTTTATTATTTGGAAATATGCTAGACTCTTAAAAATAATCACTGATTGAGTGAATGGCAGGTTGAACAAATTAAATTCAACATGTACTTCTCTTTAGTTACTACTAAATTGTCTTAATTAACAAGGAAGAAAAACAAACTTGAATGGACTTTCAAAACAGGAGGTTAATATACTAAATTGTGAGGGAACTTAAAAATTTCTAGTGTCCTCTGAAATGTCTAGTATTTAAATGTCAAGTTAATTGTAAATATACACAGATAAAGAATGCATCTCTGACCCTTAATTCTAAATCCAGAAGAAAATAATCATGTGTTATTATAGTATCACACTTTTATAGAGGGAATCCAAGAAACATAGATCTGGTTAACTTTTGCCTCTGTGTTTGATATTAATTATATAAGAGAACCAAGTAACTGTTCAGTCCTTCAAACAGCAAAAATACAGATGTTTAGCATCATAAATCCAAAATTTTGAAATTCCAAATAAATTTTTGGGCATTTAAGTTAATGAATAAATATTGTGCAAACACTGTACAATTTGAGGGACTGCCACAGCTCAAATTCTTCTATAAAGGAGAATTTTGAATAAGGTATTCTCAATTCACACATGATCACACACATGCAACAAACCAGCCTGTGCTGCTCTCCTGCGACATGGCCAGGAATTACTAGTAAAATTAGTAATTCATTTCCATGTATTATTATGGGGCATTGCAAAGAAGTGTGAACAACAGCACCAAAAACAGAAGAAAAGTTAACTGTATCTGTGTTTATAATCCTATTTCTTTCTTTCTTTTTTTTTTTCTTTCTTTCTTTCTTTCTTTCTTTCTTTCTTTCTTTCTTTCTTTCTTTCTCTTTCTTTTTTTCTTTATATTAAAGTTCATTCACATTGTATCCCACCTGTAGCTCCCTCCTTCCAACCCTCCCAATCCCACTCTGCCTCTCTCTTCTCCTCCCATGCCCCTACCCATATCCACTAATAAATGTTTTATTTATTTCTGTTAAACTATCATTGGCATACAGTTCAAAATATAGTTATCAAAAATTCTACATTCCCTACTACATCTGACCTATACATTTTTGTTAATAAAGGAGTCTCGAAGCTAAAATAATCAATTAGTTATACATGTTTGCCAAAATATCATTCATGTTATATGTCATGTACAGTGGAGAACTGTTAATTCAAAACATCCTGATTTCTCTTTAAAAATTTTAGACTGCCTACTGCAGCAAATTTTAGGCCTGGTAAACAACATTTGCTTTTGTTTAACACTAACATTCTATAATATATTTCTGAACAACTTATAGTATATCTAATAAACATACATAAGTCCATATGCAAATATATATTCCATATGTGTATGTAGATTTTGATAATAGGCATTCATATATTTTACATATATTTAAATTATATGTCTAAGTATGCATCCAAACAAAACATTGAAAGCAGGCGAAGACTTCATACAAGCCATGGCTATCTTTTTTTTTTTTTCACTTCATAGGTTTACCTGAATTATACTGACAGTTTGGTATGCTTTGCTTTTGGTCAGGATGGCCATAGGATCAGATTAATCATTGGAGTTACTGCCCTTCTGTACTTTTTGCTTCAAAGCTGTTGTGCTTTGCTATTCTATGTGCTTTTCTTTCTGTTTATCCTTTTAAAAGGATTATAAAACAATGAATCATGACCTTGTCTGTGAAAATCTCCCTGCCAACACAAAGGACAATGAAGCTGTGGTTCTTGCAGTGTATATCTGCCACATGTCAGACATCTCTCTGAAAAGAATTCTACCATCTCTTAGGTTTTTAAGATCTTTGGTTCTCACTGCCAGCGGAAACAGTAATGAAATTTTTCTATGACTGCCCTAAGGGAGACACCTTGTTCTCTTAGGCTGTATTAAAGACATAGCAAATGGGGAAAGAAGATTCCCCCATCCCCAAGGAATATGGAGAGATGGGTCAATACTAAAGAAGATCAAAGTCTAGGGTTCAATGTTTATTTTCCAAAACTTTCAGGAGTTACCCATGATTTAAGAATGTGTTTTTCTGCATACAAGTCAATAGTTTTGTTCCAGTAGGAAGAAAGGAAGGAAGGAAAGGAGAGAAGGAGGGAGGGAAGAAGAAAGGAAAATCAGACTACCATTAACCAGCTTTGTAGTTTGTAGCCACATGCTCAGTTTTATAGTTTTCTGGAAGGTACTATTGAGTCATGAAAGACTCTAGACACAAAGTCACATTTTTTTTTTTAAATTTCAGATGATGCCTCAATCAATGGAGAGATACAGAATGAGGAGTAAATGTGTCACCTTTACTTCTCAGGAAAACATTCCTAATTCTAACCTCAAAATCAGGAAGCCTTATTGATCCAGTTGCAAAAGGGATAGTCATAGGCAATCTCACTACATGGCATGCCTTGTGAAACAGAAAATGGCTCTACAAAGCAAACAAAGTAAAGAAGGAGCTGCACAAACCCCCACTATGACTCAGTTCACACTCTGCCCTGGGGTTTCATGGTTTTTCTTGAAGGATCAGTAAGGACAAAAAGATCATTATTTGATGATGGCCTATTTGAGCGATTTCTAAATTTCCATGGATAAAATTTTGATGGAATCATGAGTATTTAAACTCAGATGCTCTTGTAAAAATAAACATACAAGAAAGCAGCAAGAACAACAAAAGATCCCACACAACTTTCCTGAACAACTATATCTGTATAGTTATTTGAAAAGGTACTGTATGCTGAATGACTTCCTAAAACACGTGTTAATATGTGACTTAGAAGCTCACAGGCAGAAACTATTGAGAAATGGTTTTTAAGTTGTCATTTTCAAATGATGTATCAATAAAATAGACAAAAATAATAATGCTACAAAACAAAGTCATGTGAAAGAACAAAGAAGAGAATGATAACTTAAATCCCAGGAAGGACTACACATTCCTTTATTCCTATCAATAGAGGGTCTGGTGTGGCTAAGCCTAACAATTTGAGTTCCATTCCAAGGACTTGCAAAACAGAAAGAAGTAAGGACTTGTGCAAATTGTCCACTGATCGCTACATATATGTCCGAGCAAGAGCCTCCTTCAAAAAATATCAACATAATAAAAATTGTGTAACTTTTAGCAGTAATTCAAAAATTCCCCCCTTCCCCGCTGGCTAGGTTGGATAGCATTATGCTACAAATTTCACATCAGAGCTGGTGTTTGCATTCCATAAAACACGCTGAATAAGTAATCAATGGGCTATAGGAACAATGAAATCAATCAGTGCCCTGTACCGTATAATTAAATCCCCAGTAACCCGAAAATACAAGTAAAAATTTATCTGATATGCTCAAATCTGCAAGGAGGTAAAAAGGAATTAGTCAAAATTACTGCTTTTTCTGCACCTCTGTGCACCTTCCGTCAGCAGCCTGTAAAAAGAAGCATCAGTATCGCAATTGTGGTTCAACAAAGAATAATTACCTAGAAAATACATTAAATGATTTTGTTTCCCTGAAAATGCTTTTCTTTTCAAGACAAGCTATTTTTCATCCGTGATTGAGAATTTTAGTGATTGTCTTTGAAAGCTTTGCAATCCTAATAGTGCCATTGAAATAAATCATTGCACATCTGGTTATGATCTGTTGATTCCTTTATAATAATCTTAGGTCTTATATTCAAATGGCCGCATTACAGAACATAAGTTCTAAGAGAGTACACAGTACAATACTATCATCAAATGCAACACACCATGATTGAGCATGAATTATTGATAATGAGGTCATCCTTCAGTTTCTTCAAGTTGTACTCACATAAAATAAAAAAAAGTAAGAGAATTTATTATAGTTAGAAGAAGAAATACAATCACTGGGAATTGTTATATTGGAGAATTGAAAAATATATCATCAGGTAATATAACTTGTTGTCCATATTATCATAATGTCATCATAATGATGAAAAATTTGCTTAGATAAAATACCTCTAACAGTAGGTAGGCATGCAGACACATGGAGACAACTCATTAGTTTAGAAGCCATCTGCACGGTGAAAGATTTATAAAATGCCATTTTAGTTGAGGCATTATGCATTTGTAATTCCTGGTCATGTAATTTATATTAAAATAGCATATGTAATATTCATTCAATGATTGCTTATAATGAAATACAAATTAGCAGAAATTAATATTAGTTCAGCAGTATCATGAATTTGAACCTTTTGGCTGCATTCTTTTTTCCTTTTTTTCTTTTTTCTTTTCTTAATATTAGTTACAGTTTATTAACTTTGTATCCCTGCTGTATCCCTCTCCCTCATTCCCTCCCAATCCCACCCTCCCTCTCTCATCTCTTCCCTGCCCCTTTCCAATCCACTGTTAGGGGAGGATCTCCTCCCCTTTCATCTGACCCTGGTTTATCAGGTCTTTTCAGGACTAGCTGCAAAGTACTCCTCTGTGGCCTAGCAGGACTGCTCCTCCCTCGGAGGGAAGAGAGGGAGGGTCAAAGAGCCCGCCATTGAATTCATGTCAGAAGTAGTCCCTGTTCCCCTTAATAGGGTACTCATTTGGATACTGAGCTACCATGGGCTACATCCGAGCAGAAGTTCTACATTATATCCATACATGGTCCTCTGTTGGAGAAGCAGTCTCATAAAAGACCTCTGTGCCCAGATGTATTTGGTCCTTGTGGAGCTGCTATCCTCTCCAGATCATATTAACTCCCCCTTCTTTTTTATGATTACCTGTACTCTGCCCAAGGTTTGGTTATGAGTCTTAGTATCTACTTTGATACACTACTAGGTAGAGTCTTTCAGAGGCCCTCTGTGGTAGGCTTCTGTCTTGTTACTGGTTTTCTCCTACATCCAATGTCCATCCCATTTGTCTTTCTAAGTGAGGATTGATCCTCTTACCCCGGGTCCTCTTTCTTGTTTATCTTCTTTAGGTGTACAGATTTTAGTATGTTTATCCTATCTTATATGTCTATATAAGTGAGTATATATCCCTGTGTGTCTTTCAACTGTCTTCTTTTTAAAGATAAATTTTATTTTACCTTGTGATGAGTAACTTTATGTTGAAGGCTAGTTTAAAAGTTAAAAATTCCGTGTTTAAGGGATCTAAAATGCAAAAGTGCACTTCCAAACGAAAAATACTGTTAATGGTAACTCTTTGTAACTGCCTTGTCTTGTTCAATTTTAATAAAAACTGTTGTTTATGCAAGGTAATAGGTCATAAGGCCAACTAACATTCCAGCTTTGGTGAACAAAGCTTGTTTCGCAGTAGAGGATCTACAGCTTGCAAGAGTACAGAATGTACATTTGTGCTCTTTGACTTTAAGAACCCCTCACTGAGGTGTATGGGCACTACACTGGGAATGGTGAGTCCCAGGTGTAGACCTGGAACCATACACAAATACAAACCCCTTTGTTAATTGTTCATTGTCAGACTTGAGAATCTCTGAGTGACCCATATCCATAACAATATATATGGGCACTTTTTTTGCATGTAGGTATGTATATCACATGCATGCTTGTACAGTTAAAAGTTGTCAGAGGAAGTCTAATTCCTTAACACTAGAATTACAAGGGTTTGAGAATCAGTGCATGAATGCTAAAAACTGAACATGGATCCTCTGCAAGAGCAGTAAGTATGCTCAACTGTGAGCTGTCTCTCTGGCTCTTACAATTGCGTTAAAAATTAAAAAAAAGTTACACTCATATGATTTTAAGTCAAAAGTTTTTGAGGAAAAATATAATTAAGGAAAACCCATAAAATCTTCATAAGAGCAAAGAATCTAAATACCAAATATAAAATCAGCTATTTCTGCTAATGAAAATGGTAATGAGTCATTCATAGAAGGAAAAATCACTCTTTTGCCTTAGTTTTGTTGCTTTCTGTTTTATTTTTTTTTTGCTAGGTGACTTATAACTTATTTTTTATTCATTTATTTCAATTTTAATTTTAATTTTTTTAAATATTATTTATTATAATTTATTCACTTTGTATCCTGACTGTGGTCGCTTCCCTCATCTCCTCCCAATCATTCCCTCCCTCCCTCTTCTTCTGTTATGCCCCTCTCCTAGTCCATTGATAAGAGAGGTCCTCCTCCCCTTCTATCTGACCCTAGCCTAACAGGTCTCATCAGGACTGACTGCTTTGTCTTCCCTGTGGCCTGGCAAGGCTGTACCTGCCAAGGGAAGCAGAAAAGTTCACCTTGAATAAGATAACCCAGAAACAGAAACAAACACATAGTATATACTCACTCATAAGTAGTTATTAGACATATACTATAGGATAAACATACTAAAATCTATACTCCTAAAGAAGCTAAACAACAATGAAAACCCTAGGGAAGGAGCTCAATCCTCATCCAGAAGGGTAAATGCGATAGACATCAGAAGCAGAAGACAGGAAACAGGGCAGGAGCCTACTACAGGCAGCCTCTGAAAGACTCTGCTGCTTAAGGTATCAAAACAGATTCTGACACTCATAGCCAAAGTTTGAGCAGAGTGCCTGGGATTTTATGAAATAAGGGGGAGATAGAAAGACCTTGGGGGGGGGCAGGAACTCCAGAGACCAACAGAGCCAAAAAGATACTGGGCCCTGGGGTCCCTGCAGAGACTGATACTCCAAACCAAGGACAATGCATGGAGTTTTTAATTTTTAAATAAACATTTTTTTAATTTATTTATTTTTATATCAATCACAGGTTAGGTACTTTGAATCCCAGGCGAAGCCCCCTCCCTCATTCCTTCCTACCCTCCCACTCCCTTCCTCATCTCCCTCCTCCCCACCCCCTCCAAGTCCACCAACAGGGGAGGACCTCCTCCCCTTCCATCCAACCCCAGCTTATCCTGTCTCCTCAGGGCTAGCTGCAATGTCCTCCCCTGGGATCTAGCCAGTCTGTCACTCCCTGGCTTGTATGGGGGAGGGTCAAAGAGTCAGCCATCAAGTTCAAGACTGAAACAGTCCCTGTTTCCCTCACTAGGGTCTTCAGTCCTACACTGAGCTATCATGGGCCCCATCTGAGCGGGGGGTTCCAGGCCACATCCACACATGGTCCTTGATTGTAGAAACCGTCTCATACAAGACCCCTGTGCCCTGCTCAGCTTGGTCTTTGTGGAGCTCTTGTTCTCCCCAAGTCTCACCAACCTCCCCCAGATCTATCATTACTTCTCGCCCTCTGCCAGAGGCTTGATCGTGAGTCTTAATATCTGCTCTGATACATCGCTACATTGACTTTTTTTTTACTTTTGAAATAAGTTTTATTCAATGGTGGCTGGATTTGGGGGTGTATTCCACTCCTTCATTGTCTGGCACATGTCAATTACTAATAAAGGTCAAATATAATGTTAAGCATAAAGCAACAGAAGTTCAGGTCCAATGAGAACAGTGATAGTTCAATAATGTTGAGCTCTACCTAGAGTTTAGTATGTAAAATTAATAACAAAAAAAAAACATTAAGTACTTAATGCAGAGAAACACTTAAAGAAATGTTCAACACCCTTAGCCATCGGGGAAATGCAAATCAAAATGACCCTGAGATTTCACCTTACACTCATCAGAGTGGCTAAGATCAAAAACTCAATGACAACACATGCTGGAGAGGTTATGGAGAAAGGGGAACCCCCCTCCACAGCTGGTGGGAATGTAAACGTGTACAACCACTTTGGAAATCAATCTGGTGCTTTCTCAGACAATTAGGAATAGTGCTTCCTCAAGATGCAGCTATAGCACTCCTAGGCATATATCCAAAATATGTTCAAGCACACAACAAAATCATGTGCTCAACCATGTGTGCCATAGCTTTATTTGTAATAGCCAGAACCTGGAAACAACCCAGATGTCCCTCAACAACGGAGGGACATTTACACAATGGGATACTACCCAACAATTAAAAACAGCGAAATCATGAAATTTAAATAAACTTTTAATAAAATGTAAATAAAAACAACTTATTTTAAATATTTTCTTTATTTCTTGAGATTATAATTACAAGGTCCTATGCATCCCGGGCTGCCCTTTGTTAAAGTCCCTACCTGCTGTGGGGCATGGCTGCCATAGCCTGCCCTCCACCTAGGGACAGGGCTTCTCTCCAAAAGGCTCTTCACTGTACATGCAGACATTTGGTTCCATAGCCCCTTTTTTCTGCCCTTGCTCTCCCTTTGCCCTCCTCCTGTCATCTGCCTTCCGCCCCCAGAGAACGCTCCCCTTCCCGCTCCCTCAGTGTTCCAAGTAAACTTGCATTTATATAATATAGCTTCATCTCTGCATTAACTCATTCCGTTTTATTTAATCGATCACCCTTCATCTTGCTGTGTACAAACAGTGACTTGGAACTTCTGGTCCTTCTCTCACTTTTCAAGTGCTGAAGGTTTAAGCACGTGTCAGCAATGCTGGTTTATTCTATGCTAAGGATAGAATGCAGGGGCATTTTAATAGTCTGGGTACACACGACTAACTAAGATACATTTTGTCTTTGGGTTTTCTTGTAGTATTTCATAGTATGTTCAAAGAGCAGGAAAGAAGGCTCAAGGTCAAGAGACAGAGGCAGAGGGATAAGAAGAAGGCAACAGGGAAGATAGGAAAGGTGTAGCTGTCTCATGCCCTGGTGGGGTGGGGAGACACACATTACTGTGTCTGGATAAAGATACGACACGACCCAAAGAAAAATCGCAGTTAATAAAGTAAAGGAGAAAACCCTGTGAGCTGCTTAATTTTAATTGGGCAGGTTAATTGGATGAGCCAAAGGAGGGTTTTATTGCTGCACTTCAGTACTTTGATAGCTGGGCATTGATAGTCAGCCTTGGGAGGAGGACGTGGCGAAATAAGCGTAGAAACCTTGGTGGCTAGCTTTAGGAATGCAATTGAATGTTTTTGGACAAAGCAGAGGGAATGGGAGGGAAGGGCAAGGCCAGCCAAGAGCCATGTTTGCCATCTTTGAGCTGGTAGAGTCTTTTCTTTTCCAGAGTTTGTTTATTATACTTAGTGTTACATTATGCATCCTATTTCAATGCAAATAATTAGTTACTTTGGTTAAGGAAAAGTCTAGCTTCTCCCTATGGTGAGACAATGGTTTTACTTATAAACATATCTGTAACAAGAAATCTACATATAAAACTTCTGACTTATGTATCTCTTTCCATTTCACCTCTTTAAATTTTACCTTGCTTCTGTGAATCAATTACTATTTAAAAATACAGAGGGAAATGTAAAGAAGGCAAATAGCAGTCTACCCTACCTCCTCCCTGACTCTTTTTCTTCCTTATAAAAGGAAGGAGGTAAGAAAGGTTTCAAAACTAGCAAGATATCTGGACTTCCCAAATTTCTCAATCAAGGGGGAAAGCACAAGAAGGCTTCCCCTACCCTCTGTCCTCACTCCTCTTACATGGCCTCTTCCTATCTCCTGTGTTCTTACAACCCCAACAGGGAAATGCTGTGTGAATGTTTGCAGTCACGTTGATAATCAATAAAATGTGCACCCAGACTTTTGCTTTTGTTGTTTTCCTTAGTCTTAATAATATGCAGAATGAATTTTAATTCCAGTTAAGGAAGGATTGTTCTACCCAGGCTGAAAAGAAAAAAAAAAAAGGTAAGAAAGACTTTTCATGATACTGAAGTGGAGAGAGATGTGTGAATATCACTGAAGCACAAAGCAAAGTAGTTTTTAAGTGTCCATGTAAACTGTCCCCTAAAGTACTGCAAGGTACACAGAGGGAACTGGTCACGGTGGTTACAGGATCTATGCTTGCTTCTGAAAGCTGCTGTGAGTAGGCTCACATTCTCCCAGCTAACTGACAGAAGCATCCTCTGTGTTGCTAGGTCTTTTTCAAGAGGATCACTAAAAAAGATGCTTTTATCATGCAAAATGGAAGGAGTCTGGAAAATTTAAATTGCAACAGAGCAAAAGCAGAATTTATATTTATTAATTTTCCAAAGTAAATGTTCTAAGAGAACAGGTACTTCTACATATTCAGACAAAATACTTGTCTAATAGATGTTTCAGCTGCCTAAAATTAAGGTTACAAGAAATAGCAGCCACCAAGGACCCAGAAAAATAGCCTGGATGAGGAAAGCTAAGAGTTGGAAGTAAAATAGGGTTATAAAACTATTCTTTGAGTAGTTCTCTGGAAATATATTAAAGACAAAATTGACAGAGTTCTCTTGATGTTCTATTAGAATGATGCAATAAATCTCACATTGGCTTTGAATACAGATTTGTCTGGCTAGGAAAACTAAGACACTGAAGCAATAGCTAATATTCACAGATAGGACCTCATATGGGCTACTATGATGTCTCCACCAATGGACAAATGACCATGTGTGAGAAGACAGAGAAACAGAAAAGATGGGATAGCTAATTGGTTGATTGTTTTTTAATCATAACAAAATTTAAAAGAAGATATGTAAAATTCAGAAGTGCTTGGGTTAGACAAATTGATACAAGCAAAATATTTTCATTGTTTCTGTTGCCGCTGTTGTTATTTTTTCCTTTATAATGTGTTTCTATGTACCTAAAATATGTGTTCTGGTGCAACAGAAAAAGCATTTTTGCAGAACTGTACAAAACCCTGTCTGTTCCCTCTATAGAATCATGCTCATGCCTAGAAGCTCCTCAGTCTATAAGAAACCAACCCATGAAAATGCATTTTTAAGCCACAAGACCATTTGATGCTTCCTCAACAAATTATTACAACAAACCAAGTAAGAATTTTTATCTCAAATAGTTTTTCATAGATGAAATTGCTATCGTTCTATATTGAAAATGAACTTTTAGGACCCAGGAAGCAATTAGTTTGGGTTTTTTGTTTGGTTGGTTGGTTGGGTTCTCTGTTTTTGTTTTTGCTTTTCTGTGGAATTTTTGGGTTGTTTTTGTTTTGTTTTGTTTTTAATGACAAATACTCAAATCAAGGTGTGGTGGCACTTGTCTTTAATCTCAAGCCCGGTTCTCTGGAGGCATAGGAAGATATTAGCCTGAGTTCAAATTAGCCTGGCCTATATAAGAAACTTCAGGCCAGCCAGAGTGACATATTGAGATCCTGTCTCAAAAGCAATCTAGCATACATACATATAGTCAGTGAACAGAACACTGTTCTTATTGTGTAAAAATAAATAAATGTGATTAACTCTCTTCAATGAAAAAAATAAGAGATTTCATAGAATGTAATAGAAAATAAGTTTTTGTAGGCAACAGCACTATCAAAGTCAATAGCTGGAAGAAGATCTAAGGCCTGAGACAAGGGACAGACATAGGCGGAATAATATCAGCTTGGAAGATAGTGAATTAGAAGAGCGTGATAAACATCATTAGAGTCTTCAAGGAGAAATAAAACAAATGACACAATAGAGCCTCTCTTGAAGGAAAGTCAGGGCTTAAATTGTTTCTGTATAACAAAGTTTGGTAACTAATGTTTTAAGTACTGACCAAGGGCTTATATCTACTTGATAATAATGTTAATACTGAAGCAGACCTTGCTCTAGTCACTAAGGTTACAGATCTTAATTATATTGGAAGAAAGGGAACAAAAGAGCTACATATTAGGACAATAAATATTTACTTGTTGCAGTTAAGAAACTGCTAGTTCTCTGAATCTTGAGTTAAGCTTTTGCTTGTTGGTACCATTAGTTTTATTGAAACAGGATTTTATTTTGTAGTTCAACCCAACCTCAAATCAGTGTTCCTTCCCATTTGCGTCCCCAGTGTTCAAATTACAGGTGAGTTCCACCAGATTTTCTCAGCTCCATCATCTTTCTGACCTCCCCAAAAATAATTCAGCGGAGACAAGGAGTGCATAGTGTAAAAGATAGATATTATTTCAGAGTGTGGGTTCTGGGAATCTCAAGATAAAAGAACAGACAATGCCAAAAAGACCATTTCTTTTTTTATATTTTAAGCTGACATTGTGTACATCTAAAGCTTATAAAACAGGAAGCTTTTTTTTTAATTATTATATTCCGTCCTATCTAGGTGAATGACAGGTCACTTTCTATCAAGGGCTACAACAAGAGGATGATGGTGTAACCTTGTTACTTACCATAAATCCACTGTAATCTTACAGGCTTTAGTACCTCTGGAAGCAGCAGTAGGTTATAATCTATTGATGAATTTTTATGTAATTCAAGGTGTCATTCCTCTTCTCAGGCCAGTAATGAATAGACCTGGATTCTATTCATTTAGCCAGTAATCCTATTCTTGCATGTCCCGTCCTTGGTTACACAAGCTACTGACTATGAGAGAGAAGTCTATATCCCCTAATATCCCAACACTTGTTTACATTTTGCTCTTATAAAAGAAGAGGGAGATAGAAAGGCCTGGAGGGGACAGGAGCTCCACAAGGAGAGCAACAGAACTAAGAAATCTGGACCCAGGGGTATTTTCTGAGACTGATATTCCAATCAAGGACCATGCTTGGAGATAACCTAGAACCTCTGCATAGATGTAGCCCATGGCAGCTCAGTATCCAAGTGGGTTCCCTAATAATGGGAACAGGGGCTGTCTCTAACATGAACTCAGTGGTTGGATCTTTGATCACCTGACCCTGAGGGGGGAGCAGCCTTACCAGGCCACAAAGGTCAACAATGCAGCCAGTCCTGATGAGACCTGATAGGCTAGGCTCAGATGGAAAGGGAGGAGGACCTCCCTTATCTCTGGACTAGAGGAGAGGAGGAAGAGAGGATGGGATTGGAAGTGGACAAGGGAGGGGGCTACAGCTGGGATAGAGAGTGAATAAATTGTAATAAATAAAAAGAAATTTATAAAAATAAAATAAGATGTATGTATCTCTAGAGACTGTAGGACTGTAATGAAATGCTCTGTAAACAGGTTTGTTTTGGTGCTATTTGTAGGGTTTTATCATAAAATCCTCATGTAGACATGCTAAGGCCCACCCTATGTTAAATATAAGTGTGTCTTACATTACTAAAGGGACTTGCATAAAATCATACACACAGTATAAAGTAATTCTCAAATTTGTATTTCTTACTAGAAAATTGGGATGAATGTATAGATAGTACATAAAAACGTATTTGCACTTCTCTAGAGAGGTTTTTACATGTACTTCCTCTCATCAGAAATATTTCTGCTAAATAGAAATGATGCAAACTTCTAAAAGCTCTCTAGAATAAATTATTCTCAAATGGGCACATTAATGATTCAAGTATGAAGCCTGCCATAAAGAAAGAATACCAATTTGTAAACTATTCTTCAAAGGGAGAAACATCCTTCTTAATATAGAGACTATTAAAATTTAAAGCACTCATTAAATATTTAAAAGTCATAAAGTGAAAAGAATTCTCTAACTCTTTTAGCATACCATAAAGAACTATCATAGATAACTGGAGGAATCAAGTAAATTGAGAAATTATAAAGAGTTAAATAATTCATAAATATTACAGAATCTTAAAATTTAAAAATTTTCATAATACATTATTTAATGAATTTTAATGAATTTGTGTACTTTCTAAAGACTATGAAATTCATTAGACCAAAATGTATTTCAAAAAAACCCTGTACTCATAAGACAAAAATGATGAAATTAAAAAGAAATCAATACTGTAGAGGCTAGAATGGTAATGACCTCATAGTTTCAGATACAGTTAGTACTAGTCAGTGGTACTGCTTGGAATGATTAAGAAGTTTTGCTTGAAACATCTCTAGAAGTGGACAGTGAAAGTTCATCGTTTTGCTCCAGTTTCATCTCTTTGCTTCAGGTGAATGTTTTAAGACTTGGTCTCTCAACTTACTGCTCCCTCCTGTGATGGACTCTTCACTCTTCAAATAGTTAAGCCAAAATAAAATTATCAATAAATTCCTTTTATCACCAATTTTTAAGTCGCAGCAACAAAATAGTTACTAATACAAGTACATAAGAAAAAATCTCTTCATTTCCTCATTTTTGAAATGAGATTGCATTAAAATAAATCTCTTTCATAAGCTCATCCAGAATACTAACTACTTGCAACATACATCAAACAATAACGCAAAAATGAAGGTCATGATTGTCCAACCCAGGATGATAAAATGACTACAATGCTTTTCACCACCATACTGTTGTAGAATAAATGGTATGTATTAATTTTTCAGAAGCAGGGAATCTATTAGAAATGTAGAACCATTCAGCTTTTAATCCATGTATCTTCATCTAAGAAATTAAGAGATTAATCTTCTTCTTTGTGTTCATCCCTGTACATGTATGTTTACATTTTTGTGGGCCGGTGTGGAGAGAAGAACATAACCTTATATGTTGTTCCTCAGGAGACCACTGTGTTTTGTTATTTTGTTGTTGTTGTTGTTTGTTTTTGTTTTGTTTTGTTTTCCTTTTTTCTTTTTAAAATTTGTTAACTCATTTATTTATTTGCTTATTTATTTAGCTATTTATTTATTTAGCTATTTAGCTATTTATTTGGTACCCTAGTAAGGGGAACAGGGGCTGTCTCTGACATTAACTCAGTGGCTGGCTCTTTGTTTTATCTCTCATATGAATAGGGTTTGATGTTTTCCCTAGACTTGTAGCCACTGAATGCCAAGGAATCACTCCGTATTTGCCTTCTGAGCACTGGAATTATAAGTGCATGATACTTCATTGAAGTGTGTTTTCTCTGTGAGTTCTGGAAATGGAGCTCAAATCCTGATGGAAAGTACTTTCTTGACTTAACTCTCTATGCCATGAAAAGGCTATTTTTTTATGGACTAATAGATAAGTAACAATTAAATTAAATTAAGTTAAAAGCAATTTATTTAAAAAGCCATCTGTAATTTAAGGTAGCTATTCTTCCAAATAGAATTAATGTGTATCTACATGTGTAAAGTAAAAATCCAAGAAAATTTTGTTTAACTTTAAACATGCAAATGTTACACATAGTAGATGACAACATAGTGATAGAATACGTCAGCAGACCCATAACTGCTCATTCATTAGCATTCACACAGCTACCCAAAGGGGGAATGTGAAGTCACAGTATTCAAACAGATGGAAAGCTTCTAGCACTAACCATAAGATATTGGTTTTTATCCTTGTACATTAAACAGAATAAGGACTGAAATACATGCCTTATTATAAATATTTTCAATCTACAAATTGGGGCTTAATAAATTATCCACTTTAGAAAACAAAGTTTAGCCTAAATTGACTGTCATCTGGGAAGCTCCAGCCAGCAGAAGATCTGGACAAGTCCTGGGACTTGCAGCCAAGCATGAGGCAGAACTCTGGAGGTTCTGTGGACCTGTTGAAGGAAAGATGGAAGGACCTGGAGCAGACAGGAACCTCACTAGAAGACCAAGCAGAGACAAGGATGTACATATTAAACACGTATTATAAATCTGATTCTCTAGTGTTAACTCTGTAACATTTATAGGCATTTAAGAATTTTATCATATCTTTGTTTTTACAAATATTTGCTGCTCCTCTTGGGCCACTCATGTTGGTCTAATGCTCTTGTAGAATGGATACAATTTACCCTTGCTCATTCAAATGCTGATTTTTCTACCCTACTATCTGGTTTCAATCAGGACATTGCATTGTGATGCTTAGCATCACCTGTCTCAAGTTTGTGTAAACATGCCAACATTTGTTCTCTGTATAAACAACCAGCCACAATGCTGAGCAATGGAGAGAATAGGATGGGACATCCTGGTCCAACAGGGGAGGAGAAGGAAGTGAGTGAGAGGAGTTGGAGAGGAGAGATCAGTAGGAGAGGACTTGGAACCACCAGGAGAGAGGAACCAGACCTAAGATATGAGCAAAAACAAGTATAATGTGGAAAAATCTGAATGGGAGCAGTTCTGCGGGCTTGGAGGTTTAGGATGGAGTAACCATTGTCCAGCATTGTGCTCTAGGTTAATTAAGTAAATCCTAGTCTCTGTGTGGTGATTTGGGTGTACAGTTGGTTTAGGAATAACCACTGTTTAACTCAAAGATAAAACAATAATAAATATTAATATTCAACAACACACACACTTAGACATGTTACTAGCTTTGCATATACAGGGTGCTACTTATAAGTAGACCTTCAGCAGGTGGCTTTACAAAGTTCTCTTATCCCTGTGTGTAGACAAGAGTGCTCCAGTGAGAAGCATTTTCCTTGTCTGGTTCTAGGGGCAAAATAGGAATGGAACTACATAGAAGGAATGCCAGTCTATCTATGTAGAAATAACCTCTAATATAACACTATTGTATGTTGGTGAAATCTCTCTCCTGAATCTTGTCTAGGTACTTCTTTCTTTCTAATTACTTTGTGTTAGCATCCACAGAGGTTTTCATACACATTTTGTTTGTTTGATCATACCTGCTATCATTTATTTCTAAATATCTCTTTCTTTGCTGTAGCTTTCACATCTCACATTCTATCCATCTACTTTTCTGTAGTCTTTCCCAATTTCTAATCTTAGAGACTCTTTTTTTTTCCCAAGCCACATGAGATAATTTCTCATTTCCTGATTTTCACTTACATTTTTTTATCATCTGGATACACACTTAATCCTTAGAGTCAGAGAGAACAGATAATATTTGGGTTTTGATAAAAGGTAATCTGGCTTAAAATAATATTTCTACTAGCAAATATTTCCCTGGAATTTTTATTGTTTTATTTTCTTTATAGCTGAATAGAATTCTCATTGTATAAGATCATAATTGTATCATCATTCCATTAGTTTAACATATAATCAGTTTGCCAAAATAACAAACACTGTGTAAGAGTCTCCTCAGTAAGTCCTTTGGATACTTGCCTAACAGTGGTGTACATGAGTCACATGCAATTATGATTTTAGTTTTTTGCTAACACTCCACTCCACAGTGATTCTTATAATGACTGCAAAATCATACACTCCCACCAAGAGCATTTATGAGTTCATTCTCTTCTCTCACAACCCTACAAGCACGTGTTTTCATGAATGTAAGGAAAAATAATCACTTAAGTATAACTACTTATTTTTAATTAATTTTTATTAATTTTGTTTCTTTTAATTTTTTCAAGTTTTTCACTTTATATCCCTATGGTAGCCCCTTCCCTCTTCTCTTCTAGGTCCCACACTTCCTTCCCTCCCTTTCCTAGTCCTGAGAAATGGGGGCACTCCTCCCTTATCAACTAACCCTAGCCTATCAAATCTCACCAGGAATGTCTGTATCCTCTTCCTTCCTGGCCTGGCAAGACCTCCCCACCAGGCAGATGTGATCCAGGAGCCAGCAAAGAGTCCATGTAAGAGATAGTTCCTGTTCCCCTTACCAGGGATCCCACATGAAGACTGAGCTGCCATCGGCTACATCTGAGTAGGGGTCCACTCCATGCACAGTCCTTGGTTGGTGAATCAGTCTCTACAGGGCCCCGTGGGCTAATGCTTTTTGGAACTTTTGGTCTTCTTATGGAGTTTCTGTTCCCTCTAGTTCCTTCTATCCCTCCCCACCCCTTTCCACAAGAATCCCTGTGCTCTGCCCAAATTTTGGCTGTGAGTCTCTGCATCTGCTTCTATCCCCTATTGGGTGGAGTCCTTCAGAGGATATTTATTGTAGGCTCAGGACCTCTTTCCTCTCTTCAACTGCTTCAGGTATCTATTCTATTTTCCCTTCTGAAAGAGAATTAAGCATTCTCTGTAGGGTGGGTTTTTTGTTTTGTTTGTTTGTTCATTTGTTTGTTTGTTATTTAGCTTCTTTAAGTCTGTGGATTGTAGTATGGTTATCCTGCATTATGTGGCTAATATCTGCTTATGTGTGAGTATATATACCATGATTGTCTTTTTGAATCTGAGTTACCTCTCTAAGGATGATATTTTGAGATCCACCTATTTGCCTGCAAATTTAATGATGCCCTTGTTTTTAATAGCTGAATAGTATTCTATTGTGTACCACAGTTTCTTTATCCATTCATCAACTGAGGGACATCTGGGTTGTTTCCAGTTTCTGGTTATTATGAATAAAACTGCTATGAACATATTTGAGTAAATGTCTTTGTTGTATGGTAGAGCATCTTTGTGTATATGTCCAGGAGTGGTATAGCTGGGTTTTGAGGTAGAACTGTTCCCAATTTTCTGAGGAAATACCAGAATGATTTCCAAAACGGTTGCAAAAGTTTGCACTCCCACCAGCAATGGAGAAGTGTACCCCTTTTTACACAACATTGCCAGCATGTGCTGTCCCTTGGGTGTTTGATCTTAGCCATTCTGGTAGGTATAGAATGGATTCTGAGAGCCTTTTTTGTTGTTGTTGTTTTGCAATTCCCTGATGACTCATTACTTTCTTAAAGTGTTTCTCAGCCATTCACTATTCCCTGTTGGAGAGTTCTCTCTTTAGCTCTGTACCCTCTTTTTAAAATTGGATTATTGGGTTCTTGGTGTTTAATTCTTTGAGTTCTTCATATGTTTTGTATATTGCCCTTCAGTTGGGTGTAGGGTTGATGAAGATATTTCCCTAGTCTGCCGGCTGTCATTTTCTATTGCCACTGCCCTTTGCTTTACAGACTTTTCAGTTTCATGAGGTCCCATTTCTTAATTGTAGATCTTAATACCTGGGCTGTTGATGTTCTGTTCAGTAAGTTGTCTCCTGTGCCAATGAGTTCTTTCCCCCGTTTTCTTCTAACACATTTAGAGTGTCCAGTTTTATGCTGAGGTATTTACTCCTCTTGGACATTAGCAGAAATGGTTAAAATGACAATCCATTTTACCACTCTTTAATATTTGTCTAGTATCCTAAAAGTATTGTGATGCTATTAGGTATAATGGAGGAATGACAAAATAATAACACAGGGGGTTCAAGTCTGAGTATGCCACACAATTCAAAGTAGCTGCTGATAAACAAAAAATTGATATTTCCATAATTGACTTCAGATGACACTCTTCAGTTCAATATTTGTACAGTAACTTATTTTGTGAAAGAAAGGCAAATCAATCTTCACACAGATATTTCTTCCTGTCTAGTGAGAAAGATAAGCATACTGTCTAGAACACAGAATTTCTGAATCAAAGTTAGTGCCTAGTCAAAACAAGATTTGAGAGCTAAGTGGTTGGAAATATAGGAATGGCCACCATGTCTTTGTTTTTCATCTTATCTCAAGACAGATTTTTAAATTGACATTTAAAGGAAAGAGCATGTTAGCCACATTAGATAGAATGATCTAAAATAGGGCATTTAAAGTTGTAGTTAACATTATAGAGTATAGAATATAATTAACATTAACTATTTCTTCTGATTTGGAAGTATGTATGATATCTATAAGTAATAAAATAATTATTTTACTTAGTTTTTCAGCAGAAATAAATATTTATTTTCAATCTATTATTAACTAGACATAGTGACATATGATAACTTTTTTTTTGTAATTACCACTAAATATAGCTGTAATAAAGGTTTTTGTTACTACAGTCTTATTTCATCTTGTCTTACTTTTACTCAGGGGAATACCTACCCTTAAAAACAGTAAAATACCTTACAGGTCCGTGTGTTATTTTACAGGGCTCCTTACATCTCAGTTTCAGCATTCTTCTCTATGAGCATCTCTTGAAATAGCTGCCTCTGGCTTGCTTTAAATACTGTGTCTATTTTATGCTCTTGTCTTGGAAATCATGTCCCTCTATGTCTTCCTTGTTTATATATGGATTTTTTTCTTTTAAATTTTCTTTTTTACTTTGCTGAAATAATGTTAGTGCTATCCAGTGTTTCTTAAAAAACTTAAATAACACTTCTGATCAAATATGGTATAGTTGATAAGATTTTGTCCCTGCCTTGTATCAATCACATTCCTAAAAGAATTTGGTTAATATAGGATAGTACTTTCATACAATATGAACTAACAGTCTGATCCTACATGAAGAAGCTCTCAAACTCGCTATAAAAGAGTATGCTCTATGTACCTTTTATTTTTGTACAGAGGATTATTGAGTGTAACATTGATTAAACAAATTAAATTCATTGAAATCACACGAAATAATCTGAATAGTCAAGGAATACATTTATTGATTTTTATGGATAGAACAATAAGTAAGAAATGAATCTCATAACATATAGCCGATCTTTAAATAAAAGCTTGGGGAAAGAAAACATTTTAAAAATGTGTTGATATACTGAATACACCTGTGTAAGCATCTACAGTAAGAAGAGCTCCAAAGCTCTGGGAGTGCTTCATTCCACCTCTAATGTTGAAAACGTTATTTTCCTTCATTGTTATTTCTTTCCTTTAGTGCTTTTTGTTTGGATTGTACATATTAACTGATACCTTAGCTGGCAGTTTATGCTTCTGTAAGGGAAATTCTGAGACTGGGCAATTTATTTAAAAGGGAATTTTGTTTCCTCATGGCACTGGGGGCTAAGAAGGCCAACTTTAAGGTACAAGTACATTTATTATTTAAGGAAAACCCCGTAACTGCCTTCAAGGTCTTCTGAAATGAATGTCTTCTTAAGGCAAAAAAGCTTAGGAAACGAAATCAATTTTTTCTAATACTCATTTTAACACAGAGATCTATTCATGAAGACATTTTCACAGCAAAATCACTTCCCATTAGTCCCTAATAATAATACCAAATTGAGATTAATGTGTCCAGATAGATTTTGCATGGGTAACAGTCAATCCATAATAATTTTAAGCTTGTGAGCTAGAGAGATGGATTAGCACTGAAGGGCATTTGCTACTCTTCTAGGGAACTCCCATTGGTTTCTAGACCCCATAGAGCAGCTCTAGTTAAAGTGAATCCATTTTCCTTTTCTGGTCTCAGTGGGGCCAAGCTCACACACATGGTACATTTATGAAGGCAAAACACCCATACACGTTTTTTTTGTAAAAGAAAATTTTGTGAACTCTAAGGTTTTTTGTTTCCTTTTTAATTTATATTTTTGTCTTTTTAAAAATTTATTATTAGTTACAGTTTATTAACTCTGTATCCCAGGTGTTTCCCACTCCCTCATTCCCTCCCAATCCCACCCTCCCTCCCTCATCTGCTCCCTGCCCCTTTCCAAGTCCATAGATAAGGGAGGACCTCCTCCCCTTTCTTCTGACCTTGGTTTATCAGGTATCTTCAGGAGTGGCTACAAAGTCCTCCCCTGTGGCCTAGCAGGGCTGCTCCTCCCTTGCAGGTTGGGGAGGTCAAAGAGACCGCCATTGAGTTCATGTCAGAAATAGTCCTTATTCCCCTTACCAGTGTACCCACTTGGATACTGAGCTACCATTATATTTTTATTAATTACAGTTTATTCACTTTACTTCCCACCTGTAGCCCCCTCCCTCCTCCCTTACCAATCTTTCCTTCCTTCCCTCTTCTCTATGCATGCCCCCTCCAAGTCCACTGATAGGGGAGATCTTCCTCCCCTTCCTGCTGACCTTGATCTATCAGGTCTCATCAGGAGTGGCTACATTGTATACCTCTGTTGCCTGATAAGGCTGCTTTTTAAAAGTTATCTTTAAATAGCCCTACCACCATGATTGTGTTTAGAAAGCATATATCTGAGAGCTCTAAGGATACAACTTTATATTAGAAGACGTGCCTACTAATGTGAAATGCCCTGATTTTTGACTCTGATATAAATAATAATATAACTTATTGGAAAAAGACTTTGGTGAAGATGTTTGTATAAGTTAATATTTGCTTGGTGTGTTGATTTTGAGCTGCAGATGAACATTTAGGGAGAGGATGGAGATATATTCCATGTTTCTAGCCAATTATAGCTGTGGACTGAGTTCAGAGCCAGAAATGGCAAGAGCCCCTGTCTCTACAATTCAGAACAATAAAAAATGTCCAGTAATAGCTGAGGATGCCTGCTTATGTGTTTTCGGTTATGAAAGCCCCAGTGGCTGCCATTACAATGGAGGCTTTTGCTATTTGTTCTAGTTCAATGACTGTTGCTATGATAAAAACAAAAACAAAAACAAAACCACCCTCTGAAACAAAACAGAAATTCAGAAGAGGACAGGATTTATTTATTTTAATTAATTATTAATTAATTTTATGAATTAGAGTTCATTTACTTTGTATCCCATTCCCTCCCATTCCCAACCTCTCTCCCTCACGCTCTCTCCCTCATCTCCTCCCATTCCCCTTCCCCAAGTCCACTGATAGGGGAGGTCCTCCTCCTCTTCCCACTGACCCTAACCTATCAAGTCTCATCAGGGATGGCTGCATTGTCTTCCTCTGTGGCCATCTGAGGATGCTCTGCCCTCAGGGGGAGGTGATCAAAGAGCCAGCAACTGAGTTCATGTCAGAGACAGTCCCTGTTCCCATTACTACTGAACGCTCTTAGTCACTGAGCTGCCATGGGCTGCGTTTGTGCAGGGGTTCTAGGTTATCTCCATGAATGGTCCTTTGTTGGAGTATCAGTCTCAGAAAAGACCCCTGTGCCCAGATATTTTGGTTCTGTTGCTCTCCTTGTGGAGCTCCTTTCTCCTCCAGGTGTTTCTTTCTCCTCCTTCTTTCATCAGATTCCCTGTACTCTGCCCAAAGTTTGGCTATGAGTCTCAGCAGATGCTTTGATACCTTGCTGTGTAGAGTCCTCTGTAGGCCTTCTGTGGTAAGCTCCTTTCCTGTTGCCTGTTTTCTCCAATGTCCGATATCCAGTCCCATTTGCCTTTCTGAGTAAGGATTGATCATTTTAACCAGGGTCCTCCTTCTTGCTTAGCTTCTTTAGGTGTACAGATTTTAGGATTTATTTGACTTATACTTCCAGGTCACAATCCATCATTGAGGAAAGAAAAGCAAGGAAGGAGGTCAAGATCAAATTAAAATAGAAACAACTAAGCAATACTGCTTACCAGCTTGTTCATTATCTTATGCTAAACAGGCTTTCTTATACACCAGCTTTCCTAGTGAAATCAAGACAATGATCCCAGCTGACCAAAGTCCAATCACATTGAGTCAATCTTCAGGCAAGGCTTCACCTTCCCAGGTGGCTCTATGTTGCATCAGATTGATAATAAATGCAACTAAATTGTCTTTTTGTTTTTTAATCCAAAGTAGTTGATAAGACTCTCTTTCTGAAAACCCTGCACATTTTCCTTTAAAGATGTAGAGAAATCAGCCTGGAACTGAGCTAGAAACTTGTTCTCCTGTGGCTAACTTTCAAAGTTCCAAAAGGTGCTGTATTGGCTACTGAGAAAAGGTATCAATGACCTTATTCTATTGTGAAAACTATGAAATGCAATGCCATTTTGTGTGCACCAATTAAATCATGACGTGGTTGAAACTGGGAAAACTAACTGAGCTCTGATTAGATTTGTGGATCACTACATGAGGGAATTCAGGCCGGCTACTCTAAACTCAGTCAAAAATCACAGCTGAGAACATAAGCCTAAGAAAGAACTTACTATTGTTCTGTAACCAGTTGCAATGGTGTCAAACTACATACTAAATATTTATGTTTCTATCAATAGAAAAATGCTCCTATTAGCCTTAATCAGAAAGGTTTCCCCTTGGAATAAAATTCAGTGATGTGATAGATTTATGACTGTTCTAGGTGCTGATAATAAATGACATTTCACTGCCTTGACTTTTATGGAATATCTAAACCCCATCCTTTACGTCTCAAGGGATATTAGGTAAGAGAAAACAATAAATACTAGAAATTAGGAAGAGAGGATGCAAAACACAGTTTTCTGGCTATAGGACAGCCATTGAGGTCCCAAGCCCATAGACAGTGTTGCTTTTTCACTGCCTGTATAAGCCCTGGCCTGTCAACAGTTAATCGTGCATCAGAGCTAGATTCAGAGGGTCCTACTTCTCCTTACAAAACTTTGGTGCTTGTAGATTATGAAGAAGGCTCAACTATTGTCTTCAGTTGTATTTTTGTGATTGAGTCCATTAGGCTCCTATAGACAGTGACAAATCATGTCACCCAGATGGCCTAGATTAAACTCGCTAAATCAAAACATGAAGTAAAAGAGACATGAATTGGAGAAAGGAACATATAGAGAAGAGTGGGTGTTGACCAGGTGGGAGGGGAATAGGAGAGGATGAGGTAAACACTTGTTATTGTCATCTTGGAAATTTTCAAAGAATAAACATAATGGTGATCACAGTTAAAATAAATAGGGACCAAGGTTGTATTCCAAACTCCTGAATTATAATCTACTGAAATAAAATGGCAAGGTGTCAGGAAGCCACATTTTTAAATCATTGTATTACCATGTGGTCTCACAGACATCTAGGGAACAAAAGGTCCTTATAAGCAGTCCAATTAACACTGAACAAAACCACAATATGTATTCAATATACTAATTATTTTTATTTAAATAATCAAGAGATGAATGAGTAAACAAAATAACTATCTCACAGAAATGGACAGATTAAAAAATCAACAATACACAAAAGATAAAGAAAAATTATAACTAAATATGCATAGTCAAGCCATGATCTACAAAATTCTAAAGCTTTAAACTCAAGAATTAAACATTAAGCAATCAATCCATAACGCACACACTCTGACTCACACATATACACACTCACATACACTTATACATACGAAAAATTTCCAGTTTATAACAAAATGAATCAGTGCAAGCATGAATCTTGAGCACTCATTTGCAGCATAATGAGGCACTCTATCTGCTGCCTACATGTCCAAATTTGCATTAATTTTAGTACCTGAATGTTACTAATAATTTTAGTTCCATTTTTAGTATATCTGAGAGAAATTTTGTACAGCCAATCTGTTCATGACTATACACGTTAGTGGTGCTTACTCCAGTTCAGAAAAATTGAAACTAGTCTTTCTTTCAAATAGCTATGTTTTCAAGCACAGGACACGCTGGGATTTGCCATTCTGGCTGCCATCACAATTACTCCTATGACAGTCTATGCACAGATGCTGAATGCGGGTAGCCATTACTGGCAGGTTACACTGGCAGCTCATACAAATGAGTAATCATTGGCTCATGATCACCTCGACTCCCTAGATCATTGGAACAGCCCAGCTGGACAAGTCTGAAATCTAGCTAACGAGGGGGATTTGTGTGTGTGTGTGTGTGTGTGTGTGTGTGTGTGTGGTTTTATTGTTTTTCTCTGCTAGCTATGAAACAAAGTTCATAGCATTCATACCACTGTCTTTTAAAATTTGTATTTTAAACTTGATAAATTTCTTGAAATCTTTGCTCTTATCTGAATAATAAAAATAAAATGGCACTGTTCACATAGCATGTAAGGGCACCATTCGGTACAGAATTTAAGACTTGGAAATCCATGCTTAAAGGGAGCTTTGCATTCTCCTATGATGTGCTGTAACTACAGCTAATGAATAGCATCAGAACAGCTGCTTACTGTGAAATTGCCACTCTTGTACCATGCCTACAATAAACCAAGGAACACAAAGACTGTCATTAAAGCTGAACAGAAATTCTATTTTTGATTGATCCAATCTATTTAATAGTAGCTATGTAGAAAAGTAAACATCATTAGTGAGCTTTTCAAACTATATTTACATTTTTCTACCTTTTCCCCAACCCCATTTCACAGAGTTTTGGAGAACCAGTTTACTCTCATATTTAAAGTGTCAATCTATAATTCACTGGGCCATTACCATCAAAAGGACATGTGCAGGGCATTTAGCAATTGCTATCACACTCTAAAATCCCGTTGTGAGAGAAAGGGAAAGGGGGGATATACCTCTAAGAAGGAAATATGCAATGTTTCCAGAGTCTTGATTGTGAGGCACCATTAGTAATAAGATACATGAATCATTTGCATTAAGGCTCTAAGTCAAAATATTAGAAGAAATCCTCAAAGGTCTTCAAGTTCTGATCATCAATCCAATGAACTTGGTTTGTGGAATGTTTTTATTGTTTGAATTTTCAGAATGCTTTTAAAATATAATTTAAGAAGCTCTTAATCTCTTTTAATAAATTGAATGGCAGGTATGACATCTGATCATTTTGAGAGTTTCTTGATGTTGTTTACCCCACTATTAATAGACTATTAAAAACTATATATTTTAGTTTTATTCTCTCATTTTATATCTGCTAATATGCATTCATTTCTAAGATATAGTACTACACAGTATGTATACATGTGACAGGGAGATATGAGTGTGTGCACATATACAAGTATGTGGGTATGTGTATGTTTCAGTGTGTGAATGCAGGTATATTTGCCATAGCAAGTGTAAGAAGGTCATGGTATGAATTCAATTGTCAGTTCTTGCCTTCTTGTTGTAAGATTGTGCTCAGGGATAGATGATCTTGGTGCTTCACATGATTATATATAGATCCTTCCTCACATCAGGAACACTTTGATCACTTAGATTTGCTGCCATGTCTGGCATTTGCTTCAGTTCTGGAAATTCTATCTAAGGCCTTAGGGTTTTGTGACAAGGACTCTACTCACTGACACATCTTGTCTCTTATTTTGCTGTTTTATATTTTTACATCCACAACTGTTGTTAACATTCTTCAGTTGCTGCTTCTTACACTTCAGAATCTGTTCTCTCGGTCCAATTTTATGTCCTACTACTTCATGCACTTTGCACAGGTAATATAGTTATTAATACTAAAAATGTCAGCAGAACAATCTGTTCTATATTTAGAGCCTTGTAGTCAACTGAGAACACATTAAGAAATTTCACACATATGCACACACATAAAGAAACAAAAGGGAAAAGAATAAACTAATACCCTCCTCCATTACATCTCACTGCCGCTCCCCCCACGATCGCCTTCAGGCAACCAGGACCATTAGGAAACCTTGGTCATGTTATTGATCCCTTCTGTTTTTCAGTTCTCTCAATCTACATGCCAAGTCAGTCACCAACTCAATGAGTGTTATTCCATACAATCCCCAAATCCATTTGCCCCTCATCTGTAAAACATCAGCCACTATCTAGTACACGATGGCAGTAGGAGAGCACTCCTGGTGTCTTGGTCTAGGCAGTCTGTAATTCAGGCCACAACATGCATCCAAAATGTACCTTTTCCTTTGACGTTATTATTTTATTGCAATAGTCCAAGGCCTTCCTATCTCCCAACTCTTATACATCTTAAAGAAAGAGGAAAAATGTCTAAAAAGCAGTTCTACTTTATCTATCCATACTTTTTTCCTTGTTTCCACTCCAAACTCGTGTTTAACATTATAGTCCTGTCTGATGAATCACATTGTAGACTACACCATTTAGATTCAGTTACCCATGCTCTTGGTTGACTGCATTTCTTTTAAGATCGTCTCACAATTTGAATAACTATTTCACAATATTAACACATGGTGGAACACTCTGTGCTGACTCTCTTGCCTCCTCCGAATTTTGAGGTCTTACTGTATGTGTATAACTATCATGAAGTAATTTATTTATTTAACTTTTTCTCAAAACAGAAAATTTGACTTATCTATATTATGTAATGAAGTATGAGATTATTGATTGCTTTTTAAAATCAAACTAAATCCCCTTTTCATTCATTCACTCAATTATTCAGTCATTAATTTACAGACAAACAGGATAGAGGTGATTATCCGCAGCTGTTCTGGTACTCTCTCTTTTCTAGTATGGTCTCCAACTTCTGACAATTCTCCTGCTTCAGAGTCAAATATGGTTGGGTTACAAGTTTTTTGCTACCATACCAATCTTAGAAAATATTTTCTTATCTTTGTAGTCACTCAACAACTTCAAGTTTCATCTTTACCTCTTTAAAAATGTAGAAACGGGATCCCTATTTTCATTATATCATAGAGTATCATTTGGGAACATAAAATCATCATTTATAGATTATTTAATTCTTTCCATTTTTAAGTTCTTGATGCAATATTGTTTCTTTCAAAAATTCCATTACAAAGAAATGAATATAGATGGTTAAGGAGAGTCAAATTCATGTTCAACTTCCCTGACCTAAAGAAGCTAAACAACAAGGAGGACCCTAGGGAAGATGCTTAATCCTCATTCAGAAAGGCAAACAGGATAGACATCAGAAGTGGGAGAAGACAGAGAACAGTACAAGAGACTTCCACAGAGAGCCTCTGAAAGACGCTACCCAGCAGTGTATTAAAGCAGGTGCTGAGACTTACAGCCAAACTTTTGGCAGAGTTCAGGGAATCTTATGGAAGAAGGGGAAGATAAAAACAAACAAACAAACAAACAAACAAAACCCTTGAGGGGACAGGAGACCAACAGAGTAAAAAAAAAAAAATCTGCACCCAAGGTCCCTGCAGAGACTGATGAATTAAAAAAAAAAAAAAAGCATAAAGAGGACCTAGACATAGACATAGACCTTTTGCTCTGCCCATGGGCAGCTCAGTCTTCATGGGGGTATCCTAGTAAGGTGAGCAGGGGCAGTCTCTGGTATGAACTAGGTTGACTGATATTTCAACACTTCCCCCTGGTGAGGTGGCCTAACTAGGCCACAGAGAGACCTGATAGGCTAGGGTCACATAGTAGGGGAGGAGGACCTCCCATATCAGTGGACTATGGGGGGGGGACATAGAGGGAGATAGAGAGAGGGTGGGTGCGACAGGGAGGAGTTGAGGAAGGGACTACAGCCAAGATACAGAGTGATTAAATTGTAATTAATAATAATAAAATAATGAAAACATTAAAAATCAAATGAAGAGTACCTTCAACTTACCATAATTTCATTTTCCAGTGACATGGGAATCTTCTACCATAAATATCAAAAGGGGTCTAAGTGCAATCACAAGGCCACAGTGATCAGAAGTAAGGCTGCAACACCTGATTTGTGCCTCCAATGTACCCTATGTTTAAGTAACTAAAGGAAATTTAATAAATACACTGGTATTGATATTTTGTAAAACATATCAGTTTTTGAAATCACACTCCTTTGTCAAAGAGAAAAAAAAATAACTTAGCAGGTTTTATGTTCCCTAAGCTTGATAGGCTTCACAAGGGCCTAAAGCAGGAGGCAGACTTTGGAATGAAATTTCAAAACCTTTTTTCATTAAATACAATGCTTGTTCAAATGTATCCCAAGCCCTTTACAATTGTAACTCCTCAGTAAATGTTAGACAATCGATACACTGTTAACTTTTCCTCTTTCCTTGCCCTGCCATGAAGTAAAGGCAAGGGCTCCTTGAAGCTTGCTCTCAGAAGCCCACAGGGTTGAGCACTCTCTTCATTTTGGAAGTCTTTGCCAACTGTGTTCTATCATAAGCTGGGGAGCCTGCAGAGAAGTGTGTGTGAATTTTCTTAGAACAGTCCAAATATCAAATGCTGTTATTTACCCTATGATTACTGTGGATTAGCTTTCTGTTCTTTGTTTCCTGCAGATGAATATCAAACTAAAGAGAGTCTATCATCTCCTATGATTCTTATTAACTTAAGTATGCTGTTAGGGAAGCCTAAAGTAAGGGAACATGAATGGATTTTATTTTTAAATTTGTGTCACTTGGAATAAGATTGTAATAGAGAAAAATGGTAATTTTCTTACATGATTCTGTATTAATTTTGCAATGAACTATGGTGAATTGTATTCTGCAATAAATTGCTTTTTAAATATTTCATTAAACATCCATTTATATTTTACTTTTGTTTTTCCTCAAAGAATAAATCAGATTAGAGTGGGCAATTATTCTCTACAAGGCTAAAGAGAAAATATTGTAAGCTTTGTATGTTAGGTAGAGTTATTGCCAAGTATTCTTTGTTGTTTTGTTTTTGTTTGCATTAAATCTTTTAAAAATATAATTAATCTTCTAGTCAGTAGGCCATGCAAAAAATAGATAGCTGGTGAATGTAGCCCTAGGGCCACACTTTGATAATTATTAATTTAGGAGCTGCAAATAGCTTAGTATAACCATTATCAAAATGACAATGTAGAGAATTTGAGATACTAGGAAGATATACATTTTCATTTCAAATTTTCTCTATTGAACATAATAAAGATCACATTTGTTGTAGGACTTTACATTTTTGAAATGTATACTAAAGTTGGATGTATTTTTACATGTACAAACTATGCAGTTTCTAACATAGTCCTCAGTGATAATTTGTAGCCTGACATTCAAGTTCAGTGATTATGCAGACTGATTTTGATTCTTTTCCAATGTACATAGAGGCAAAAAAGATAGATGCCAATTCTGAAGTTGTATACAAAGAAAAGAACAATGAATTCTGACATAGAAATTTTCTGTTTTCTCTGTGAGTTGGTGGAAACCAGCTACCGTGTTGTAGAGACATTCTAGAGAGAGGCCTGTGTAGTGGAACTAACTTGCAGACTTGCCAGAACACATGAGTTGATACTGACACTTACCACTTCTATTGAGCATCTTTCCTAGGGTCCTCCTTGTTGTTTAGCTTCTTTAGGACTATAGATTTTATTATGTTTATCATATATTATATGTCTAATATCAAATTATAAGTGAGTATATACCATGAGTGTCTTTTTGCTTCTGGGATACTTCACTCAGGATGATCTTTCCTAGTTCCCTCCATTTGTCTGAAAATTTCATGATTTCTTTGTTTTTAATTGCTGAGTATGAGAGGAAGATAGAAAGAGAGGGGGAGGGGAATGGAACTGCACAAGGAGACCAACAGAGCCAAAAAACCTTGGCCTATGGTGGCCTCTAGAGACAGATATTACAACCAAGGACCATGCATGAAGAGGACATAGAGCCCCTGCTCAGTCTCCCAAGTGAGTTTCCTAGTAAGGGGAACAGGGGCTGTCTCTGATATGAACTCATTGGCTGGCTTTTTGTTCATCTCCCACTGTGGGGTGCAGCCTTGCTAGGCCACAGAGGAAGAGGATGCAGGCAGCCCTGATGAGACCTGATAGGCTAGTATGAGATAGAAGGGGAGGAGGTCCTCTCCTATCAGTGGACTAGGGGAGGGTCATGTGGGGGGAAGAAGGAGAGAGGGTGCAATTGGGAGGAGGCTGCAACAGGGATACAAAGTAAGTAAATTGTAATAAATGAATAAACAAAGAAACAAACAAACAAAAAACAAACAAATAAATAAATAAAATGGCATCAAGCCCTCAGTGTATGCATCAATACTGATAGTGAGATCTCTGTTTGACCTTCCGGTATAGATCAAGTTCAGCAATGAATATATACAAGTTTTCATCTCATTAATCCTCCAGTTAGCATATAAATTATTTACATTGCCTTTATATTTATAAGGTGACATGTGACAAGGATTAAAAAATGACAACAATAAGACATGTTTAGTGTTTTATGTAAAGACAGCACCATATAAACCCATAAGGATTTAGTAAATATGGAGGAGATTGAAGAGTAGTCCCACGTAGATACCACGTACACACAGGTACACACATGTGAGCATACAATCCTTTTTGTATTGTATTTGTATTGTATTGTATTGTATCCTTTATTTTTAAATTTTCTGGAAAATCTCTGTGGAAAGAAGTCTCATCGGACAGACTAACAGGCTCTTCAGAACATGAAGTTGCTACAGCCAGCCAAGTCACACCTGCGTTTCTGATCCAAAGAGAATGTGAAAATCTCAGTGTTTGCAGTTTTATCTGCCAATTTCTATGCTAATGTGTTACATGGAGATAGATAGTTAACACATCTATGTTTATTTGAATATATAAATTCAGATCACTTTAAAAATGTTTATTCTTTTTAAAAATTAAAATATAATTGCATAATTTTCCTCCTCCCTACTCTTCATTTTCCCTGATATTGCTCACTCTCAAATTTAGGCTCTTACAACACTTATTCTTTATTTCAAATGTATGTCTCAGCAAACATTTTATTCATTTTTGTTGAGAAAATACAGGATCAAACTATAACTTTTATTAGTGTTTAAAACGTGTGTCAAGACCTACAGATATAGATGATCAGTTTACTTTTTCCTTATTCAAAATAAAATTATAATGAAAATGGAAGACACTTATTATTTTTAATTATTTTTTCAAATTTTAATGTACAAATACAATGAAAAGAGGTCATATCTACTTCCCAATTTCTTCACTGACACCAAGGTCATTTGAATGAAAATAGTAGCCTTATCTTCCTTGGTTTGAATACTTTGTCCCCTGTTGATATGGCATTTTTGGAGAAAGTGTATCATTGTCAGTGGGCCTTGAAGTTTCAAGGGTCTTTCCATATTCCATACCTCTTATTCTATCTCTCTTTCTCTCCCTCTCTTCTTCCTCTTCGTGTGTGTGTGTGTGTGTGTGTGTGTGTGTGCATGTGCCTATGTGTGTGTGCTTGTGTGTGTGTTTTCTTCTACTTGGGGATCAAGATTTGAGCTCTGACTGAAGCAGGATGCGCTGGGCTGGCATGAATCTGCACCAGATACTCTGCTTGTATATTATGTTTATTTTTCATGGGATTCCTCAATGAGGTGATGGAATGAGTGGATCTCTGACTCTTGTGCCTTTTCCTTTGCTCTTTTCCTCCTTTTGATTTGTCTCTACAAAGGAAGTGGAAATATCCCCAAATAAAGAAGTACACTGTTGTCAGTAGAGCAAAGGTGGACTCATCTAAGTCCTGTCGTATCTGATATGGGCCTACAGGACTTGGGCTTCGTCCTTTTGTGTTTCAATAGTCCATTGGTCCTATATTTTCCAAAATATGACCTTATTCCTCGCTTTTGGAATGACAACATCTATTATATGCCATTTGATTGTGGAAATCACTGGGGTCTCTGCACCACTGCAGCCAGCAGACTAATAATTCATGAAAGGAAAAAAGGCATTTTAGTTTAACACTACTAAGTAACTAGTCTAGTGTTGGTTACTTAGAAAGTGTGAGCCCAGGAAATTTATTTTAGGCATATTTTATCATAACACAATTGGGTGAAAACTTTTTCTAATGATAATTAACTCAATATATTAGTACAATAAAACTTAAGGCATAACTTTATGAACTCTGGGCCTTGCTCTTTTCTCTTTTATCACCTCCCCTTTGGGACTGTAGCCTGGCCAGGCCACAGAGGAAGACAATACTGACAATCATGATGAGACCTGATAATGTAAGATCATATAGAAGGAAAGGAGGCCCTCCCCTATCAGTGAACTAGGGAAGGACATAGGGAGGGAGGGTCAGATTGGGAGGAGACAAAGGAGGGCACTATAGCTAGGATACAAAGTGAATAAATAAAATGTAATAAGTAATAAATAAACAAAAATCTTTGAAAGTACATGTGACATCTACCATAGAGATGGGTTCTATAGGATGACTACATGTGATATCTTTCATAAAGATATATTCGATAGATTGGTAAGCTCAGGACAAGGTCTGTGGGAGAAACATAGTCCTAAGATTACCAGGCGATTAACCATGTCTGTCTTCTGCCTTCTTAGATGACAGGCTACACATCCCTTCCTTTGAATTAGAAACTGTGTGTTTAACATTCCTGGGTACCCCAGTGCTTAACTGTGAGCACAAAGATGTCAATGTTTCCTACAGAAAGCATCCAACCTACTGTTGATTTTACAAGGGGTCCCAATTAAGAGATTGCCTTGGCTATCAGCATTAACTTCAGTTAAAAGGTTTTGGGGCTAAAAGACTATGGAGACTTTGAAGATGAACTAGATGTATGCTACATTATGTTATGGTTACAAACGGAAGGAAACCGGGAAATGGAATGTGTTAGTTTGAATGGGGGTGGAACTGTAGGATTACATGTTTGAGTATTTGGTTCCCAGTTGGTGAAATAGTTTATAAATAATCAGGAGATGTGGACTGCTTTGAAGAGGTGTGTCATCATGGTGGCCTTTGTGGTTTCAAAGACTCACATCTTTCCTAGTGCTCTTTCTCTCTCCCCTCTATCTAACTTGTCAATGATGATGAGAGCACACAACAGTTCCTGATGCCATGACTTAACTTGGCCTTCATGACCTCTACTCCCTTGATATTATGAGTTCACATTAACACTTTATTTTTATAAATTGCCTAGTTTATTGGGTTTTGTCACAGCTGTAGAAATATAACAGGGAAAATCTTTAAGTATATTTTTTCCCAATACAACGAAGTTCATTCTTGTAACTATCTGTCTCTGTGTTTTTGTGTGCCTGTGTCTCTGTGTCTGAATCCACTTATTACTATTAGTGTATGCAATACATGAACAAGAGTAGAACAATTCAGTGGATAATGTGGAACCTACCAGGAGGCATACCGTTAAAAAGGAATTGTTTTACAAACCTAAGTAGCTATTAGCTGCCGATAGGCCCTCAATAATGGCTGAGGCCAAGAAAACACATCACCATTTATGTTGGAATTTTGGCTGGCTTGGTCTTTTGCAGGTTGTATTTAGGTAGCCAGAGTTTCTGTGAGTTCATGAATGCACTAGTCATGCAATGAAATAAAAAAGAAAAAGAAAAAGAAAACACAAGCAAGCAAGCAAACAAAAATAGCATCTATTATCTCCCTGATCATGCACTTATGCTTAGCCTCAATGTTTATTTTTGGCAACTATATATTTAAATATTTTAAATCACCTAACAGTATCTTGAGTAGCTTGAATTGTTACAAACACTAACCAATAATCATCCATGGTCTTTAGAATGCTTTGAATTCTTTTTTTTTTTTTGCCTTCTCCTACGTACAAACTATAGAATAAAGTTTACATATAGCTTTTGAGAATCAATTTATTCATAACACTGTACTCATCAAAGTTCTTTCTTTGTAATCAGAACAATAGCAGCCTCAAGTAAAATGACTCAAAGCATCTGAACTCATGAAGAAGACTCAGTCATCACTTATATGTTTACATATTCATTCAGTCAATATGTTTGTACAGAATTAATAAATGATATTACATATGGAGCTATAAGGAGTTATTTAGAAAGCAATTAAGACATTCTTTGCACAGCTAAGCATTTCATAGTTTAAAACAGTGTTGGGAACAAGCTTTAGGGGGTTGAGTAAGACTTTGCCTATGGTCCTGGAATTCTTGAAAACAGTCTCAAGTGAAAACACATGCTGTTTGATGTTCTTCACAAATAGTTATTAATTTAACATGATTGTCCTATTTTGACATTACAGTGAATATAAATATTATGCATCTAGTAATAATTGTAATTTGAATTTGTATGTTGAATGGTAAATGAGTTAAGATAATCTCTTGAAATTCTGGAAGATATCAATAAATAGCTACAGCTCCCCCAAATCACATATTTATCAGCAACTAAACAATTGCTTGTTGTGAGCTGTGTTGCTATGCATCACAGAGTTTCAGTCGGTTAAGTATATTAAATAACATTTTAATATCACAAATTTCAATATATGGTAAGTATAAGGGGTTGTAACCCCATAGAAAATGCACAAATATCTATTTCTAAAATATCTGCCTGCAATTAAGTCTAAATATTTTCTTCAGGCTAACTTAGAAGTAGTCTAACTTTTCTATCCCTAACATTCATAGCATTGTTACTGTTAATTTATAAAATAACGATTGAGGAGCATGAGAGAAATCTGTAGAAATCTTGCTACATTAGTCTCATAGGGGCTAAAGCTCTCTGATTAAACCATCACCCCAAACCAAAGTGAGTTTAGAAATTAAAAAAAGTAAAAATAAAATAAAAACATGAAACTCTTGAAGGCACTAATAGTATCAGGGGAATTCAAACACCTTTAACTCCTTGATGTATGTTAAAAAGCAAAGACTAGCATATATCACATACATGAAGTATATAGATATGAAAACAAGAACTTAAGGTATACACTTTCCAACTAAACTGTAACATACATGAAGTTACTGTCGTCCAGGCAATTGTTTTCAGAATCAAATGGGATAGTGTGCTTCTTTAGTTCTACAGCTCATTTGTGCCACTCTGCTTAGTTAATATACAAAGACATATCTTCCAATCTGTCCCATATCAGCTACCAGGAGAATTTCTTGTTATCTTTTAAGCTTTATGCATCAAAGGCTTTAGAACACAAGCTAAGAAAAGAGACATCATCTAGAACAAGCCTGAGAGAAATACCATAATTCACATGAATGCTTTCAATAATGTGGGTGTCGGTTCTGCTGTGCTTCCTCTCTGCTCTGTAGTTCACATATCCTTTTAGCCGGTGTTTTCTGAGGATTTAAACTGCTCTAATTTTCAGGTGCTGGAAAGGCTTGTGTTGAACATATCTGGCCATTTTATCAGCTACCCTGGATGATTTGGACGATTTAGATGATTTGCTCATTAGTTTGATCATTCTGCTTGACAAGTAATACCAAAGGAGATGTCCGAAAACACTGGGTACAACTGGACCAACACAAATAGGTAAGAATAAAACGCAATTACCTTTAGTTAAAGAAGATTTAATGAACTATCTTACTTTTTTGGGATCGTCTAAGTGAAAAACTTGTATTATTTCTTTATCAGCTTTATTTTTTGAAAATCTTTAGGTGAATTAAATTTAGTATATTTGAGAAAACAATTTAAAAATCCAAATTGCTAAAACTCTAGAGATCTGCTACTGAAAAATATTTGCAGAAATAATTGCAGTAAGAATTGATACATAGGAATAGTTTCTTTGGTTATATCTTAGAAGTTGCTTTTTGATCACATCTTGCTGTTTGCAACTCATGATTGACTGAAGGCTTAGCTTTTGATCAACTACTATACTGACTAGTTTAATGTCAACTGGACATAACTAGAGTCGTCTGAGAATTGGGAATTTCAATGAAGAAAATCCTCTGTAAGATCAGGCTGTAGGCAAACCAGTAGGACATTTTCTTAATGTGATTGAATGATTGAATGTGAAGAGGCCAACAGACAAGTCAACCCCTAAGCTGACAGTTCTGGATTCTATAAGAGAGCAGGCTAAGAAAGCCATGAGGATCAAGCCATTTAGCAGCGTTTTTCCATAGCTACTAAAGCAGCTCCTGCATCCATATTTCTGCCTTGCTTGTGTTCCTTCACTGATTGATTTTTGACCATAAACTAGTACATGAAAGTTTCAGTAAGATAAACCCTATTTGCCACAAGTTGCTTTTGGTTATCATGTTTCGTCACAGCAATAAAAGATATTTATCACAGGAATTTATTCTTGAGGTAAGAGAGAGAACTCAACAATTGAGTGTTTGCTGTACAGTCACAACATCTGAAGAGAGTGGCATGTAAATAAGAAGCTCACTTCCTGCCAGTTTCCGTAAATAAATTCCTGGGGGTTAAAAATGCCTTCTTCTGTTTTGTAGACATGCACAGTAATATATACATTCTTAGAAATAGACACAGCTCATACACATTCACACTTAAATAAAATTAATACCAAATTTTTAAAAATTGAGAACATATTTATAGGTAAGTTACAGTTTACATGTATTACAATTTTTAATTCATCCTTAGACCAAATTATTTAAGAGTTAAAATTAGAGTGAGAGCTTTCTATTTATCTATGTAAAAAATAATTTACTATATTCTGTTCATACCAATATTTCACCAACCTAACATCTATGATATAAAGTTCAGCATTTACATTTCATGCTAAGATGAAATACACAAAAAAACATCTTTCTGGCTTGGGCTTTAAAATGAACTATTATCCTGAGCTTATTTGTATGTCTGTCTATTTGTCTGTCTGTCTATCATATATCATCTACCTGTCTAACACCTATTATCTATCTATCTATCTATCTATCTATCTATCTACTATCTATCTATGTATCTATCATCTCTCTCTCCATATATATATATATATATATATATATATATCATCACAATCTATTATTTATCTATTCTTGAACATAGTGGCACACTCATACACATATAAATTCAAATCCCATACCTCCTGATGTAGACTTACCCATCAAAGATTGATTTGTGGCATTACCATACATAAATAACTTTATGTTTCAGAGAAAATATAAATCTTAGTAACTATATCATCTTAAATACATGGTGCTCCTGACTCATTCTCCCAAGAACACTGATTAAAATAGTCACATTTCATTCTAATGTGTACTATATGCTTTATACACTAAATGCTGTATTTTCAGGCATTTCTAATGCCTGAGCCAACCTGTTTACCTTCAAAAAGTAAATCTCTCATTTATCACCCTTTTTACCTTCAGCTTAAAGAACACTGTACACCTTCAAAGGACATCAGAATAATGGAAGATGCAACCCTAACTCCAGGTTGTTTTCTACACAGTTGGCACTGAACTTCTGACACTGACGTGTGACTCTCATTCTAGTCATAACTCAAGGACATTGGCGGTCATGCTGTTAGGCTTGCCCTAAAAATGTACACTGCTATCAAAGACAACTTGAACGCACTAGAGGCAAATGTGAGGACTACAGGACTGGAGAAAGGATCAACTTAAGACTTAACTATGTATTATTTTGGCTTTTATTCTGTCCCTTCTATTAGCCTAACTAGAGAAATTAAAAAATGTTATTGGTTGAATTTTATAATATAGTTTCCTTTTTGGTTTCTTAGAAGTGATTAATGGCAAGATACATAGCATAATGAAGTTTCCGGCATGAGTGCCAGCAACCTCAAAAGGGTGAGCACAGCAGGAGTTAGCAATGTACCTCAAACAATACATGTTTGAAGACATATTTCAGCAAATTCCACATACCTTACTCCAAAAAGAACTTGAGAAAAATAGTTTTCAATAAAACATTTACTATGTTTTCACCATGTATCTGTATTTTTATGATTAATTTGTGAAATGAAAACTCAATTTCCGGGCAATGGAGTAGTTACATAGTAAACACATTTCGTAAAATTATTAATTTGTTTATTCATTCATTTGGCTATTCTCTGTGTAACTTTCATTTAAATTTCCCACTGATAATGAACTCCAAACTGTTGGATTAGTCTATACGCTAACCTACTATAAAATCATCTTATTCCCAGGATATCTAAAAAAGACACTATATCTTAATATTCTCACATGCATTGCTTAGATATAGATAACAGATTTTGTGCGAGCCATCTTCAACATAATTAAAATTGTATATATAAACATTGAGAACTATTAGAATTCCGAGTGGCAGTTTTAATATTATGAATATTTCTGGCATTTTTTAGAAAAGTAGAGGTCTGGAGGGTGAAATTTTTTCATAATTTAGCACAATTCTTTTTAGATTACCATGGAACAAACATAGTCTATTTCCTAGATTTCATCCTGAAAATTACCCCAAGCAGGAAAATGTACTTTAACAGACTTTCACTGAATATTGTTGTCTGAAGTAAAGAAAAGAAAGTCAGTGACTGTTTTTCCCAAATTGTGTAACAAACACCACTCAGAACATTACACAAGCCTCTATCAGATTTTGATGGTGAGTATATGAATATGAACCTGGCTGTCCACCAATAGATGGCGGGCACATGCTGCTAGAAAAATTGTGTCACAAAAAGATTAAAAATATGACCCTGTACCCCAAACAAGCCTACCCATGTGGCCCAAAGGAAGCATAATAAGCAAATATGTGATGAAAAAGATGGAGCATTTGCTGGAGAGACAGGATAACAAATGAAGCCAAGGGGTTTGTGAGGATCACCATAGTGTATATGCATTATGCATATCACATCCAAATATGAGGAGCTTGGGTAACCACCTGGGGCCATGGTGAATTCTGACTTGGGCTGCTTCTGGGAACGACTTTTGGGTCTATGGTTCTGCTTCAGGTAGTATCTGTGCTGATGTCTATGGCCAGAGTTATCACCAAAGACCATGTAGACATCCATAGTTTGGGCTTTTATCTGAGACCATATGGATGTCTGAGGGCCACAGGGAGAGATGCTGGTCTGAGTGGCCTGGGGCCGTGGTGACATCTGGACCTATGCTGCTGCTGTGGACCATGTCTTGGGCCATCGTCTTGCTGAAGGTAGGGCCTTTGCCAAATGTCCATGCTCCTACTTGCCAATGGAAATGCAGATGTCCATGATCTGGGCTGCTTCCTGAGGCCAGGTTGATATTGAGCTATGCTTAGCTGTCCCAGCCTCTCACCAGCAATCACCCTTGGGAGAGCTGGTTGTGCCCTCTTCCTGGGCAGCATCAGAGAGCTGGCTCTCCTGGCTTGGATTTGGAGGAGCTGGCTTGGATAGGCTGAGCGGTGGAAAGCTGGCCTTACACCTCATCTTCTGTGTGTTGACTTGGGTAAGACAGACTTGTACTCTGCACCCCCCACTTGTCCTTCTCTGCCTGAGGCAGGCAGGAGAATAGGTTCCCACCTTGCCTGGGCAGCACTGGTGGCAGGGGTGGTGGTAAGCTAGCTGGGGGGGGGTGAGTACCGGAAAGCTGGCCCTGTCATTAGTTTGCTCTGAAGTGGCATGGTTCCTTGCCCATCACCCTTGTGGTAGGTGGGAGAGCTGTCCCCAAGGTCATGAGAGCAGGAGAGCTCAGCTTGCCCCTCACCAGCTGCAGCACTCAGGAGAGTGAGCCATGAACCTCTATGGGGCAGCACAGTAGAGCTGGCCATGGTGGTGAAGGTGCAGGTGTACCACCCCAAGGCATGAGCCCTAGAAAGCCAGCCCTGACCCCTTACAGGCTCCAGCATTGGATGAGCTAGATGAGGCAGTGATAGGTAGCCTACCCTGGTAGTGTGAGTGTAGAAGACTTGGTGGACTGACCAACTTAGTAGGCCCACCTCAACATCTATCCCATCTATGAACTGCTATTTCCCTGTGTCAAGGGGCCAATCCTACAGAACCAAAGCAACATATATTTGCAAGTGAAGATAAGTGGACAAAATACTTTGTGACATAATGTGATATACTACAGCTTCCATGATGAGATGTTTTTGGGGTTTTTTTAATTTTCTTTTGGGGAGAGGTTGCAAGTGTGGGGGTCAGATAAGAAAGAGGGATGAGTGGGATTGGAGTGCATGGTGTGAAATTCATAAAAAAATTAATAAAACATTCTAAAATGTTCTTAAGGTAGAATATTTATTAATTTCAATGTACAACTTAAAAGGGATTTGAAGCAGAAATATTTTGCATAGGGTAACAGTATTCACCTAGGAGTTACTAAATAAGAGTCACAGTACAATCACAGGATGCTTCACAAAGAGTTATTAGCTACGGAGGCCGGAAAGATGAATTAAATTGCCTTCTTTACCCACTGTAACAGTCTTTTAAGACTTTGCTGCTGAGGACATCTTAGTAGGCTTATAAAACATGAATAAATCAAGTTGATACTCAGCAGGAAGTTTCATACCTACTAGCTATCCTTCATAGAACTGGGTGTTCTATACACTGCTGCAAAAAAGAGAAATCGATTTAAAAATTATTGGCAACTTCCTCTCAGCTACCTAGTTGTCATCATGCTCAGTGTTTTTTTAATTAACTTTTTATTTTTTATATTAATTACAGTTTATTTACTTTGTATCCCAGATGTAGCCCCTCCTTTATTCTTTCCCAATCCCACCCTCCCTTCCTCATCTCCTCCCTGCCTCTCTCTAAGTCCACTAATAGGGGACGACGACCTCCTCCTTTCCATCTGACCCTAGCTCATCAGGTCTTTTTAGGACTGGCTGCAATGTCCTCTTCTGAGGCCTAGCAAGGCTGCTCCCCCTTGGGGGGGCGGGTTGTCAAAGAGCCAGCCACTGAGTTCATGTCTACAAGGCTGCTTGCAAGAAAGGCAGCTAACGTTCTTTTCAGTTCTGTACCGGAGACTCCATAGTACTCCTTTACTGGCAAGGTTGTCTCCTGGTACAAGAGGGGTACTATTATTGTGAGATTATTAAGCACTTTCTGATTGAATCTGAGGCAATTGATGGCTTGATACTGTAATCCTAGACAAAAGTCTATGTTTAGAAAGTTCATAAGCCCTAGGGAATAACCTTTAATTGTTATTACGCTACATGGTTATGAGGTCAAATAATCTTGTAAATATAAATGCTAATTCCCATAAACCAGGGCTGTTCCTAACACTGGCCAGAGAAGCTTCTTTTAGCTGGAGGCAATAATCAGTAGAGAAATCATAACTGGTCAAAGTATTGACATAAGAGATTGACTACCCAGACCTGGAACAAACATTTACATAATTCTTCCACCACTTAGACTTAGAGAACATCACTGAAGCAGATGCAGAAAAATATAGAAAAGATAGAGTATGAGGGTGAATGTTGTAAAATGCTGTCGTTTATTACATAGATATTACATTCATGAATTCACTCCAGCTGTTGTTATCTGCATAACACCCACTTAATATCAAGCTGGCAAAAATGATCCCCAGCCCTTACCTCTTATTAAAGAATTATTTGTGGTGAATAGTTGCTCTGAGAGGAAGAATCAGTTTTTGAGTATGTTTGTGTCCACTGATAGGTATTTTTTATGCATTGCTAGAGAGTACCATAGCAATGTACCTGTGGGAAGTTCTAATTGAACTTTATATTTAAACACACACACACACACACACACACATGAACTTGGGAAGGAGTATGTTGAGGAGAACGTGAGAGGAACTGGAGTATAAAATGAAGAGTAGATAGAAGAGTTATGTATGTACATAATGTTGTACATTGTATTGGGCTAGAACTGACTGACTGTACAGTATTGTCATTATCGCCCACCATTCAGGTGTGTCTGAATGAATCTACTGAAGACTGGTGTGTGCAGCAGCTCCCAGATGAGGGTCCAGGAAAAGAACTGAGCCTGTCTTTTCAAATGTTAATACAGCTTGCCCCAGGGAGGCTCTTCCCAGATGTCTTCCCATGCGCTCCTGTCCCAAGGGCACAATTTATAACTGGTTGTTTATAGCATTTTGTTTTTGTAAACGTTGTGAATTCTGGATATGTTTATAAATAGAATTGTTCAAGATTTGTATCAAATGTTTACAGGTATTTTAATGAATAAAGGCATTTAAAAATTTTTAAAAATTGAAACACATTAAAAAAGAGAAACACCAAAGAATATCAACCTTTTGAGAGTTAAGGAAGAAACTCTTCCAAATGATATCCTGTAAAACATAAAACGTATGAAGTACAATGTAAGTGCATGATTTTCTAATGTAATGATAGGAAATGCAACTATGTAGTATGGTCATCCAGCTATTTAGTGGCTGAGAAAATTTTAGTCACTTTTACTGAACTTTAAATATCCTATAAGTAAGTGCTCACAAATAAGTAAAAGGATTAAACATGTATTTGAGAGCCAGCCAAAAATTTACATAATTTGTATCATTTATTTCATCCAATAATGCAGCTAAAAAAATGTGGTATAGGTAAAACTATCTAAAACTTAGTGGGAGAAGGAAAGGTTAACATCTGAGTTCATTTTATGTAGTAGACACAATACATTATACACTAATATGTATGTAAGCATATGCTTATGTTTATATACACTCCTTTTTATACACACATAAACATACTATATGTATACATATTTCAGGAGACAAGTATATGTTTTAGTTCAAGTCAAGGACAACATATATGAAAACATACATTTTTTTCATGTTTCCCATATTTAGAAGTAATTTATATGTAACTCTAAAAAGATTAAAATTAATGTTATACATTTTTATGAATGACATGTAAATGAATTTTATGACAATATATAAATGCTATTTTTAAATTTTATAAAGCTTAATATTTCAAAACTGCTATTTGATGTATATTTGAATTTAATATGTTTTCTCTTGGTATATTTAATATGAAGTGCTAATCTAGAATATGAGAGTTTAAACATTTTCACACTTTATTCTGTATTTTATTTCTTCCTCTGTGTAATTACTAATAAATAGCAATGATTTGTGCTTTAAAAGCAGTTCCTGAAGAGACCTGATATGCTAGAGTTAGATGGAAGGGGAAGAGATCCTCCCCTATCAGTGGACTTGGAAAGGGGCAGGGAGGAGATGGGGGAGGGATGGGAGGGATAGCGAAGGAATGGGGGAGGGGGCTACAGCTGGGATACAAAGTACATAACGTGTGATGAATATAAAATAAAAATGTTATAAAAAAGCAGTTGTTCTTAATACTTATTTCATTGAACACACCTAAAAGCTTAGAAGACGTTTCTCTACACAGTTCAGTCTTTAAAATCTGATTGGGATCATAGTGCATTACCTTTCTTTTACTAAAATAATGTGAAAATTTCTAATGGTGAAAGTTTCTGACTTCATCACAGAATTTTTTTAGATTTTAAAATTAATTCCTTTATTATTATTAATTGTAAATTATTCACTTTGCATCCCAGCTGTAGCCTCTCCCTCATCTCCTCCCCATGTCACTCTACCCCCACCCCATATCCCTAGTCCACTGATAGGGGAGGTCCTCCTCCCTTTCTATCTGACCCTAGCTTATCAGGTCTCATCAGGACTGTCTGGATCCTCTTTCTCTGTAAGCTACTAATGCCACCCTGCCTGGAAAAGGATTTCAAAGAGCATGTAACCAAGTTCATAGCAGGGAATAACCCTCCTCCAATTACTAGGGAATCGCAGAGTAAAGGGATAGAAAAATGTTTTTCAAGCAAATGGACCCAGAAAACAAGCTGGAGTAGCTATCCTAATGTCTAGTAAAATAGACTTTCAATCAAAATTAATAAAAAAAAATGAGGAGGGGTACTACATTCTCATCAAAGGCAAAATCCACTAAGAGGACATCTCAATTCTGAATATCTATGCCCCAAATACAAGAGCACCTACATTCATAAATGAAACATTATTAAAGCTTAAATTACACATCAATCCCAACACCTTAATAGTGGAAGACTTCAACACTCCACTCTCATCAAGGGACAGATTATATAGACAGAAGCCAAATAGGGAAATAGTGGCACTTACAGAGGCCCTAATTCAAATGGACCCAAAGCAAGCCTCAATAGATACAAGAAGATGGAAATAATCCCCTGTATTCTATCTAACCACCAAAGACTAAAGCTGGACCTCAACAACAATACAATCAGCAAAAGGTCTACACATACATGGAAGCTGAACAACTTGCTACTTAATGACAGCTGGGTTAAGGAAGAAATAAAGAAAGAAATTAAAGACTTCCTAGAATTCAATGAAAATGAAGGTATAACATACCCAAATTTATGGGACATAATGAAAGCAGTGCTCAGAGGAAAATTCATAGCATTAAGTGCCTTCAAGAAGAAATTTGTAATTTCTTATACAAGCAACTTAATGGCCCAACTGAAAGCCCTAGAACAAAAGAAGCGGTTACATCCAAGAGGAGCAGACGGCTGGACATAATCAATCTCAGAGCTGAAATCAATCAATTAGAAACAAATTAAACCATTCAAAGAATCAATGAAACAAAGAGCTGGTTCTTAGAGAAAATCAATAAGATAGACAAACCTTTAGCCAAACTAACTAAAAGGCAGAGAGAATCTATCCAAATCAGCAAAATCAGAAATGAAAAGGGGGACATAATAACAGACACTGAGGAAATCCAAACAACCATTAGATCATATTACCAAAGCCCATATGCCACAAAATTTGAAAATTTAAAAGAAATGGACCATTTTCTTGATAGATTCCATCTACCAAAATTAAATCAAGACTGGGTAGAAAGATTGAATAGCCCTATATAACCCAAGGAAATTGAAGCAATCATCAACAGTCTCCCTTCCCCAAAAAAGCCCTGGGCCAGATAGTTTCAGTGCAGAATTTTACCAGACCTTCAAAGAAGTGCTAACTCCAATTCTCTTCAAACTATTCCACAAAACAGAAAGAGAAGGAATGTTAACAACTCATTCTATGAAGCCAGAGTGACCATGATACCTAAACCACACAAAGACCCAACAAAAAAAGAGAACTTTAGACCTATCTCTCTTATGAATATTGTTCCAAAAATACAGAAAAAAAATACTTGCAAACCGAATCCAAGAACACATGAAAGATATCATCCACCAGGACCAAGAAGGCTTCATCCCAGGCATGCAAGTGAGGTTCAATATATAGAAATCCATCAATATAATCCACCATATAAACAAACTAAAAGAGAAAAACCACATGATCATCTCCTTAGATGCTGAAAAAGCATTTGACAAAATCGAACACACATTCATGTTTAATGTCTTGAAGAGATCAAGGACACAAGGCACATAACTAAACATAGTAAAGACAATATACAGCACGCCTATAGCCAACATCAAACTTAATGGAAAGAAACTTAAATCAATCCCACTGAAATCAGGTACAAGGCAAGGCTGCCCACTCTCTCCCTATCTCTTCAACATAGTACTTGAGTCCTAGCTAGAGCAATAAAACAAGTAAAGGAGATCAAGGGGACACAAATCAGAAAGGAAGAGGTCAAAGTTTCACTATTTATAGATGATATGATAGTATACATGACTGACCCCAAAAATTCAATCAGAGAACTCCTTCAGCTGATAAACAACTTCAGTAAAGTGGCTGGATACAAAATTAACTCTAAAATATCAGAAGCCCTCCTGTACACCAAAGACAAAAGGGCTGAGAATGAAATCAGGGAAACAACACCCTGTACAATAGCCACTAATAACATAAAATGCCTTGGGGTGATTCTAACCTAGCAGGAGAAAGACATGTTTGAAAAAAAAAAGTCAAGTCTTTGAGGAAAAAAAAAAACTTAAAGAAGATATCAAAAGATGGAAAGAGCTCCTGTGCTCATGGATCCGTAGGATTAACATAGTGAAAATGTCCATTCTGTCAAAAGCAATCTATAGATTCAATGCAATTCCCATCAAAATACCAACACAATTCTTTACAGACATTGAAAGAAAAATTATCAACTTCATATGGAGAAACAAACAAACAAACAAAAAAACCCCAGAATTTCAAAAAAGAGCCTGTAGAACAAAAGATCACCTAGAGGTATCTCCATCCCTGATCTAAAGCTGTATTACATAGCTATAGTAATAAAACTGCATGGTATTGGCATAGAAGCAGAAAGGTGGATCAATGGAACCAAATAGAAGACCCAGAAATAAACCCACACATCTTGGAATACTTGAATTTTTGACAAAGAAGCCAAAACCATTCAATGGGAAAAAAAAAGCATCTTCAACAAATGGTGATGGTCCAACTGGATGTCTACATGCAGAAGAATGAAAATAGATCCATATTTATCACCCTGCACAAAACTAAAGTCCAAGTGGATCAAAGACCTCAACATAATACCAGATACACTGAATCGGTTAGAAGAAAAAGTGGGGAAAAGCCTAGAACTCATTGGAACAGGAGACAACTTCCTGAACATAACATTAACAACACAGGCTCTAAGAGCAACAATCAATAAATGGGACCTCATGAAACTGAAAACTTCTGTAAAGCAAAAGACACGGTCGTCAGAACAAAATGACAGCCTACTGACTGGGAAAGGATCTTCACCAACCCTATATCTGACAGAGGGCTGATATCCAGAATATATAAAGAAGTAAAGAAGTTCAAAGGCAATAGATCAAGCAAATCAATTAAAAAATGGAGTATAGAGCTAAAGAGAGAATTGTCTGTAGGGAAATATAGAATGGCAAAGAAACACCTAAAGAGATGCTCAGTGTCCTTAGCCATCAAGGAGATGTAAATCAAAACTACCCTGAGATTTCACCTTACACCCATCAGAATTACTAAGATCAAAACTCAAGTGACAACACATGCTGGAGAGGTTGTGGAGAAAGGGGAACCCTCCTCCATTGCTGGTGGAAATGTAAACTTGTACAACCACTTTGGAAATCAATCTGTTGCTTTCTCAGACAATTAGTAATAGTGCTTCCTCAAGACCCAGCTATACCACTCCCAGGCATATATCCAAAAGATGCTCAAGTACACAACAAGGACATTTGCTCAACCATGTTTGTAGCAGCTTTATTTGTAATAACCAGAAATTAGAAACAACCCAGATGTCCATCAATGGAGGAATGGATACAGAAATTGTGGTACATTTACAAAACGGACTACTACTCAGAAATTAAAAACAAGGAAATCCTGCTCGCCCCCCGAGGGAGGAGCAACCTTGCTGGGTCACAGAAGAGGACATTGCAGCCAGTCCTGAAGAGACCTGATAAGCTAGAGTTAGATGGAAGGGGAGGAGGTCCTCCCCTATCAGGTGACATGGAAAGGGGCAGGGAGGAGATAAGGGAGGGAAGGAGGGGTTAGGGAGGGAATGCGGGAAGGGACTACGGCTGGGATACAAATACATAACCTGTGATTAATATTTTAAAAATGTAAAAAAACAAAAAACAAGGAAAACATGAAATGCACAGGCAAATAGTGGGACCTAGAAAAGATCATCCTGAGTGAGGTATCCCAGGAGCAGAAAGACACTGGTATATACTCACTTATAAGTGGGTACTAGACCTATAAAATAGGATAAACATACTAAAATCTGTACACATAAAGAAGATAAACAAGAAAGAGGACCCAGGGTAAGATTATCAACCCTCACTTAGAAAGACAAACGGAATCCACATTGGAAGTAGGAAAAAACAAGTAACAGGACAGGAGCCTACTGCAGAGGGCCTCTGAAAGCCTCTACCTAGCAGTGTATCAAAGCAGATGCGGAGACTCATAAGGAAACTTTCAGCAGAGTGCAGGGAATTATATGAAAGAAGGCAGAGTTAGTATGATCTGGAGAGGACAGGAGCTCCACAAGGACTAAATATATTTGGGCACAAGGGTCTTTTATGAGACTGTTTCTCCAACCAAGGACCATGTATGGATACAAACTATATCCCCTGCTCAGATGTAGCCCTTGGCTGCTCAGGATCCTAGGAAGAAGAACGGGGACTATTCCTGACATGAACCAAATGACTGGCTCCTTTACCTCCCCACTACCACCCATGATGGAGGACCAGCCTTGCTAAGTCACAGAGAAGGACATGGCAGCCAGTCCTGAAGATACCTGATAAGCTAGGGTCAGATGGAAAGGGAGCAGGACATCCCCTCCTAGTGGACTTTGAAGGGGGCAGGGAGGAGATGGTGGAAGGAAGGTGGGATGGGAAGGGAATGAAGGAAGGGGCTAAGGCTAGGATACAAAGTAAACAACCGGTGATTAATATAAAAAGAACAACAACAACAAAAAGAAATGAGGATCATTTGGAATGTATTAAAGCCTATTCTGTGGTCTGTACACAGAAAATTTCCCCCAATATATTCTCCATTTCTCTGGTTCAAATGCATTTTTATATGTGTGTGTAATCAAACATTTTTTCCAGACAGATTCTCAGATACCCCAGCTGTCCCAGCGCAGCTTTGTAATTGTTGTTGTTTATTTGTCTTTTGGGATTTTATTGTTTTTGCTTTGACAGCAAATGGACTTAGCTGAGAAAATTCTCCTATTGGATTGGACTGTGGTCAAACCTCTGATGCTTTTTCTTGAACAGTGATTGATGCAGGAGGACCCTGCTCACTGTCAGAGCTGACACCAATGGGCTGGTGATCCTGGGTTCTTTAAGAAAGCAAACTGAGCAAGCCATGACCATGACAGGCAAGCTAGTAAGCAGCACTCCTTCATGGCTTCTGCATTGGTTCCTGCTTCCTTGAGTTCTTTGCCTGACTTCCCCCAGTGATGAAGCGTGAATTGAGATTTTTAAGATTAAATAAACTATTCCCTCCCACCACCAAAAAAAGAAGCTAACATTAAGGATGATCCTAGGGAAGGTGCTTAATCCTCATTCAGAAGGGCAAACAGGGTAAACTTTGAAAGTAGGGGAAGACAGAAAACAGACAGGAGCCTTCCCCACAGTACTTCTGAAAGACTCTACCCAGCAGGGTGTCTGAGACTCATAGCCAAATTTTGGGCAGAGTGTAGGGAATCATAAACAGATTTTAAAATTTTAATTAATTTATGTTTTACTTTTTTTTTCTTTTTGTATTCTTGCACAGCCCTGTCCCTTGTCTCCACCCAGTCTCATCCACCATCTCTCTTGTCCCTTTATGCCCCTTTTCTAGTCCCCTGATAGGAGAGAACCTCCTCCCCTTCTAGCTGACCTTTGCCTATCAGGTTTCATTGGGACTGGCTGCATCATGTTCCTCTGTGACCTGGCAAGGCTGCACTGCCCAGGGAGAGGTGATCAAACATAATAGACATGAGAAATAGGAGAAAACAGCGAACAGGACAGGAGCTTTCCACAGTGGCTCTCTGAAAGATTCTACCCATAGTATCAAAGCATATACTGAGACTCATAGCCAAACTTTGGGCAGAGTGCTGGAAACCTTATGGAAAAAGAGGGAGATAGAAAGACCTGAAGTGGATAGGAACTCCACAAGGAAAACAACGGAGCCAAAAAACCTGGGCCCAGAGGCACCTGCAGGGACTGATACTACAACCAAAGACCTTGCAAAGAGAGGACCTAGAAGCCCTGTTCAAAGGAAGCCCATAGACTGCTCAGTTTCCAAGTGCGTTCCCTAATAAGGGGTAGAGGGGCTATCTCTGACATAAATAGAATTTTTAAGAAGTAGATTTCAAAGTCAAAATGCTGAAGAAAACACGAATGTGTTCATTTTCGAAACTAGTAAAGGATCATCGTGGGATGGGGAAGCCAATTTAATAGAAATGGAATTGAAAGCAATTAGTATGAAGATGGTAAGGGGGACATAGAACAGGAAGAAATAAATTGGGTGAGAGATAGATGTGCGTTGTAATGTAGGGAGTATGCAGCAGAATAATGAGCACCAAAGGCCTTAGAAAATGCTATATTAAAGCCTTCAACTGTAGAAATTTTAATATATACATATTAAATACATTTATTTATATATAATGCTTTTAAAATATATATGGATATTAGATGAAGTTATCCAATAATATTGACTAGCAAATTAAAGCCCAGTATTAGGCAAGGATTTTCTCTTTTCCCTGGTTTGTCTAGGGCAGTAATTCTTCACTTGTAAGTCACGGCTCCTTTTGGGTTTGCATATAAGATACTCAACATATTAGATATTTACAGCAGTTTATAACAGCAGCAAAATTACAGATATGATGTGACAGCAAAATGATTTTATGGCTGGGTGTACTACAACATGGAGAACTGTATTCAAGAATCACAGCATTAGGAAGGTTGAGAATCACTTGTCTGTGGTTTTCCATAGATACCCATAAACACCATAGGCTAGTACCATTGCTCTTGGTTACGCTTCAGAACTTCATGAGACTCCATAGGGGCTGTTAGCCTTCAAACTCCTTCATTAGATATTTAAGAATGTGTTAATTTGAATAAAATTTACCAAAGATAAACAAGTTAAACATAATATGTACTTAACACTCCTTTTCTTTTGATGCTATATGTCGAATGCATATTTTTACTCAATTTATTGTTCATTATGAATAATTTGTCTGAAGACATCTGTGGCAGGCTCTCATCTGGTTTCCTTTCTTCTACTGCTTCCTCTGTCTAAACTGTTTGCCCTTCTGAATGAGATATAAGCCTCCTCTCAAACATTTTTAGGGCTATAGATTTTAGTACGTTTATCCTATACTATATGGCTAATACCCACTTATGAGTGAGTGTAAAGCATGTGTGTCTTTTTGCTTCTGGGTTACCTCATTCAGGATGATCTTTTCCACGTCCGTCCATTTGCCTTCCTATTGTGATTACTCAATCTGGAAATATTTTTAACAATATGGTAAAGATATTCCCAGATTGTTTAATCTTGGGAAACATGTAAAGGACATAATTGTAGCACAGTGAAGGCTAAGCTTTAGCAATGGATGACTTGTGTATGCCATTTTCCACTCTTTGCTTTCAAGGCATCTTTCTTCTTTTGTTTTCTTCTCACTGCAATCAGATGCCAGTGTGTTTGTTTTACTCAGTCTTGGTTTACTCGTCTTTAAAACTGGAATAAAGCTACAGTTTATTTTTGCTATATGTATGTGTGGTTATGAATACCACAGGGCATGCTTACCTTTAATTTGTTCATAAAAATGTTTTTTTTTCTCTGAGAAACAAATCACTCTTCTGGTAGAAACAACCATGCTCTATTATCGGCTTGCCTAACAAAACATAATACCCTTTTACCCATTCTGTATCTCCACAATACAATATTTAGTTTATGGAAATGTTTGTGTGTGTGTTTGTGTGTGTGTGTATTTGTGGTCAAGGTGGGAGTCTTCCTTAACCTTCAATTTTTCTTCCCAGTCTACTAAAGGCAAATGGAAAGCAATCATTCCTCATCATGTTTACCTATACACAATAGTTTGTGTAACTAAAAGAAAAGAACACTTGAATATGTTACTTGGGCCCTGAAATCAACAACACCAGAAATCAGAACATCTTTTAATTTTACATGACTTGAACTAATGAACTTATTCTATGCTTAAACTATACTGGACAGTAATATCCTATTAAAAGTACTAAGTGCTGTAATTCCGCCTTCTTACTATATTGACAAATGCAAATTTATCACCTCATATTTTCTTCCTACTGGTACAGCTTTGAAAGTGTTGTTTTTCTTTTCACATTCGTTTCTGTCTGCTAGAGATATTTTTTACCTAGTTTGTCAAGTGTAATGAACACCCAGTGAAGTTTGGTAATTTCTTAGGTGGAGGAAATTAAATCAAAGGAAATGCTGTGTAGTAATTTGTGGTATGGATAGAAAGATTAGATAGAAAATGGAGACTTTGAAGATAACATGTTAGCATACTTACTGAATATGGAATTATTCCCCAGAAATAAAGCTGCAAGTAGTAATCAGTCAATAAAAGTGATAAGGATGTTGGTAGATGGAAGAGAAGCTATATTAAGGCAACATTAGTTATAAATATTCAACTATGCTTATAATCTGAGGCATTGCAAGATATTTTGAATTTTTGTGTGTAGAGGTGTTATATGTCATCAGATGTTGGTTTTACCTTGTAAAACCAGGTGAATTATTTATTTAAAAGGAAAACAATATGTTAATTGATCAGAATAAGAACTGCATAGGACAACATTTTTATCCATGCTGCCCTCTGAGATCCGTCACTTGCACACATGCCAAAGTCAATGCCTTAGTTTCTGATATTACAAGATATCGCCTCTCCTACACAGCATTGCCTGCCGGAAAATTAATAAGTAAATAAGGTTCTCTTACATGTTCAGGGTGCGTCAGGCTGTGAAGCATGTTTTGTCAGAGGTTTTGCTGGAGTGAGAACAATTTTCAAAGTCCTAGTACGTGTGAGATAGATGAGTGACTACATCAGGGAGATGTAAAACGGCATACAAAAAATGAGAAGAACTAAATATATCAGCTCCATACTTGCCCCTCCGCTCCTTTGACAAAGTAGATGAAGGAGGAATGTGGTTCAGGATACAATGCACTTTTTAACTTCTGCGTTTCTTGAAATACATCAAAGAGTGTGAGAGAAAGCAAGAAACTCCAAATAGACTGCAAGAGAGTCTTTTTTCCCTATTATAGACGTCTTAAAGTATATAAATCTTATTATAGACTTCAGCATCTTAATTGAAATAGAACAACTACATAAATGGTCTCAGAAAATTTCAGAAGAATTGACAAGTAAATCAACGTTCTATCACTATTTTATCATTTTCTTTTTAGGGCTGGAGAGAGAGAAAAATAAAAACAATTGATTTTTAATTCCATTATATGAGAACCACAAATTGTATTATTCATTGTATGGAAAGAATTGAAGGTATTCTATGCCTTTACTTTTAAAGCTTCATATCAACAGAAAGAAATAGATGATGTAATTTAAATGACATTCGGTAAGGACATACTGCATGCCAACACTGGACTAGGCATTATGTGTGAGTAAATTACAATGAAGTCTGCTAGACTAATGGGAATCACACTAAAACAATCTAAGACAAGCAAATAATTATTTATGTAAAACACTTTCTTCCAAGTACATATTTAATTTTGTTTATTCAAATTGCATGATACAAGTCAGATTGACCAAGAAGGCCAGTTAAGTATTTAGTTTTTTTAATTAAATTTTTATTTTTTGTATCAATTATCCCAGCTGTAGCCCCCTACCTCATTCCCTCCCAATTCCACCCTTCCTCCTTCATCTCCTTCCATGCCCCTCTCCAAGTCCACTGATGGGGAGGTTCTCCTCCCATTCCATCTGACCCTAGCTTATCAGTTATCATCAGCACTGGCTGCAATGTCCTCTTCTGTGGCCTAGCAAGACTGCTACTCCCTCAAGGGTGGTGGTGGTCAAAGAGCCTGCCACTGAGTTCATCCAGGTCAGAGACAGTCCCTGCTCTCCTTACTAGGGAACCTACATACAGAGCTGTCATGGGCTACATCTGTGCAGGGGTTCTAGGTTGGAGTATCAGTCTCAGAAAAGCCCTCTGGGCCAAGATTTTTTTGGTTCTGTTGCTCTCCTTGTGGAGCTCCTGTCCTCTCCATGTGTTTTTAACTCCCCCTTATTTCATAAGATTCCCTGCACTCTGCTCAAAGTTTTTTTTTTTTTTTTTAGTGTTTGCGAAAGTGTTCTCATTATTTTAGTGAGGCAATGTATATGGGAGATAATTTATCAGTTGAGATGTGCTTCAGAATATTTACTTGGTCTTACTCTTTACGTTAAGGAGGCTGCCAGCATGGTATTCCCACAGGCACTCAGGAAAGGACAGGGGTTTATAAATTGCTCTTTGATCCCATTCTATCTGAACCAAAATGAAAACCATGTATCTGAAATACAATAATTACAAACCCAGTTTCTGTGTACCTGATCTCTGGTACAGAGGGTCATCAATGAAGAGTGTTACACCAACACTGGGAAGGTGGTTATTATAGTTCACTGTTCTATACAACATGCTCCAGAGATGGTCTCTAAAGCCTCTAGACATTGTCCTAAAGCTGGATGACAGCTAAGCACATAGGTGGCACTGTTCTATTCTTATGTTTTCTTGTTGTTGTTGTTCTTCTTCTTCTTCTTCATCTTCTTCTCCCTCTCCCTCTGCTCTGCCTCCTCCTCCTCCTCCTTTTGAGATAGGATTTCTCTATGTAGCCTTGTAGTCTCTGGACTCACTTTGTAGACCAGGCTGGCCTTGAACTCAAAGAAAGCTACCTGCCTCTGCCTCCCAGAGTGCTGAGATTACAGGTGTTAACCACTGCACCGGGCTGCATCCTATTCAGTATCTTCAACATTATTAAATTTTATGACTAATTCCTGTCCTTTTCTGTATTTCAGCTATTTTCACTGGATTCTATTCCTGGCGCACATGATGGAAACTATTTGAAAACAAATAATCTATTTATCACTTCACTTATCAAAAATTATTAAAATCAAATGATACATGTTTCATGAAGGAGAAGATGTGGTAATGATATTATATATATAATATTATATGCAGAGAATAGAAATGTATTACATTTATTAAAAAATTATTAAAATGGCTAAAATTGTTAAAAAAATGATTTTTAGTTTACAAATGAGAGGATATAGGGAATGATACTTATGAGCAAAAAATGAAAATATATTTTGGTTATTTTTTCACTAATATAAATATATGCCTCAAATTTGCAATTGTTTATTATTAGAATTTTTCAAATACTTCTTAGTATTCTAAATGCAAGCCTGGAAACTTTAGCTTTGTTAAGCTAATGCTTAAATTTTAATTTATACAATGAAAACCTATATATCTATTCCAAAATCATAAAACAAATTTGATTTTGTTTCGGGGATTATAGAATGAATCTAATAATAATTGTTACAAAACATATTATCATGAATAAGATCATTTTAATTCATATATTCACATGCACTCACAATAGATTCGGATTTTTGTTGTTATTGTATTTGGTTTTGTTTTGTTTTGTTTTCCTATTCTACCCAAAACCTGTTTGTTTTTCTGTAAGTATATAGTCACGGGATATGTTACGTTGCTTGCCGTTTCCCCATCCATTGAGGTTCACCCATATGCTTTGTTTGAGGAGAAGTGAGTCCCTAACTGACACAGCAATCAGACTCTGGGGTCTAAAAAAATGGTAAAGAGAATTATGGTGATATCATCAGTCTTCAGCTTGCTATAGAAAGGGACAGCTCCAGACCTGGCTTCCATTCATTCTCACTCGAGTGGAAAAGACAAAACATCCATCTGCAGAGAGGAAAAGCAGGTATTGATCACCTCTGAGAGTAAGCAGCTTCAGAACTGCCTTCTTGTTCTTGAACCTGGATCCTCATGTGACATGGGTTCTTTCTAATTCCTTGCTTTACTTTGAGTATTAGGTCAACAACCACATTTATTTTTCTTTCCTTTTGTATCATTTTTTTATCCCTTGTGATTGAACCCAAAGCCTTATGAATGTTAACAAGTTGCTCTGTTCCTATTTTATTTTGTGCAGCATTCAAGTGTTAAACAAATGATACCAACTTTCTAAATTCAACTCCACAATTTCAGAGCTATCCATTGAGAATGACTCTGGCAAAGAGTATGAGACACTCTACGTATTAATGAAATGAACAGGCCATCAAATACCTCCTTTGCAGTTAAAAGAAAGCTTAAATTCATATAGAGAAATGCAGTGTATGTGGTATGTTAACATAAATTGTGTAAATTTTTTGTAGCCCAATAACCAAGTTCTTATTTAAGTTGTGGGAGGAAACTAGTGGGACTTCAAGAGAACAGATGATGTATGAAAGCACTAGAGAAGAGCAACTAGACTGCATCAGTGAAGGTATAAAAGAGTAGTATGGTAAGAAGGTATCTCAGGAGTAAGGACATGGTGATGTGACCCCAAACTTCATTCATTCATTTCATGCATACATATATTCAAATATAAGTGTGAATTAATCAGGTATATATGTATATTTTATAGTATGTATACAAGATTTATAGTTTATTCTATATATATATGTAGAAAAATACTATAGGATAAACCTCTAGAGGAAATAAATATAATGCACTGTAGAGCAGTTTTAAAATTTCAGCTTGCATCAGAATCACCTGAAAGACTGTTGTCAAAGGCCCAAAGGTTCACTACACTAGAACTGCAGGCTGTTTTGCTGTTGTTGTTTTTTTTTCATTGTTGTGGTGGTTATTAATAAAATACATCTGGTAAGGATGTTGCTGCCAGCCTGGCTATTGTACATTGAGAACTACAACAGTAAATTAGATAACAGTAACTTCTACAGAGATTGCAACTCAAGAGGCTTGAACAAAATTGCAATGCTCAGCTTCATGGGCAGCCAGTATTCCTCTGGGTCAGTCTGTGGGAGAAATAAACTTAATGTAAATATATTTAATATAAAGTGATGGCAAGTGAAGCTAATTTTAATGATCTCTTTAAACATGATTGCTTTAGATACTTTATTAAGGGTAAGTAGAAGGGGAAAGGAGAATTGTAAGAGAAATATTGCAATAACCAAATTACCAAAATTGATGAAGTTTTATACTATAACGACAGCTAGCTGATCTGCCAGTGAAATCATGGTAGAATGGCAAACAAATCTGAAGGTGGAGATATTAACTTATAAAATAATGATTAAATCAGCTACAAAACAAATGAAATGCCAAAAATGATTCCCGGAATTTTAATATTTGGAAGAGGAAGTTTAGGATTGTTATATACGAGTGTATGAAAGACTGTATGGGTGAAGTTTAAGAAGAAAGATTAGGCGCTGTTAGGTCTTGTCTACATACACAGGAAGAGCAGAGAATTATACAAATGTCTGGATTTCAGAACAGGAGTCTAGCTTGTGGGATAGACTTAAATGGCCAGGGTATCAAGTTGTTCATTAATAGTGTATAAACTTGATCAAAGAGCGTAGACCTCATATGGTCAGCGGGCAGTGTGATCAAGAGACAATGTAAGGAGGAAATCACTGAAAGCCTGTGGTTTAGGCAGAACACAGAAGCAGACACCAACCTAGAACCAAATCATGTGATTCAAAGCAAATGGATCAGGAGTAAAAACAGGCATATGAATGTATTATGGTAAGTTAAAACCAAAACAAAATAAGTCAAATGGCAGTGTGGAGCTTGGACTTGACGCAGGAAAAAAATAAGAAAAAAAAATGTCACTCTTCTGCGTTATATTCAGGTGTTACCCCCTGAAGAGAAAAATGTCACTGCTTCAGAAACAAAATCAAAGAGCTGCTGTGTGATTCCCTCCAGAAACAATCTGCCTGTGCTGATGAATATAAATCTCTTAGCTTTGTGAATATTATTTATTTAATGCCCAGAAAGAACATAATGCTTTGAATACAGGTGCTAAACACAACTAGAGGAAATAGCTTACTTTCTGAGATAAGTGGAATAATTATAGACACTTTTTTTTTAAACAACTAAAAGAGCCAGTTCCACCAATGATTCTTGAAAACAACAATGTAGTTAGTTTTTTTTTTTTTAAGGGAGGATAATGATGCACTTGGAACTGACCTCAAAATTAGCTGTCTTTAATGGAAAGTCATTATGTAGCTCCCCATAATGCTAGAGCAAATGCTGACTGATATTTTCAACTGGGAAAAGTTAAATAGTATCCTATCAGCTGGCAAATAGCAAGTGATTCTTGGTGATGGAAACAATTATGACATATTATCTATAATGTGTACATCTTAGAAAAAGGTAATTTACTTGGAGTCCGTCAGAAGAACAAAACATTTGAGGATGCAAATAGCTCTTTTCTAAGATGACTGTTTATGCCACAATATTAATTTTGCATTTGTTGTAAAGTGGTAAGGCAGATGGATAAAGAGAAATATTCTGTCAAGTTCGTAACATAAGCTACCTCATTGGATAAAGTGCTGCCATCTCATCACTGGAAGGAGGAAGACATGAGAAATAAATCGTAACAGGCTGAATTTTTCAGGATTGGTTTTGGGTGCGAATTTCAGACACCATTAAAAACTATCTGTGTACAATTACCAACCATGCACTCATCCACAGATATCTCTTGAGCTTTTGTTATATTGAGAGATTATTTTTGTTGCTGCATAGAGACAGTAAGTAAAGGAGCAAAATTCAGGACACTGGAATTCTAACTATGCAAATCTAAAATTTGCACTTAAATTCTCTCAACATCATGTATTTATTAACTGACCATTCTGCTTACTGGATATATTAGTATAAATAGTACACATGGACACAAACATAAGCTAGAAAATTCAAAATTAATATGTGAGTTGTAAGCAATGTTAATATTTAATAGTGTTTTGCAGTATTTAATGGATTGGGTGAAAATGTAAAATCTATCACTTTCTATTTTGCATTAATTTGTATGAACTTTTAAGAAAGCATGTGAATTATTTTATGACTTTATCACCATTACTAGATATGACAAGGGCTAATTATTTTGAAATTTCAATATCAGTCCTCATATATACTTTTAATTGTCAAAACTATTATTGATGAAAATGTTTGTGGTAAGAACAAGTGAGAAATTTGGCAGCTGAGGCTCCTGAAAGATATTTACCTCTCCAGAGTATCATCTAGTGTCAAAATTACATTTCTTCTTATTTTTAAAATTTGATTTATTATTACAATTTATTCACTTTTTATCCTAGCTGGAGCTCCCTCTCTCTTCTCCTCCCAGTCCCACCCTCCCTCATTCTTCTCCCCTATGTCCCTCCCCTAGTTCATTGAGAGGGGAGGGCTTCCTCCCCTAGCATCTGACCCTAGCCTTTCAGATCTCTTCCTCTGTGGCCTGGCAAGTTTGCCCCTCGCCCAGAGGGAGGTAATTAAGGAGCTGGCCAGTGAGTCCATATCAGAGACAGCCCCTGCTCCTCTTACTCTGGAAATCATATGGAAACTGAGCTGCCTATGGTCTCCATCAGAGTAGGGAACTAAGTCCTCTCCATGCATGGTCCTTGGTTAGCATATCAGTCTCTGCAGGCCCCCTGGACCCATATATTTTGGCTCTGTTGGTGTCCTTGGCTCTTTCCCCTTCAGTTCTCCCACTTCTTCCATAAGATTCCCTGAATTCTGGCCAAAATTTGACTATGAGTCTCATGCTATCTGCTTCAATACCATGCTGGGTAGATTTTTTTTTTCAGAGGCCCTGTATAGTAGGCTCCTGTCCTGCCCTGTCTTCTTCTGCTTCTGATGTCTATACTGTTTGCCCTTCTGAATGAGGATTAAGCCTCTTCCCTACTGTCATCCTTGTTGTTTAGCTTCTTTAGGACTATAGATTATAGTATGTTTATTCTGTATTATGTGGGTAATATCCACTTATAAGTGAGTGGACTTATAAGAAAGACACATTATCTGTGTCTTTCTGCTTCTGGGTTACTTTACTCATGATGATTTTTTTTTTCTAGTTCCATCCATTTGCCCACAAATTTCATGATTTCCTTGTTTTTAATTCTTGAGTAGTGTTCCATTGCCATCCTTGCTATTTGATATCAATCATTTATCTTCTTTTACACACATGAGCAAAATAAGCAAAAGAAGTAGAGAAATCAGTTTTTGTTGGTTTGTTTTTCCCAGGCTTTTTGATAGGCTTTCTTGGTGTAGCCCTTGCTGTCTCGGAACTCACTCTATAGACATGGCTGGCCTTGACCTCATAGAGATCTGCCTGCCTCTGCCTCCTAAATGCTGAGGGTAAAGGCATTATATCACCACACCTGGCAAGAAAGATTTTTTAGTGGATGTTTATTTACCAGGAAGTAAAGATAACAGTAACTTTGATCTGAATGTAGGCTATGAAGTGGTCTAGATGTTTAAGGGATTGAGAGCATAATTACAGGTGTTGATGTAAATGTGCATAGGAATTGTATACAGATGTTGTTAATATTCTGTTTCTCTAAATCTGTTTGGAGCCTTAGAACTTCCATGAATGTTAAATATTCAAGTAATTCTCTTCTCTACTGCCTTAGTAGTAGTCAATACAATAGTATATAGAATGTGTATGTGTAAATAATGGAATATAGACAGCACTATACTAGCCAGTCAACCACGGTCCTCAATACTTAGGCAGACCCTTTCCCTTTCTTTGACAATTGTTTTGTTTGTCATGAAAGTTTGATGTAAAACCTTAGTACTTACATTCCCATGATGTGTCCCAGATTATGGGGATGGTGTTTGACTTTCTAAAATACACTCAATAAGTAGCTCCCACAATAAATAGCAATCACAAAACATCAGCGGCATTTCCGAACTCTGCACAGAATCACATGATTCGCAGTAAATCAGCCCTATACTCTAAGGAAAGCATATGAAAGGGTTGTAAAATGAAGACATGCTCTTCCCACCTGGATGGAGAAGGCCTTCTAGTGACATAAGAGCAGACGTGACTTTTAAACTCTAACACCTGTGCAAATGAATAAAATCCAAATGTTTTTACTTAGATGATCAAAAGTTAACTTTAAGAATTTAGTTTTGAGCATTTCTTTAAGTGTTTCTCTGCCATTTGATATTCCTCTATTGAGATTTCTCTGTTTAGCTTACCCCATTTTTAAATGGATTATTTGATTTGTTGTTGTTTAATTTTTTGAGTTCTTTATATATATACTGGATATTAGTCCTCTGTCAGATATAGGGTTGGTGAAGATCCTTTCCCAATCTGTAGGCAGTCATTTTGTTTTGAGGACAGTGTCCTTTGCTTTACAGAAGCATTTCAAAAACATCCTTACTCAGGGAAATGCAAATCAAAACAACCCTGAGATCTCATCCTATACCCATCAGAATGGCCAAGATTAAAACCTCAAGCGACAATACCCTCCTCCACTGCTGGTGGAAATGTAAACTTGGACAACCATTCTGGAAATCAATCTGGCGCTTCCTCAGACAACTAGGATTAGCGCTTCCTCAAGATCCAGCTATACCACTGCTAGGCATATATTCAAAAGTACACAATAAGGACATTTGCTCAACCATGTTTGTAGCAGCTTTATTTGTAATAGTCGGAAGCTGGAAACAACCCAGTTGCTCCTCAACTGAGGAATGGATACAGAAATTATGGTACATCTACACAATGGAATATTACTCAGCAATAAAAAACAAGGATATCATGAAATTTGCAGGTAAATGGTGGGAACTGGAAAGGATCATCCTGAGTGATCTACCCCAGGAGCAGAAAGACACACAGGGTATATACTCACTCATATAGACATATACTACAGGATGAACCTACTAAAATCTGTACACCTAAAGAAACTAATCAAGAGGGAGGATTCTTGCTAAAATGCCCAATCCCTATCCAGAAGAGCAAAGGGGATGGACATCGGAAGAAGGAGAGGGCAGGGAACAGGTCAGGAGCCTGCCATGGAGGGCCTCTGAAGGACTCTGCCCTGCAGACTATCAAAGCCGATGCTGAGACTTATGGCCAACACTTGGGCAGAGTGCATGGAAACTTATGAGGGGAGTGGAAATTAGTAGGATCTGGAGAGGACAGGAAGTCCACAAGGAGAGCAACAGAACCAAGTCGTCTGAGCACAGGGGTTTTTCCAGAGACTGATGGTCCAAACAGGTACCATGTATGGAGGTAGCCTAGGACCCCTGCACAGGTGTGGCCCATGGCAGTTTAGTGCCCAAGTGGGTTCCATAGTAATGGGAACAGGGACTGTCTCTGACATGAACTGATTGGCCTGCTTTTTGATCACCTCCCCCTGAGGGGGGAGCAGACTTGCTGGGCTACAGAGGAATACAATTCAGCCACTCCTAATGAGACCTGATGGACTGGGATCTGAGGGAAGGAAAGGAAGACCTCCTCTGTAGGTGGTCTTGGGGAAGCACAACGGGTGCAGAGGGGGGAGGAAGGGAGGGTTTGGAATGGGAGGATGGAGGGAACTACAAGGGAATGTAAGGTGAGTAAAGTGTAATTAATAAAGAATTTAATAAAAAGTGAAAAAAAAAAGAATTAAGGTTTACACAATTTATCCAAACCAAACATAACATTTCTTTACCCTTTGATGACATTTATCCCTTTTACATTAATGTAAATTGAAAGCACGGGATTGAAGTGACGCTCAGTACTTAAGAGTATTCGTTGTTTACCTAGAAGACCCAGGTTCTAGTCTCAGTACACACATGGTAGATGATCACAGTGTGTAACTCTGTTCCCAGGGGATCTGATGGCTTCTTCAGGACTCCACAAGCACTACACAAACATACATGAGAGCAAAATATCCATTCATAATAATAAAAAAAAATAAATCAAAAACAGGACCTGAAAATTTTCAGATGTTCTTTCATTGCTAACTTGAACAGCATTTGTAACTTTCACAACTGCTTTCTATTGCAAAAAAAAATTCAGTCACTTACTCCATTTTAGTTTTTGTACTTGTTCCTACATACTATGTCTAGTAGAGCTTTAATAATTTTCTACCCATTATTTTTCCTTCATTCTAACACATCCTTCATTGTGTAAATGTGATCCTAAATGTTTTGAGCTCATCTTCACAGTCACAGTTCACACTGTTATTAGCTCTTCTTTCCAAGGCCGTGCTTATATACATGGCCAGGTCTGATTAGTCTCACTTTAATTTGACATCTCCTGGAATAGTCTCTGGAGAGGTCATTGCATTCCCAAAATAACCCAGCAGGCAGGTGCATCTCTGTCCTTCCCTCTTCCTAGATCAAAAGTGATGGCTAAAGACCCACTAGGCATCTTGTTTTCACACAGGACTGACACATGCAGGTCCTTGCACTGCAGATCCACAGAATAAGAACTTTAGTCCACTAGAGAAACTCAAATAAATCTGTTTGCTTAACCTACCATACATATGTCTGCTAATTTTACAACAAAATGAACTTGTATCTCTACTTTCGATATCTTCAGTAACTTTTCAACATCATTTTCTACCTAACTGCTTACTTGTTAACCATTCAACCCTAAGAATGATTACCTAAAGCTTCACTAACTCTATCTCTTTCTCTTCACAAAAATAATAACAGCAAACCAGTGTTCATATGTGTGTATTTTGGCAAAGTTATGAGCTGGTCAGTCATTCCCACCATGAGGTACTCAGGAGCTTCTACGCACTTTCAGCCACAGGTACTCATTCTGGAAGTAGGAAAAACAAAATTAGGAGCCATAATTCTATTACGGCACTAATGGACTCCATCAAGTACATTCTTAGATCTGGTGCTTCATGTCACTATGCTACCTGACAGGTTGTACCTTTTGTTCCCACGAACACAGTTTTACTTTTACATTTTTTATTAAAAATAAGCTTTATAAAATCCCTAACATTATAGTCTTGCAATCTGCATAATAATAGACTGACCATTTTAGGATAATTAATACAGCGTACCCTCTTTCTTTATATTTCCTATTAAATGTTTTTTTTGAAAAATGCACATAGCTTTCAAAAATAGTTGCAAGTACCAAGTATGAAGTTAATCACAAATTTCCCTGCATAGTCATCTATTAAAATTTCGTAGCATGAAAAATAAAAAGAATTTTGAATTCCTTTCATTTTGAATTCTCCTTCAAAACTATTTTTCCCCAAATTTATCTTGCCACCATTTCTTTAGTCATCTTAAAATTATATAACAATGCTTAGGTGATTGGGAAGGCACTTTCAGAATGCCACTGGTAAATGTGAAATATTCTCTCAGATCCAAAATAGAATAACAAGCCTAGCTCCCCCCTGGTGAGAAGCTTACTAATTCAAGAATCTTGCAAACTCTCACAGATATTGAGGGCCCCACTGGGATGAAATCAGAATTGCTGCTTTTTTACTTGTGGCATCTCACATAATTAGGGAAATTACAGTTACACACCCTTCTCCAAGACAGGGAGCAGAAACTCCACTTGGATACTTTCCAAACATAAATAAGCAGTGTGTCTTTCCAAATCTTTCTTTCTCTCTCTCCCTCTCCTTTTCTCTCTCTCTCTCTCTCATCCTCATTCTTTTGCTTCCTGGTTAAAAATTACTCAAAGAAAATTTTAGTCATTAAACCATTTACTATTGGTGAAGACATTAGCCAGAGAAGTTTAACTTAATTTATGCGTGATGCTCCTTGGCTCTATATTTGTAAGTGTCTGGTAATAAATAATATGAACATATGCTTACTAAGGTGAACTTGAAGATACATATGGAATAAAGATAACAATTTTTTAGTATCTGGATATATAAAATATTTCACATGCTTAACAAGTTTGTCCTTAATATGTACAATGCTTAAAACTTATTTGATTTTTAAATATATTTTATTTATTAGTTTATTCACTTTGTATCCCAGCTGTGGCGCCTCCCTCTTTCATCCCAAGCCCACCCTCCCTCCCTCATCTCCTCCCATGCCCTTCACAAATCCACTGATAGAGGTGGTCCTCCTCCCCTTTCATCTGACCCTAGTCTATCAGGTCTCATCAGGACCCGATGCATTGTCCTCCTCTGTGGCCTGGTAAAGCTACCCCCAACTCAGGGGGAGGTGATCAAAGAGCCAGCCACTGAGTTCATGTCAGAGACAGTCCCTGTCCCTAATACTAGAGAATTCACTAAACCTCATTTCTTAACAAACACACACATAGGCACACACACCAAAACAAAACAGAAAAAGAAAATGCATCCTGTTCCATTCATGTATAGCACTTCTCATGTTTAAAATAAGACAAATTAAGGCACCAGTATTAAAATGCTATAGCCCAGACATCATGAGTCACCATTCTTTCTTTCTTACTTGATGACTAATTTCTCAATTTTGTTGTGCTACTACCATTTTTCATTGAATTTCAGTTTATTGGATCCTATTAATTATATTGATGACAAGAAATTCTTAATATCTGTGCTTAAAACCAACCAATGTTTCCTTTTAAAATTAATTAATTAGTTTTCACTGTATATGTCAGCTGTAGCCCTCTCCCCTTGTCTTCTCCTGTTCCCACCCTCCCTCTCTCTTCTTCCCCTACGTCCTTTCCCTAGTCCCCTGATAGGGGAGGATCTCCTCCCATTCTATCTGACCCTAACCAATGTTTTCAATGGCTAACCTTACATCTCCATACCAATAGTCAACACTTGAATTTCAACAATTTTGGAAAGGTATTTAATTCTTTCTGATCCTAAAAGAACACATGTCCAAGGTGATAAGGTTTTGTCAGGAGTTATCTATCCCTTACCTAACAGAGAACTCTGTGCTGTGGTTAGTGTATTGGAATGACAAGTATTCTTTCTTTCCAAGAAAAACTGTAGTTACCATGCTGAAGATCTGTGAAAAATCATGCACATTCTATTAGCCAACTTGTGGTGATTAAAAGCTGTTTGCCCATCCCTTCAAAATACTTCAGCTTTATGTCTTCAGTCGGTTTTGTCATAATACATATAAAACAAACATGCCTAACACATGCAGCATAAACTATCATTTTTATTCCATAATTTGTATGTTGATTTAAAAGATGGGAAAGGTTGGTACACAAAATTTATAGCCCCAAATATACTTCCTTGGAGATCAAACTAAGGAACATTTGAGAACAGCAAATATAGCGAAAGTGTTCTGAAATTGCCCTTATCTACCTAAGAAACAGACTGCCTAGGACAGCACATTTTCCATCTATTCCCTTGTTATTATTAAAGTGCTATCAGTCATGGAAGTCTAAACATATCACAGGATATTCAATGTCAAATATCACAAATGTATCTGGGAGAACTTTTGTCCCAGGCTTGTCTCTTCTGTCCCATTCATTTTCCTGAAGGATCATTTATTGTCTATCTAAAATTGTCTGACTTCCCTTTCTTCTGGACATGAAATTTAAGTAACTATTTTCCTCATTTTTGAACTTATTATTTTGTATAATGCCTATGACCTTACATACTTATTAGAGTTAATATGCATTTTTCTTGTTAATATTTCCACTGTCAATTTGTTTTATCCATGTGAGTTGTAGAACATTGAACACACAGAAAGAAAATTACTTTTGCCCACACAGAATAAAATATTTTACAAAGACAAGAGTATCTAGTTACATAACAAATCACATGAAACTAAAAATGCTAAGTAGAACTAAGGTACTTAGAAACAATGTATATATAAATTATGTATGTGTGTGTGTTTGCAATACATATTGTTCTTCCTCAGTTACATGCCATCATGCTAAAAAGAAATCTGAGAAGTTTTGAATATTTTTTCTTTCTGTACCAGATAAATATATCATACACATGAAAAGATTGTTCCTTTGAGCAGAAAAAAAGCTTTATAAAATGTTTCACTTTTTATGATTTTAATTGCAGTTGTTGCATGGATGTGGAAATCAATGCCCAGGGGAGTAAAGAGAGTGTTGAATTTATTAATTTATTAAAATCTAGGAAAGTCAAAACCTTGTCACTATAAAGAGATTGGCATATACGGAGTGTCCACAATACAATGAGCAACTGAGTCACATGAGAAACACTACAAATTATTTACATTAATAACACTGGCCAGTTGAATATTAACAGCCCTGACTAGGTGGGAATTTCCTTCACTAGCATCTGACTTTTCTGTGAAAGGAAAAGTGCCACTCTTAATTGAGATTGATATAAAGTATTTTAAATGAAATCAGACACATTGTATATAAAAGATTGTTTTCTAACAAACAGAATATCATATATAATAAAGGCAATATCTGGTGCCACCTTTTATATATCATGCCTGATTATAATGTATATCAACTTTGCCATCTTCCTTTGGTTCATGGAACTAAACAGCAGTGTTTTAGAAATATGCCAAAATTCTGTCATAGCCAGGTTATAAAAAAGGAAAACTTGTTTTACACTTTTCAAAGAAATCATATTTATAGAATTTCTATTTCATACGGTAATAAAATCTGAATATTTATTGGTATAATATTTCTTTAAGGGGGCATATTCCATGATTTTATAGGAAGCTGATATGCTATATTTTCTATTGTTTCAAATTTTAGTTTTGTAAATATAAAATAGAATAGTTTGGTCAATGTTTTTATTTTATAATTCACATTAAATTCTATTACAGGGTTCAACGTTAGCTTAAGAGTTTTTAATAACCATTCTTAGTGATTTTTTTGTTTTAGTTTTATTTGTGCAGAATCTTGGTCCTGCATCTGATAAATAAACTAGGAACTTATCACATTTATATAGCTGTTTGCTGCAAGCATTGTTCTTCTTGTATATAGGTTTCTTCCTGAGGCACATTACAGTTATGAGGCCAAACTCAATAGCTGCAAATTCCATAAAATTTTAGAGTGCACTGCACTCACATAGTTAAAAAGTACAAGTTTAAAAGTATCTTTCTTTCTTCTCTTAAAGGATCAGTTCTAAATTTAGGGTTCTGCACTTATGAGGTAATCGGATCTTAGTTATCACCCAGTGCCTACACACATGAATCCAATACATATGAAAAAAAAGATAGTGAAGTAATAAATATTTTGTGTCCTCAAAATACTATAATCAATCATAGTTCAATTTTTTAACACTGAAAATTTTCTTTCCTTTCCTAAAAAAAAAGAAAAAAAAGTATCTACTCATTTCTGTGGTGAAGACCTTTTGTCTTCAACTTCTCTTTAATTTTACTTCATTTTTGCTTTAGTTCCTCAAGAGTCTCAAGCCTTTTAAAGAACAAAATCCTACAGTAATATTTCTAAGAACCCACGGGTGGGATTGGGAGGGGAAAAAGGAGAGGTTTATGGGGGGATACAAAGTGAATAAAGTATAATTAATAAAAAAAAGAAATACCCCAAAGCCCTAAATTAATGAGGAAATCTGATATATTTAATCGATTCTGTATAATGAATAAATATAGCATATAAAAATATTTTTAAGTACCTATAGTGAACTGATTTTTTATGAAAATAACACAAGTACACATTAGAGAAAGCACAGACAAGCAGAGCCAAGGATATGAGAAATCTGTATGTAAAGAATAGAACTCTATTTCTTTTTTCCTTCCCTCAGCATAAATCAAATTTAAGTGCTTTTTAAAAATATGAATGCTAGTAGGAAGGTCTATTGATTCTGTGATCATGGTTAAGAATGTGCCACTATTTGTGTGTGAATACTAATTGTAATATAGGATTTGTATATTATTTGATAGGACATAATTTTAAAATAAAATTTATACTCTGTTCTATGATTAATTAGCTTATTAACTATAATTATGACAACTGTTTTAAACTTTCTATACCTGAAAAAATATAAGCAGGTTAGAATCATGGAATAGCAAAAAGACAGATACCCAAAGACAAAAACTATAGATACACTAATGAGATAGTTTCCTGGAAATTTATAGATAGGAATTGAAACCAAAATTTAACAGTTTAACTGAATTAAGGGTTGCTTTAATTGTGTTATTAAAAAGAACAATATTGCATTACAGATGTATTTATTATTATATAGTCTTCCAAACTAGGGACGTGAGCGAGCATCATTCTTTTTATCCTTAGTCTAATTCTTGCCTTAAACTTTCCATAAAGTTACTACTTTACTTTGCACTTTCCTTGGGTCAAATATTATTTATGTCAAGTTATTTTTTACCAAAACTAGGAAAAAATGATCATACAGAGAAACCCACACTATATTCTTTCACCAGTAAATTAAATTAATTTATCTAGGTAGGTTGCAAAGATTTCTTATTAACCTTGGCTTAAGGACATATTCCCCATGGTGGTAGGAAATCACAAGTATTTCTGTAGACCCTAAGACTATCTTTCTTCCATAATCCTTTCCGTGTGGCATTCACACAAAGACTTTAGTGTTCAGAGACTGAGTTTTTGTCTACACTAGTGCAGTATATGCCTCTCTCTTACAGGTTACCTTCATCTTGGATGTCTTTGATCAGAAATCCTCCTGCTTTCAGACTGCCTCAGGCAAGGTGAGTCTGACAGCCACCAGTGTTTTCCTAACACTTCTCTTCTCTGCTCCCTCTTTTGAAGCCATAACTTATTGTGTCTGTATAGTAAGTTCCTTTTGTCTGCCCTCTCTTTTGGTCCTCACTCTTTTGCCTGAGCCACACAGCTAGCTAGAATGTCACACTTAGCATCTGGAAGTGTGTCAGCATTATTATTTTTTCTTCTTATTTTCATCCTGCTGAGGTGAGACTGGCTTATCAAATGAGATGTGTAGTCAATCACAATAGGAGCAGAGTGAAGTTCTATGCAAGGATCAGAAAGTGTGGTGCAGTTTCTTTATTCAGGGGTAGGCTTTTGGAAGCTCTCATTGCTGTTGGCAGATGGCATCACAGAAACTAACATCCTGTGAGATTCTAACTCACACAGATCCATCTAGAGTAGATGCACTACATAATGAAACCGAGCTGGTCTAGCCTCAGAGACAAATGAGGTCACAGCCTTAAGCTCAGTGAAAAATAATTTTGTCTGTCTTCTTAGCAACCTCTTCCATGACAAAATTTAGTTTGAAAGATGTCACTGTGTTTCATATGTATTGTGTGCCTACAATACATAGAACACTTATGTGATTTCATCTGCATTGTCTCATTGACTCCTGAAATAAAGGTTTTTAGTCATGAAGTCTGATTGAGACAGTTTTACAATTTCAAGCAAAAGTTAGAGCCAAATTAAATGCCTCAAATCAGGGAGAATGTAACTTTTGAAACCGCAAATTATATCCTGGCAAAGTTGCCTTTACATTCAGAGTGCTTGAGCTGAGGAAGCTCTGGATGAAGAATGGAAGAGCAGTGCATGAGAACAAAGCTCCTCAAACAAGGTAAGCAGACTGATAAAGAGATTTTTCAAACAAAGGTGTAAGACAAGTAAAGAGATCCTATCATCCCTGGCTATTTATACACCAATATCAGTATCAGGAATTGTGGGTGATCACATACAATTATTTCCATATCATCTTGCCAGGTTTATTCTATATGTTGAATCAGTCCTAAATTACTTCTCCTATCTGGTGCAGTGCAAATTCTCTGTAAATAATAATAAGATTTAAGTGACAAGTAAAATTGTTCCATGCCCCATTCATACTCATAACATAGGTTTCTGTCTATTTGTAAACAGGCATTTTGCATATATAGTATACATGAAAAATTCTCAACAGAGCATTCAATATCCCCTCCAAAATTCAAAGACCAACAAAGAACACAACACCAAACCCCACAACACCAAACATGATAAACCCTCTATTGAGTTGTTGATCAAAGTTGTCCATGAGGTTCCCCAAATATTACAGAATAATGCTGTTGTATCGGGTTGTTTTCCATAGGTGGAAGATATATCACCTATCACTTCATATACACGGAGAGACCAGAGGCTCCTAGGCTGGGACAGTCCTGAATGTCTTCTCCAAAGGATTCATTTTCATGGTTCCAGAAGGCACCATGCAACCTTCCAATGGAGGGAAGCAACAAACAACACTACTCAGATGTAATGCCTAAGAACCACAACAATAACCAGTAAATATGACATGATGACCTTCAGGGTACAATAGTATCACATATACCTTGACATTAAACAATAGATCTTTAACTGGACTTAAGATATGCTCAACAAGAAAGAAATCATATTTTTGCTAAAAACCTAAACAACTACACAGAACTAGTAACGTCACATATCTTGGAATAGAAACTACAAAATACTACTTAATAAAACAGCATAATCCTAACACATTAAATATTTGTCCTTATATACACAAATATGTATAGTCCTCACCTATCATCAAGAAAAGCACTTATAATAAATAGAGAGCATTGCAGAAAACCACTGTAAATATTTCTTCTTTAAAATTTGGTTTAAAATAATGGTTGGTTTAATCTACAAATAATGAGACTACAGGTGGAGAGGCAAGGCAATTTTGCAAAAAAAAGAAAACACTCATATTTCTCTCTACTTTACTTTCCAAATAAAAAGCATTATGTAATAAATGAGGATAAAAAGGTAGGCCAAAGCTCTGGGCCTTATTAAGTTTCTGTCTGTCTCCAATGTCTGATATCTTAGTTTCCTGTAACTGCAGTGAAAAATAACTTCAGACTGGAGGGATTTAAACAATATAAATTATTTTTCACAGTTTTGTTGCTAGAAACAAAAATACGGGAAAGGTTGTTTACTCTTTGAAGCTCTTTAAGGAATCCTTTCACATGTAGGCCAAGCTCAGATGACATTCTACAATCGTTGTATGCCTTTCTTTGCAGCTGTGTTTATGTGATCATTGACATGTCTTATATTTGTGTATCTGCTCATCTTTCTTTCTTTCATTGAGGATTGTTCCTGCTCCAATATAACTTCATCACAACTAATTGCACTCACAATGCCTCATGACTCTATTTTCAAAGCATTTGTAGTCACAAAAAACAGAATTGTGACTTACATATTTGGGACCAAGGAAGTACATAATTGAACTCATGGCGTTGTCATAGCTCAGACTCATAATATTTTAGGATAAACAATTCGTATCTTGTCTGTTTATCTTGCTCACCTTTCCACTTGATTATTAGAGATTAAAATAAGGAAGGTTCAAGCTGCATTCTGTTCCCTTTTTTCCTATATTTTGTAATGTTATTACAAGTTCTTTATAATGACATTTTCTTTAATAAGTGGATAACTAATTTCATTTCACACTTTTACTGGGTACATATTTTTATAACAAATTTTCTCATACTTAAAAGCATAAAACATGCATTTAGCTTTTCACAGTCTATCTGATAAGGAAAGAGTAACATTTATATCATGTCTATCCAGATCATTTTTTTACACCATTTTATACTATGTACTATGACAACTATCTTTCAGCCTAATACGTCATTTAAGATTTTGAAGAAGAGGATATCCAAGATGGCTGCCACGAGAGGACACTGTGTCTGAGGACTAGGTCAGCAGAAACAATGCAGCGACTAGGAGACTGAACTCTGGGACCTAAAATGCCAGCATTTGTGATTGCCAGGTGAGCTGAACATCTACGGTGAGAAAATCAAGTGGGAAAACCCTAGGGACACCCAGTTATTCCCCGGAAAAATCTCCAGGTGACCTGTGGCACACAGCTCTGATTGGAGCAAGTAGCTGCACGGGCACCAGCAGCCGCCATACTAAACTGGACCACATAGTCTCTGGGGCAGACTGAGGACAACCTGGGCACCGTTTTGTCTGACCTGCACTCTGCAGGCACACACAGCTCGAATCTGCCAGCAAAAACCTCAGTCAGTGTGTGAGTCCACAGGCCAATCTGGGAAGGTCCAGGGATCTGCTTCTCCCAGCGGGTATACAGCAGGCGCACTCCGATCTCCAGTGGAACCACTTCAGACTGAGAGGGCCG
>CM053765.1:67880073-67926837 GCA_028658305.1 Pachyuromys duprasi | reverse complement strand
GATCATTACCAATCCTACTTCTGACAGAGGGCTAATATCCAGTATCTATAAAGAACTCAGGAAATTAAAAAGCAAGCAACCAAGTAATCCAATTAAAAAAATGGGGTATGGAGCTAAAAAGAGAGCTGACTGTAGAGGATTATGGAATGGCAGAAAAACACTTAAAGAAATGCTCAATGTCCTTAGCCATCAAAGAGATGCAAATCAAAACGACTCTGAGATTTCACCTTACACCCACCAGAATGGCTAAGATCAAAAACTCAAGTGACAACGCATGCTGGAAAGGTTAGTAGAAAGAGGAACCCTCCTCAGTTGCTGGTGGGAATACAAACTTGTACAACCACTCTGGAAATTAATTTGGCACTTTCTTAGACAATTAGAAATAGTGATTCCTCAAGACCCAGCTATACCAATCTTAGGCATATATCCAATAAATGCTCAAGTACACAACAAGGACATTTGCTCAACTATGTTTATGGTTGCCTTATTTGTAATAGCCAGAACCTGGAAACAACCCAGATGTCCCTAAGTTGAGGAATGGATACAGAAATTGTGGTACTTTTACACAATGGAATACTACTCAGCAATAAAAAAGGAGGAAATCATGAAATTCGCAGGCAAATGGTGGGACCTGGAAACGATCATCCTAAGTGAGGTATCCCAAAAACAGAAAGAAACATATGGCATATACTCACTTATATAGACCTATAGGATAAGAAGGTCATGCTGAAATCTACACACCTAGGGATGATATACAGGAAGTAGGACCCATGTTGGTATGATCAAGCTCCTTTGCATGAACAAATGGAATGGACATTGAGTGGAGTAGAAAACAAGCAATAGCAGTATGCCAAGGAGGACCTCTGGGGGTGGGGGGTCAACCTAGCTATGTATCAGAGCAGATATTAACACATGTGATCAAGCCTTTGGCAGAGAGCAAGAAGTGATGATAGAAATGGAAGAGGTTGGTGAAACCTGAGCAGGGCACAGGGGTCTTGTATGAGACGGTTTCTACAACCAAGGGCCACATGTGGATGTGGCCTGGAACCCCTGCTCAGATGGGGCCCATGATTGCTCGGTGTAGGACTAAAGACCCTAGTGAGGGAAACAGGGACTGTTTCCGTCTTATACTTGATGGCTGACTCTTTGACCCTCCCCCATACATGCCTGAGAGTGACAGACTGGCTAGATCCCAGGGGAGGACATTGCAGCCAGCCCTGTGGAGACAGGATGAGCTGGGGTTGGATGGAAGGGAAGGAGGTCCTCCCCTGTTGGTGGACTTGGAGGGTGCTGGGAGGAGATGAGGGAGGGTGGGGGAGGGTGGGGAAGGGTGGGAGGGAATGAGGGAGGGGGCTACGCTTGGGATGCAAAGTACCTAACCTGTGATTGATAAGAAAAATAAATTAATTAATTAATAAAAATGTTTAAAAAATAAAAAAATAAAAATAAATAAAAATAAAAGTACAAAGATTAGAGCTTGTCAGCAGCAAGTGGGGTACCAGCAGCATTTCAATAAACTGGATACTCTTACTTCCAAAAAAAAAAAAAAAAAAAAAAAAACCACTAGTGACAACACATGCTGGAGAGGTTGTGGAGAAAGAGGAACCCTCCTCCATTGCTGGTGGGAATGCAAACTTGTACAACCACTCTGGAAATCAATTTGGCGCTTTGTTAGACAATTAGGAATAGTGATTCTTCAAGACCCAGCTATACCACTCTTAGGCATATATCCAAAAAATGCTCAAGTACACCACAAGGACATTTGCTCAACTATGTTCATAGCTGCTTTATTTGTACTAGCCAGAACCTGGAAACAACCCAGATGTCCCTCAGTTGAGGAATGGATACAGAAATTGTGGTACTTTTACACAATGGAATACTACTCAGCAATTAAAAAGGAGGAAAGCATGCAATTCGCAGGCAAATGGTGGGACCTGGAAACGATCATCCTAAGCGAGGTATCCCAAAAACAGAAAGAAACATATGGTATATACTCACTTATATAGACCTATAGGATAAGAAGGTCATGCTGAAATCTACATACTTAGGGAGGATATACAGGAAGGAGGACCCACGTTGGTATGATCAATGCTCATTTGCATGAACAAATGGAATAGACATTGAGTGGAGGAGAAAACAAGCGACAGGACAGGAGCATGCCAAGGAGGCCCTCTGGGGGGTCAATGTAGCGATGTATCAGAGCAAATATTAAGACTTGTGATCAAGCCCTGGCAGAGTGAGAGAAGTGATGATAGAAATGGAGGAGGTTCGTGAGACTTGGGGAAAACAAGAGCTCCACAAAGACCAAACTGAGCAGGACACAGGGGTCTTGTATGAGACTGTTTCTACAACCAAGGACCACGTGTGGATGTGGCCTGGAACCCCCACTCAGATTGGGCCCATGATAGCTCGGTGTCGGTCTGAAGACCCTAGTGAGGGAAACAGGGACTGTTTCAGTCATAAACTTGATGGCTGACTCTGACCCTCCCCCATACAAGCCTGGGAGTGACAGACTGGCTAGATCCCAGGGGAGGACATTGTAGCCAGCCCTGTGGAGACAGGATGAGCTGGGGTTGGATGGAAGGGGAGGAGGTCCTCCACAGTTGGTGGACTTCGAGGGGGCAGGGAGGAGATGAGGGAGGGTGGGGGAGGGTGGGAGGGAATGAGGGAGGGGGCTATGCTTGGGATGCAAAGTACCTATCCTGTGATTGAACAAAAATAAATTAATTAATAAAAAAAACAATTAAAGTAAAAAAAACATTTTGAAGAAAAAAATGGTGATCTTACCTTTTAGCTACATAAAAATCCATGTTTATATGTTGATTATTAATAGATTTCATAGAGTCAGAATTTTAACAAGAATAAAACCATCAAAGAGAACTCACACAAGGAAAACATTATTCCAATTTTAGGGAGTATTAAAGCCCCCCTAATATAAAAAGAAATTAAATAATTAAATTACATGTGTCAATAATTAGAATTTTAATTGTATTGTTAGAGTTCTATCATGTTCTGTTTAATTTGGATTCTGTTTTATAAAATATTTTTAAACCACACATGAGAAAATATTTTAATTCCTAAATAATAATGGTACCTTTGGATACTTTTTAACCATATGGTATTTCTCAATATTTAGCCTTACATCAGCTCTTGCTTTAAAATATTAATATATACTGACTAATATGTTTAAATGATAAAGCTTTAAACTTTCTATAGGATATCACCTATCATTTTCAAATATGCACATAAAAGCTATATTTTTACTTAAAGTAACTTCAAGCAATACTATTTTATAGATTAATAGAAGCTAACTTTATATTTCAGATATATTGAGTTTTTGTAATCTCAATTTTGATATACTTTGGTTTAGAATTCTTTAAAACCCCGGATTTCTGTGTACATGATCAGTCAGGTTTTAAAGAGACTGCCATGGTTTTGATAACAAGCTTCGGAAAAAGCAATGAAATCAATAATTTCCTTTCTAGATTATACACTAATTGGAAGAATCAGGTAAACAAAATGATAACAGGAAATAGGTTATAAGGACAATAAATAAGGAAAGTAAAAATTCAAAATTGGTTATCAAATGATCAATAAATACTCTTTAGCTCCTCATACAGGAAAGGATAAAATTTTTAAGTGTCCATATCTTCTTTTTTAAAAATAGGTGATTAAAACTAGAAGTTTGCTAGTATTACATAAAACAATGCTGTCAACTGTAAATATTTAATGACCCTTAATGAAAATTAGAAACAAAAGTTTGAAAGTATAGATTGTTAGCTTTTTTGAACAGCATATATTCTCATTTAAAATACTACTTAATAGCATGCAAAAGGAAGGTAATATTCCAGGGTTTCTTAATGAATATGTGTTATATTCTGTTGAAATGTACATGTACACATTTATATAGAACACTAAAAATGTCTGTGACTTCCTCAGCCATAAGAGGGTCACTAGGTTTAAATGACCAGGGATTAATTCTTTCTTATTGAGTGTACCTTTAATACAGTTAATCAGCTGTTTTTCCCTACTAAACATGCCAATATTTGACCTTTATGCCTGTTTTGTCTGTATTATTCATTATCTTGGTAATTATATAATATAAATATATCTCCTTATCTTTAATAGACATGGTAAAAATCATAAAGAAAATCATGAAATGTATTTTATTCATTAAAATAGTTAAATTAAAAGAAGAAACAAACAGTATTCACACTATAAAGGAAAATACATGTACGTATTTATGTGTAATATATATATATATATGTATATAATCATATAAAGAAAAGAATAAGACTTGATTCTTATAAGATTGTTCCATGATTATGGAACAGACCTTAGAGCTACTCCACAAATATTTTCTTTTGCTGTTATTTTTCTTTCAGTTTCTTGCTGACATTTATTATCTCAAAAATGCCAAAGTCCATCAAATGCAAAACTTGTTCATTTTGTAATCCATTCCAATAAGTGCTTTACACATTTTACTCAGTAGCTGGAGCACTTTGGTTTTCAAATAGAATCTATGTCATTATTGATTTATTTCTCCTTTCTTAACAGGAAATCAACTTTCCCACTTGTGTTTATTTTTAGAGGTTAATAATCAGATTGAGTGGTTAACAGGGATGTTTGCTTCTTGTGGTTTATATGCACAGGGCTGAAGTTTCCAGCCATTCAGGAAGGCACTAGATATGAGGGCATGCCATTTCCCATCTTGAGGGTTCACACAAGTAATAAAGAGATAAGCACCTGAGAATATTTATAGGAGCTACAATGTTCAATTTTGACCCAAGTAATTTCCCAGAACAGCAGCTCAACCTCACACTGAAGATTTATAAAGGTTCAGATTGGCCTCTCACAACCACAAATCTGTGACATTTATATCTTTGATTTCCTTTTGCTCTGTGTTAGCTCAACCCTATTATTATTAAGCACCTATTGGTAATAGTGACAGGAAGGCAGGTAGGAACTTTCATTAGCCATAAAACTATTATCAGAGGCACCCTCTTGATCCAATCAAAATTCTGGAAATTCTTCTTTAAATGAAAGCTTTGTCTTCTAATCTTGTAATGGGAAAGATTTCTTAAAATTCACACTGGGGCACAATTCAATTTTAATCTTTTGAGACACAATGGACTTTGATTAATTAATAAGCGAATGAACCCTAATCTTTTTTGTTCATTGTCACAATCAATCCAGGGACTTCTTGCTTTGATTTGAATGGCTTTTCACATAAATGTGCAATTTTGCGATTATATTTTTTGATTTAGAATTGTCCTGTATCATGCATTATCTTTCTTAATCTCTCATATTCTTTCAGAAAGTTTTGGAGAATTTACATGAATTTTCTTTCTCAGAGTCATACTCTCTTATCTTCATCTAAATAACAAAATTTTAATAAACTTTATATTTATTTAATTCAAATAAGGTGATAATTTAATGGAGTTACAATTGTATTGTTGTTTTGTTCTTTTTTTGAGAAGTCTGGTCCCCAGGTTGACATTCTCAATCCTCAACCTCCTAGCTTCAGCAGATAAAAGTGTGAACAACCATACCTCCATTATATGACAGTTTTAAGAACAATACTTGTAAAGATTTCTGAGATAACCCTAAATGATGTTGACCCTTTTATACTTTCTCTTTTTTAACATAATCTATTTATAGTAAAATATTACTCTTGTAATGACACTTCTACAATGCAATATATGTTCTCATCTCCTTAATTTATTTAAATCCCATCTCTTAAGAAGATGGTATTCTCACCTCCTTGGGAGATGATGGATTCAAGAGGATCAGTGATGTGCAAGGAGAAATAGCTCCCCAACGTCACATCTACTGTTTCTGCTGGTACCTAGATCATGAACTTCTCTGGGTTAGAAGAGGAAGAAAGTTTACATATTTTGCATTTCAGCCTGCCTCTGCAACTTGGCTACTGTAGTCTGAACAGACTAAGACAACTTCTCACCATTGGCAAAGGGATTTGAAAATATAATTCACATCTCAAATTGATTGACCTCAGGCTAGAGGAATTGCAAGGGTTTGTTGACCTTTAAATTTAGCTGTGGAGCATCCAAGGTAGAGGAACATGGAAATTCGAAGCACAGGAATGATTTGAAATGCCTTTGCTGACTTGAGGTAATATGCTGCAAACAATGCAGGCAGCCTCAGAGCTAAGAATGCCTTGCTGAATGTCAGGAAGGAAATGATGACCACAGAGTTTCTTACTTAAAGAACTCAATTTTGCCAACAAGTAAGTGTTTCTATTGAGAATTACCCATAGAAGATTCAGATAGGAGATTAACCTGAATGGCTGTTTGATAATTGCCTGGTGATAGAGGCAAAGAGGAGAAAATGCATTCATAGGATGTTGGATTTCTGACCTACAGAATTGTCACTTGGTATTTTGAGGTACTAAGTTCTTGGTAAATTATTACAGCTCAATAGAAAGCTAAAGTACCATTTTTCCTGAATATTTATTCATGTCGTTTTCTTTGAAATATTACTGATACTTTTGTCCTATTTATATGGACATTTAATTAGTTAAAATAAGTGATTTTCTTTAAGATACTAAAATTTATACCAACAAGTGAAAATATATTCTTATAAAAATATAGAAGAGGCTAATGGTCATCTGTAATCTACAAAGAACTTGATCCTGTCAATTTTGTACTCTAAGGATCAAAGGTATCTTATACAGTCAGATACTGTGATAAATAATATCATAGTAAATGTTTTAGCTTAATTTGGTTCCACAAAAAATAAAATAAATAATTCTAACTTATTAAGATTGATATAAGAAGTTCAAGAGACAGTTTTCTTTTTTCACAAAGCTGTTGGTATAATGTTCTTTTTGAATGTATACATCTTACACTTGTTCATTCATATCCTGATTTCTCTCCCCACCTCTCTGGTTTCAATCTGGACATTGTATTATGGTACTTATTCTAGGCATCACCTGTCTAAACTTTGAGCAAAATAAAACAACCAGCCACAATGTTAAGCAACAAAGAGGAAGGAGTAGGAGGGAGAGGGAAGGAGCTAGAGGAGAGGATGAAGTGGGAGGCAGAGGAAGAGAGGTGGCAGGAGAGAGGCTGAGAGAGAAGAGGTTGGAGGACAGGTCTTGGACCCACATGGAGAAATGAACCAGACCTAAAATATCACTAAAAGCAATTGTAATAGGTGAATATGAATTGTAGGAGACTATGCGGGCTTGGAGGTTTAGGATGGAGTAACTATATCCCAGCATTGTGTTCTAGGGTAATTAAATAAGTCATAGTCTCTGTGTGGTGGTTCAGTTAAATAGCTATTTTGGATTAACCACAGCATTACTAAAAGGTAATTAATAGTAAATATTAAATATTTAGTACAACACAAAGTGAAACAGAGAAAAGTTGTAAACTGTGATGATTAGACCCTAAATGTGTTCTTTTGGAGCCTGCAGAGACTGATGCACCAACAAAGGACAGTTCTGGAGAGGACCTAGACTGCCTACTCAGATGCAGCCCATGGCCGCTCAGTCTCCAAATGGGTTCCTTAGAAAGGGGAAGAGGGGCTGTCTGTGACATGAGCTCAGTGACAAGCTCTTTGATCACCTCTCCCTGCAGGACAGGCAACCTTTTCAGGCCTCAGAGGAGGACAATGCAGTCAGTCCTGATGAGACCTGATAAGCTAGGGTCAGATGGAAGGGGAGGAGGACCATCACTATCAATGGACTAGGGAGGGGCATAGGGGGAGAAGATAGAGGGAGGGTGGAGACTGGGAGGAAATGAGAAAGGGCCTACAACAGGGATAGAAAGTGAATAAACTGTAATAGATAATAAATCAATAAAGATATTCACAGAAAATAAACAAAACAATATAACAACAACAACAGAAAGAACCAGAACAGAGGTCTAGCATAGCTATCTTCTGAGAGGCTCTGTTCAACAGTGGATCTAAATATGCTGAAAGTCACAGCCAAACATTGGGCCCAGAGCAGGGAGCCCTGTGAAAGGCTGAGGGAAGGATGGAAATACCTGGAAGGAACAGAAACTCCACAAGAATGCCAGCAGTGTCAACTAGCTTAGCCCCAGAGAGGCTTGCAGAGACTGAAAGCACCAACCAAGGATCATACGTGGGCTAAACGTAGGCCTCCTACACATATGTACCCGATGGGAAGCCTGGTCTTCATGTGGGTTCCCTAGGAAGGGGAGCAAGAGCTGTCTCCAACATGGACTCTGTTGCATGCTTTTCAATCACTTTTCTCTGGTGGACTTCCTATCCAGGCCACCAAGGAATAAGATGCACTCAGTCTTGATATGACTTCATGTGCTGGGGTGGGTTGGTGAGCAGGGGAGGCTCCCTTTTCTGAGAGGCAGGGGAGGGGAATAGGTGGAAGAGGAAGAGATGATGGGACTGAGGGGAGAGGAGAGAGTGGACTATGATAAGGATGTAAAGTAAATAACTAAATAATTTAATTAATTTTAAGTCATGAAGATGCCAGGCATAGTGTAGCAAGCCTGTAATCTCAGCAGTCTGGGAAGCAGAGACAGGCAGATCTCTGTGAGTTCTACCCCATCATGCTCTACAAAGTGAGTCCAGGACTTCCAAAGCTACAAAAAGAAACCCTCCCTCAATAACAAAGAAAATAAATTAAAAATAAATAGGCAGCTAAATGAATGATGAATGAATGAAAGAATAAAGTGAGGAGAATCAATTTAGGAGTTACTTACTCAGTGCATCATTCTTCAGAGGTGGCAGCTTCAGGTACTGTGTTTTCTGGACGTCTTTAACTATAACATTAAGAGTAGTCAATAGGAACCCCTGTTATCAAATGGAATTTTTAAGCAAGCCTTTTTGAATCAGGACTCTGGAGTCAGAGGATACTTGTGGTGACAAGCGAATCTTTGTTATTTTAGTCCTTAAGATTCTGGAGTGGCTTGTCACCAGAGTCTGAATTATTCTCTTCATACTGAGAATTTTATGCTTCTCTACTGTTCTTGACTGTAGTTCAATACAGGCTCCTAAAAAAATGAGCAAACTCAGGATTAGCTAAAAGTCAAGCCATAGCCAGCTTGACCTACATTACTTTTTGGAGAGATATTACAACTCAAAAACTTATCACAAGACACAATCAGACATAAGGATCTTTTCCAGTTTGATTCTGTTGTGATAAAACATTTTGGCCAACAGCAATTTAGAAAAGGAAAGCATTTATGTCATTTTACTGGTTACAGTCCATCAGTGTGGGAAGTCAGTCAGGAACCTTGTTGGATGCACATGTTGACTGACTGGCTCTCAGTCTTGCTTTCTGGCTCACTTATAGGCTCATGCATAGAAGGTTTTCTTATTACTCAGAATGGACTGCCTAGGGATGGTCCTACCTTTCATTGAATGAGCATTCTCCCCAGCCCATGGCTATAATCCTATCGGATCTAGGCAATTCCAAAAAGGATGGTTACCTCATTGGTGACTCCAGACTGTGTCAAGTTGATAATTAACACTAATCAAAACAGGGTTAGATTAAAGTGTTTTATTTGGGCCAATAGGAACAAAATGAGTAACAGAATAAATAGTGTTACCTATAGAATATGCTATGAACATAGAATGTCAGAAGTGTCCCATAAAAGGCTTAAGGAAATATTGTGCTATAGGGTTGGAGAGATTGTTCAATTGTTAAGAACACTGATTACTACTAATGATTTTCAGAACCATATTGTAGCTAAAAACCATCAGTAACTCCAGTTCTAGTGGAGCCCATATCATTTCAGGCCTCTACTGATACCAGGCACACATGTGGTATAGGGATATACATAGAGAAAAAACACCCAGATACATAAAATGAAAATAAATAAACATTTAACAACAAAACAAAAGGATAGACAGTTCTACCCATTGTAAATCACACCACAAAGTTCAACTGTAAAGACTTTGATGAAGAAAGTATTTGGATGTGGCAACAAGAAAAGGGGAGCTCAGAGCTGTGCGGTATATGTAAGCAGGTATATGTAAGTGGGTATATGTAAATATCAGACAACTTTGATGGATCAGCCCAGGAACTGGTTAATGAAAACACAGAAAAAAAACCTGCACCTGATTGTGAAGAAAAACTGAAATACATCTGTGTCTGCAGATACTGACTGGTTGAACAGAACTTGAATATTGTGAAGAAATTGGAATTAGGCAGGTCCAGAAATTAGTTGCCTTATCTTGGTCTAAGTTCTGGTTCTCTACAATAGCCATACTTTGCCCTATTCTGTGATGGAACTAACATCAATGGATATGAACATTTAGAGTGTATTAACTTAGCAGACAAGTAGTTTCTACCAATGCAAAATCTAAGAATGTAACCTCTGAGTAGATTTTCTGTCACCAGATGTCATTTGAGGCCAACAGAAAAGCTTCTCCCATTCACTGTACCTGGCTTTAAACTAGTCTTAATTTATGACTTTATCTGTTTTATAAAACATTTAAAACTTTGTGAAATTGCTTCCACATTGGAGCATGGGATTTGGAGCATGAAGCACCTAACTCTGTGCTTCCCAGCTATGGCCACTCAAATTGGTTGCCAAATTAACTATACCTTATTCCCTTCAAGTTATTTGTTTGTTTTTTTGGTGTGAGTGTATGTGTGTGAATAAACTTTCAACGAACATGTACTCTGAATTAGAAACTACAAGCTGCTGTCAGAGTTTGGAACATACCTAAAGCAGGAGAGTGGAGTTTTACTCTTCTGACTGGTGGTTTCTTACTGGTAGCCTCTATTATTCTCCACTAGCAAACAAGCATATATTTCCACTGCCCAACAATCTTGGCACCCTGATAAGAGCAGTGATCTTACAGAAACAAATCTCTGGATTTCAGCTGAGTTTTGATCATGCACTATATACATTAATGTGTTTTTTCTTGCTATTTTTATTCCATGAGATGTTTGGAGGTGCCTGTCAATTATGGTGTAACTTAGACCTTGCTGAATGACACACCCTCTTAAGTTGGCTCCTTCATTACTTTTCTTAATTTTACATTTATGTGACTTTATTTTTCTAAAAATGCCTAAAATATTTGAATTATACCAATCTTCTTTAATATTCAGCCTACAAATCCAATGTACCTTCAAATACTATTATTTGTACTTTAAAACGTGCCCTTAATGGCTATGTTATGTCCCACCCTAGCTTAGCATCAATTCCTTGGACATTTACTGTAACTGTCAATCTATTTTTCTCACTAATTTATATTCTATTATTTCCAAATATAATATTTCTTTTGCTTATTGTTACAACAAGTAACTGTCGAAATGAATCTTTTAAAGACAGGCCATATAATGCCTGTCACTGTTCAAAATCCTTCCTAGTATCAGTTTTATTCATATAATATGAGTCAATTCTGTGATCTGCAAGTGTTCTCACTTGCCAAACTTTTAATCTAAAGTATTTTTCTTGTCAGAGCTTGCAATTAAGATATCTACCAAAGATTCATAAAGGAAATTCCTTATGTCACATATGGCACTTTTGGGAGATAGAAGAAATATTAACTATAATGCCTACTGAGAAGTTATAGATTATTTGAGGAAATATTTCTGTTAGGATGCTAGGATCACATATTTCCTGCCTCTCTTTCACACTCAACAATGATGTAAAATGATGTAAAAGGGCTTTTTTCCCTCCCTGATTTCCAACATAAAATAATAGTTCCGTATAACCCTGAGAGCCCCAGTGTTTCTCAAAGTTCCTAATGCTGCAACCCTTTAACACAGCTCCTCATGTTGGGGTGACCTCCAAACATAAAAAAGATTCTTGTTTCTCCTTTATAATTGTAATTTTACTACCTTCCTGACTCATAATATAGATATTTGATATGCAAGATGGTTTTAAGTGAACCTTGTAAAAGGGTTCTGTGACCCTCCAAAGCGGCTGTGCCCCACAGTCTGAGAACCACTGTGCTGTAGATCAGCAATCTGAAGAGTTAAACTTCTGAAAGCATGAACCATTTTTTTTGAATGCTATTACGTTTCATTCTTTCAATTACTGTGTAGATGTGTGATGAATGCGTACCATGACACACAGATGGAAGTCAAACTTGCAAGACTCAATCCTTTCCCTTTACCACGTATATCTGAAAATGGAAATGGGGTCATCGAGTTTTATGGCAAGTACTTAAATTGTTAAACCTGCTCCTTGGCCCTATCTGATGTCTTTCATCTTTAAAAATGTGTTATCTCACAACCCTTTTGAAGGAATATAAAGTCAAGTAATACATTACATAATGCCTTTTTAATTTGCAACATACCCTGTATTTTTTTTTTTTACCAGCTGTAACTAACCTTTCCATCTGTGTCTCTCGTAGGAGTCTTTTGCTCATTTTCTTTCATGGTGTTTATAGAATGCAAATTTATTAATTTTGCTCGTCTTTCTTGTTTTATTGACATCCTAGGTTGTGGGGGTTGGGGATTTAGCTCAGTGGTAGAGTGCTTGCCTAGTAAGTGCAAGGCCCTGGGTTCAGTCCTCAGGTCTGGGAAAAAAAAAAAAAAGACATTCTAGGTTGTGAGATTTCTTTAAATAGATAAATAAGACAGCATAAACAATTAATAAGTATTTGGCAAATGACAAATAAATAATACTTCGATATTATTAACAATTGCATGAGGAACAAGTACAATTTCAAAGATTACCCATTGTTACTTGTGGTTTTATTTTTTCCTTTTTATTTTCCTCTCATATTTTACATTTGAGCTGCAGTTTCCCAATCCTTCCCTTCCCTCAGCCTCTCCCTACCCAGCCTCTCCTCTTCTTCAGATCTACTCTGCTAGTCCTCCCCTCACAAAAGAGCAGGCCTCCCAGGGACATCAACCAAACCCTGCATAACAATACAAGCAAGAATCACATCAAAGCTGGGCAAGGCAAAATAATAGGAGGAAAATGTGGTTATTATGTGCAAAAACCAAGACTAGATTTTAGATGAGCAGGGCAACAAGTCATAATCTATTTATCTTCTACCTATCTATCTGTCTATCTATCTATCTATCTATCTATCTATCTATCTATCTATCTATCTATCTATCATCTATCTGTATTTATTTCAAAAGAGTTGATAGTTCTTTGCTATGCTTTTTTAAACAAACAGAATACATTTATCTGTGATATAATGACATTGTCCTACTTAAATATCAATTACTTAAAGAACTTTGTAGTCCGTTGTGTTCGTGAGTGGACAAAGAACCTTTTAAAGGATTTCAAATCACTGTAGCAGGGCACACACCACCGATGAAATTTTCCCTCCCTCCGTGTTCCTCCTCTGTTAGTGTTACTCTTTCACACTTTATTCTCCAGCCAATACTTCCACTTTTCTCTCTTTTAATTTAACTTTATTTTTATTTTTTATTTCACTTTACACCCAGATTGTAGCCTCATTTCTCATCTCTTCCCAGTCCCACCCTCCCTCCTTTTTCTCCCCTATTCTCCTCCCCTTTGTCTTCAGAAAGGGGAAGCCCTCTTCTACCACCTGACCCCAGCTTATCAAGTCTCATCAGGACTGCTGAGTCCTTGTCTTCTGTGGCCGGTAAGGCTGCTGCCCTCCCACATTCCCCTCAAAACACACTGCCAGGGACAGTGATCAACGAGTAGGCATAAGAGTCCAGGTCAGTGACACACTGCTCCCTTTACTGGGCCGAGATTCATTGGCTTTGTTGGTCTCCTTGATGTATAATCCTGAAGACCAAGTGGGTTGCTCAGGAGCTCCTTTCAGCAATGGAAGTCCTGGAGTCAGCTGCCCTGATAGCAGCTTTCTTGCTCTGAGGTTAGTGAGTCCAGAGACTGTGCAGACACTGTACTTGCTGGGAGCAGCTTTCTTAGAGAAACTTTGATCTCAGAGGTATTCCTGGTCCCTTAGGAAGACGAGTTGAGCTTTGGAACTGTGTCTGGGCTGCTTCCATGGGTAGAGAGTCAGAAGGCCTTAGGTTTTCGCCACCAGCTGCCAGTACCCAACCCACGGAAGGTTGGATTGGGAAGGTAGCCTAGGGTTGAGGTAGTGCATGGAAGGAGTTTGGGAACATTACCCAGATTAGGTAGGTGACTTGATGTTGAATCCTTGCGTTCCCTGGGAAACAAAAATGTTGGGGGTTTGGGGTACACAGTATGGACTGTAAGTAAATCTGCTCTCACTGCTGAATTGCTGTTCACATACAATGTGTGATTAGAACCACCATCTTGGATTCTTTTTTCATTTCTCTCTCCTTTTTTTTCCTTTTTCTTAATTAAAAAATACTGTTTTTTTTTTTTTTACAGTTTATTCACACAGTATTTCAGTTGTAGCCCCTCCCTCATCTCCACCCAGTTCCACCCTCCTTCCCTTCAACTCACATACCCTTCCCTTAGTCCACTGATAGGGGAAGGCCTCCTCCTTTAATATATAACCCTGGCCTATCAGGTCTCATCAGGACTGTCTGGATCCTCTTTCTCTGTGACCTAGTAAGGCCACCCCTCCAGGGGGAGGTGATCAAAGAGCAGGCAACTGAGTTCATGTAAGAGACAGTCTCTGCTCCCCTTACTAGGGCACGCACTTGGAGACTGAGCTGCCAATGTGCTAAATGTGAGCAGGGGTTCTAGGTCTTCTCCATGCATGGTCCTTGGTTGATGCATCAGTCTTCACAGGATCCCTGGGCCCAGGTTTTTTGTTTTGTTTTATTTTTTTGCTTTTTTTAAACTTTGTTGGTCTCCTTGTGGAGCTCCTGTCACCTCCAGATCTTTCTATTTACCCTTTCTTCCATAAGATTTCCCGCACTCTGCCCAAAGTTTAGCTATGAGTCTCAGTATCTGCTTTAACACCTTGATGGGTAGAGTTTTTCAGAGGCTCTATGTGGTAGGCTTCTGTTCTGTTCTCTTTCTTCCTGCTCTTCCGTTGTCTAATCTGTTTACCCTTCTGAATGAAAATTAAGCATTTTCTTTAGGGTTCTCTTTCTTGTTTAGCCTCTATAGGTCTGTATATTTTAGGATGTTTATTCTATATTATACAGCTAATATCTGCTTATATGTTAAGAGTGGTATATTAGTGCTTATATACCACTCCAATTCTATACATGACAAAAGAACTATTTACATGGTACATGACTGAATAGCTATGTAAAATACTCAAATTAGATATATTTATATCATTGTTACATTTCAATGTCTACTGTACATTATTTTATTGTTTTTTTAGATTTCATTAAGTTTGCTCATTTTATTTTGTGTTAGTATTTAGTGTGCATAGGTTCTATGTACAATATGCATGCTTGCTGCTAAAGATTCAGAAAAGGGCTTTATATCCCTTGGAGCTGGAGTTAGAGATGGCAGTAAAGCAACATGTAGGTGCTATGGGCCAAACTTGTGTCTCCTGCAAAAGCCGCAATTGCTCTTACCCTCTGAGTCATTGTTATTACACAGACCATATTTTACCATTTTGAAAAGTCCAATAAAACATTGTCTGCAGTTGAGTTCCGAAATGCAAGGATATACCGATTAGTTAAACAGAGTCTAGACAGTAAAGGATTATTTCTATGTTCTCGACTGAAAGGAAACCCCAATACTCCTGATAGACTATTGTAAAACTCTAAAGATGAACAGAAAACAATTTTAGGAAAGCAAACTTTATTAAGCTGAAACTTACTTAGTTTGAATTGCATTCTTTTCAAAGTTGCAATTTCATGATATAATTTAAAACCAAATTTTGTAAGACTTTGTCCTTACATATTCTCTTTTATTTATGATACTTGGAAGTATAAAACTCTTTTGTTGTTTTTATGCATATACAGTAAACTATATTTTTAGAATTCTTTAAAACAGAAATAAACTCATTCTTCTATGTTCTCTAAAAGTTGAAGCAAATCAGTTAAGCTTGTTTGATCTTATAATTCCATTTTCTGAAGTTGGATAAAGTACTCCATGGCTGATGTAAGAAATCTTGCAACTTAAAACATAAATATAATTGCAAAAGAGAACTCGAGGGACTGAAGAAATGCATCTGAAGAAGTGGTTACAAGTATTTGGTATGCTCCAAACAACGTGAGTCATTCAGAGCAACCACATGAGACCACAACCTTCTCTAACTCTAGTTTGTCTGACCTATGCAGCAGGACAAATACAGGGAATCCATACACATATATGAAGTAAAACACCTATACACATAAAATAAAAGTAAATCTTGAGCAGGAGATATGGCTCGATGATTAAGAGAATACTGGATCTATGGAGAATGCAAGTTTAAATCCCAGCAACTATATGGAGACTAAGAACCAACCATCTGTAATGCTAGTTTCCAGAATACAAAATCCTATTCAGCCTTCCACAAACACTGCACACACTAAGTGCACATACAGACATCCAGTCAAAATAACACACAAAATCTGTTTAAAAATGAATAAACTTTAAAATATAAGTGTTGACAGTATGACAACCAAATCTTTCAGATTTACTATGAACTGGAAGGAAAATCTCCAAATAAGACGATCAAGAGAGACAGAAGAAAAACTCAAAAATATGAATTCAAGGAAGAACTGTTTTCTATTTAGATACACTTTATCATTAGCAGACATATAATAGAATTTCTAAAATTAATTGGTAATTGGATAAATGGTTGAATTGGGCATAGGTTTTCTCTACAAACATTTTTCCAACTCATCAAGATTTTTTTGTCTCTATTCTACTCTGAATAACCATTTGAGAAATATCAGTTCTCTTATCTTATTTACTATTAAAATATTACCTATGACATAACTTTTAATTCTATATCAATCATGTATGCTGAACAATTATGCAGTGTTTAGGTTTTAAACCCACATCTTTCAACACATAAAATATGTATTCCTTTTTTTTTCAAATAAACCCCAACAATTTGATGTTATGTCTATTTGCTGTGTTATAAGTCCTTTACAAGATTTTTCTATCTCCATGATATGTTACACAATGTATTTATTACACCATATTCTACTAATTTAAGATGTTTGCTTTAGTTCTAGTTGTTCACCTTGTGCATAATTATCACATTGTGTCTGTAAACATTGTATGTGTCTCACTGTGTTTTCCTTTCCTTAACTGTTAAAATTATCAACTGCTGCATTTTCAAACTTTTAGAAAATGTGGATGGATATTTTTTTTTTCTGAACTGTTGTGATAGAATTAAAGCAAATGGTAGGAAAATGATTTGAGGCTGATATACTTAAATCTAAGACACATTCTTCCCAACTAAAAGGAGTATATTGTCATACGCCAGCAACCAGGTGTATGTCTCTGTGTGTTTTTAATACACTGTAAATTACTTGAGATATACCACTAGAAACAGTAGATCTTAAAACTATTACATATAAAATTTGAATGAATCTATATCACTATGCCCTAAAGTAATCATTAACAATGGTATAATCTGAAGTTTCCAGTGACTCATCAACATGGAAATTGCTCAGGGTTACACATGAGTGTTTATATTATACAATATTCTTTATAATGAGAAAGAACTTGAACTAAGACAGATTGAGTGGATCATATGACTTTTAAAACTGCTTTCTCAAGCTTAGTTTCCACAGGTAATTTTTTAAAGATATATTTATATGTTATTTATAAGATCTCACTATAGATGGTTTTGAGCCACCATGTGGTTGCTAGGAATTGAACTCAGAACTTTTAAAGGAAGAACAGCCAGTGTTCTTAACCTCTGAGCCATCTCTCCAGCACCACAGGTAATTTTTTAAAGAAAAATAGCAAATAACTTGTCATATTCTTTCAAGAGTGTGAGAGAAATGATGATTTGTTTCTAAAATATTTTGGATATTTTACACATAGAACAACTCCTGACTCATTACTGGTATATGATGAATATTTAATAAGCACAGGAAAATAAATAAGGAGATAAACTGACAAAGAAAGTGTTTGAATATGAATATTTGACTTAGGGAGTTATTGTTGTGATGTAAAATCATTTAACTATTTTGTTCAGAAAAGGTTGTATGTTACCTGTGAATAAAGCATGTATTTATTCAGGAATATGCAAATAGGATGCTAATTTCAATTTATTACATGGACAGTAATCACAAGTAGAATTGGAACTGTACACTACTTGCTAGTGAAATTTACCTTCACAGAACTGAACAAAACATTTAGGTTTAAGACAAACTATAGCTAAAATGATGGTTATATTGTTTAAACATCTGACTTTTTCCACTAACCACTGAGTATTCCTGTGAATGTTACTACTGTTACATTTTCTTTAGCACAGGGGGTGTTCTGAGTACCCATGAATGTTAGAAAGCTTCTACATTAGGAGGATTCCATGAGTTCTTTTCTATATTTAATTATATTTTTTAATTACAATTTATTCACTTTGTATCCCAGCTGTATCCCCCTACCTAGTCCCCTTCTAATTCCACCTTCCCTCCTTCTTCTCCTCCCATGCCCCTCTCCAAGTCCACTGATAGATGAGGTCCTCCTCCCAATCTATCTGAACCTAGCCTATCAGGTCTCACCAGGACTGGCTACATTGTCTTCCTCTGTGGCCTGGTAAGGCTGTTTCACCCCAGGGGGAGGTGACCAGAGACCCATCCACAGAGTTCACCTCAAAGAGAGTCCCTGTTCCCATTAAAAGGGAAACCACTTGGATACTGAGCTACCATGGGTTACATCTGTGCAGGGGTTCTACGTTATCTCCACAAATGGTCATTGGTTGGAGTATCAGTCTCAGAAAAAAGACCTGAGCCCAGATATATTTGGTTGTGTTGCTCTCCTTTGGGGTTCCTGTCCCCTCCAGGTCTTTCATCTCCCCATATATTCATAAGATTTCCCGCCTTCTGCCCAAAGTTTGGCTATCAGTCTCAGCATCTGCTTTGATACCATGCTGGGTAGAGTCTTTCAGAGGCCCCCCTTGGAAGGCTCCTGTCCTCTTCCCTGTTTTCTCCCTCTTCCTACGGCTGTCACTTTTCCCTTTCTGAATAAGGACTGATCATCTTACTCAGGGTCCTCATTCTTGTTTACTTTCTTTAGTGTACAGATTTTAGTATGTGTATCTTATATTATATGTCTAATATCCACTTATGAGTATATACCATATGTCTTTCTGTTTCTGGGATCCATCACTCAGGATAATCGTCTCTAGTTCCCACCATCTGCCTGCAAATTTCATGAATTTCTTTTTTTTTTTAATTGCTGAATAGTATTCCATTTTGTAAAAGTACCATAATTTCTGTATCCATTCCTCCGTTGATAGACATCTGGGTTGTTTTCACATTCTGCCATTATGAATAAAGCTGCTGCAAACATGGTTAAGCAAATGTTCTTGTTGTGTACTTGAGCATATTTTGGATATATGCCTGGGAGTGGTATAGCTGGATCTTTAGGCAGCACTATTCCTAATTTTCTTTTCAAAGGTATTTAGTGTTAGTTAAGACTCTCTGTACTCCTTCTTTTACAGCACTATCCACCTTTCCACTTCATAATTTTGTACTCCCCTCTACCATGTGTATGGTCTATATTCTATTCCTTTTCTCCTTTGAAATCTACCCTATGTCTTTTTTGTCCTTGGTTACATCTATATTGCTACTACAATTAGATACCAACTATTTAAAGATTCAAATCTAGGACCAACATCTGAAAGAGAACATACTGTGTGTTTGCATTTCTGTGTCTTGTTTACCCATGTCTGATTGTTTCCTGCTACACATCTTTCCCTGTAAATTTTATAATTCACTTTTTCTTTACAGATGAATAAATTCCTTTTGTGTATATATTTTCATTATTCATTCATTAATTTATGGGCGTGTAGGCTTTCATCTTTCTTGCCATAGTGAATAAAGCATAAATGAACATGGATAAACAAATATCCATGTATAAACAGTAGATCTATTTGCACCTTTTTTAGTAATTTTTTCAGTTTATTTAATTTAAAATCCTATGGTGCCCCTCCTTCCACTTTTCACAATCACCCCTTCCTCTTCTTCCCCTTTATTGTCTGCCTTTCCCCCAGAAAAGGAGAGCTCCCCTCTCCCCGTGTCAACCTTCCCCAGCACATTAAGACACTTCAGGATTGAGCATATCCTCATCCCCTGACGCAGACAGGGCATCCCTGCTAGGGGAAGTGATCCAAAAGCAGGTAATAGAGTCTATATTAGAAACAGCATCACCGCTCCACTTGCCAGATGCCCCATATGAAGACCAAGCAGCTATTGGCCATGTGTACAGGGGGCCTAGGTCCAAACCATGCAATCTCCTTAGTTGATGTCTCAGTCTCTGTAACCCTGCATGTGACTGGGTTAGTTGTGTCATAGGGTATTTTTGTGAGGTTCCTGTACCATTCAGATCCTTCCATCTTTTCACCAACATTTCTACAGAATCCCTGGAGCACAGACCCATGCTTGCCTGCAAGTCCTAGCACCTATCTAGATTCTCTGCTGACTGGAGCCTCCCAGATATCAGTATGTTTAGGCTCCTGTTTGCTAACATAGCAGAGTGTCATTAATAGTGACGGAGACTGGCTGTCTACCATGGGGTGGACCTTAGATTGGTCCAATTATTGCAGGGACCTTCCCTCAATCTTTGTTCTCTCTTTATCCCAGAGCCGTAGTAATAAAAACTGCCTGGTACTGGCATAGAAACATACAGGTTGATAAATGGAAGTGAATTGATGACCCAGAAAGAAACCACACTCTTAAGGGCACTTCATTTTTTATAAAGAAGAAAAACCAAACAATGGAAAAAAAGAAATCATCATCTTAAAATAAATTGTGTTGGTCTAACTGCATTTTTGCATGTAGAAAAATGCAAATAGACCTGTATTTATCACCCTGCACAAAACTCAAGTCCAAATGGATCAAAGATCTTAAAATAAAACAAGAGACTCAAAATCTATTAAAAGACAAAGTGGGAAGAGCCTTGAACTCATTGGCATAGGATACAACTTCCTGAACAGGTTTCCTAACCAACAGCAAGAGTTCTGAAATAAAAAATTAATAAATTGGACCTCAGGAAAATGAAATTCTTCTGTATTCAAGGACACAATCAATAGAACAAACAGCAGCCTACAGACTGGAAATAATATTCACCAACCTGACATCAAACAGAAGGCTAATATACAAATATACAAAGAATTTAAGAAATTAAACATCAACAAATCAATACAATTAAATATGGCTACAAGGAATTCATAACAGAGGAATCTCAAATGGTTGAGAAGCACTTGAGTAATCTTTTAATTTTGAGATATTTATTAAATATCTAAGCATAAATGTCTAGGAGAATGTTGCCAGAGGACATGAATGGTTAATGGCAGATAGAAACATTTAAACTTAAGATCTACAAAATTTATTTTCTGGTGGAGACATAAAGAGCATTATTTATATCCTCTCCTTAATACTGAAAAATGAATGTTTAAAAAAATTACAAGAAACTATGTAGTAAGAATGGACAATCTTTGAGTAGAATTATCTTATGGCAGAAGCAAGTAGAAAAAGAACCAAAAGCTAAATATGCATAAGTATGAAATATAATTAGAATTCTGGCACATTTAACTTGAATACAAGTCTGTAAGATTTAGATAGCTAACATGAACAGAATGTGCAATGATAACACAACTACCCCCCCCCCCCAATTCTTTTTCTCAGGAATTCCTTAAGGCTTAGTAGTATCAAAGAAAGAGGTCTGGTCAGGACATTTTATGTATGTAGCTCTAATAACTGAAGATTTAAAAAGTTACTGAGAGTATGTGAAGGAGGAAGAGAAGAGGGGATATGTGGGATCTTTTGTACAGAAAGATTTCTGTTATAGTGGAAATTGTAGAAAAAGGGAAAGAGAAAGAATGGGGAAAAGAGGTTGAGGAAAGAAAAAAAGTAGAGAAAAATAAAAAGAGAGCAAGGCATATTTATGATGTGAGAAAAACTCATTCTAAGCCGTTCTAAGGGTGATTAACTGGTAACACATGATGTCAGTGGTAAAATACACTTGACTATAGAATCTCTTGAACTATTCCTAATTATATATTTAATTCATTTAAGTCATATTTAGAAATATTTCTAGGGTAACAGGTATACCTTTTGTGAAGATAAATATTATTGAGTTCATTCTCTTCAATTTTCAGTATCTAATATTGGGAGTATGATGAAGAGCTGAGAAATAGTTAAAATCAGAAAACATCAACCACACTCAAGGAAAAATATCTATGTATTGACGAAGATCCCCTCAAAACCTAGTGTAGACATTAAGTTATAAATGACCATTTCTTCTAGGTTTTCCAAAGATCCCCGTTTCACAATATTCAGCCTGGGTAAAGCAAGTAGCATCCTTGCCCTGTTGTCAGTTCTGTGTCATTAACTGAAAGTGTCCAGTATTTCACCACCCCTTGAGAATGAGAATCTCAGTGCCAGAGTTGACTATGTACTGAATTTTGCTAAAATTATAGGGAACAAATCCAGAAACAAAGCTTTATTCAGGACTGGCAGCAGATAAGTCCAGAGCATGGCCAAAACAGAGTTTAAAATGTCTAAGTTTAATCTCTAGAAAACTTGATCTACGTAGCTATGGGATATTAAATACTTCATTATACAGGTATGATAAGTTCAGGGTGATTTGTTGTGTAGTAATAATATAAATTATATCAGAAATGGATGTTCAAATATTAAAGATAAATATGGTAAATATTTTATTGGGAAATTCAAACAGAACTAGGGTTTCAACAGATTAATAGAAAACCTGAAAACAAAAAAGATTAAGATGCTACCATTTTGTTCCTTCTGTTTCTTTTTTAGCACATTTCATTTTTATATCATCAAGACTTTTTGAGCTCTCAAATCAAATACATATTTAAATATCTTCCATATTGCTATGAAAATGGCGATGAAAGCAATCGTAATTAATATTTAGAGAGGCAAAATAAAACAGTAGATATTTTTTCTCATGTGGCTATGTTTATTCTCTGTGTGTAAGAGAAGTTGTGGATGAGGACTCTATTTACCTCTGTTTCTCTTATATATCTACCTCAATGTTTTAATAAGATTAAAATTGTTAGCATTCATACTGTGATGCTATTTTTATTTATCAACTTAACAAAATCTATTCTATTTCCTTAGGAGATATGGGCCTATTTACTTTATGTACCGGATTTTAATTCAGCTTTGGTAAGTGGAATCTATCAAGAAAAATTTTCATTTCAATTGCGTTTTCAAATTTTGTGGCATGTAGGCTTTTGAAGTACGACCTAATGATTGTTTGGATTTCCTCAGTGTCTGTCTTTATGTCCCCCTTTTCATTAATGATTTTGTTGATTTGGATAAGTTCTCTCTGCCTTTAGTTAGTTAGTTAGATAGGCTAAGGGTTTGTCTATCTTGTTGATTTCCTCAAAGAACCAGCTCTTGGTTTCATGATTGCTTGAATTGTCTTTTTTGTTTCTAATTTGCTGATTTCAGCCCTGAGTTTGATTATTTCCAGCTGTCTACTCCTCTTGAATGTGTCCTTCTTCTCCATCTTCTTCTTTTCCTCTTCTTCTCCTTCTTCTTTTCCCTTTCTTCTTCTTTCTTCCTAGTGTTTTCAGGTGTTCCATTAAGTTGCTTGTATGAGATGTCTCAAACTTCTCTCTGAAGGCATTTAGTACTTTAAACTTTCTTTTTAACACTGCTTTGATTATGTACCATAAGTTTGGGTAAGTTCAGCCTTCATTTTCATTGAATTTTAGGAAGTATCTAATTTCTTTCTTTCTTCCTTCCTTCCTGCCTTTCTGTCTGTCTGTCTGTCTGTCTGTCTGTCTGTCTGTCTTCTTTCTTTCTTTCTTTCTTTCTTTCTTTCTTTCTTTCTTTCTTTCTTCCTTTCTTTCTTTCTTTCTGGACCCAGCTCTCACATAGTTAGAGAATTATTTAGTTTCCAATCATGTGTAGGCTTTTTGTTATTTCAGTTTTTTGTTGAGGTGTAGTGTTAGACCACGGTGGTCTGGTTGTGTTGATTCTAAATTGTCCCCAAATATTTTAGAAATTATTTGTCCTTGTGCATAGATTCAAAACAATTTTTTTCTTAATCAGTGTATGCATTTCATATTTTTAATTGTAAGCATTCAGCCAAAGCTGTGCCACATGTCTGCTAGGGAGTCATCCAATGGCTTCCCTACATCCCCAGCTTTTTGTCTAATTTATAGTATATTTTACTCTATTTTGTCTATGAGATCTTATAGTGAGGATCATGCCATCACAGTAATATCTTTCTTCCTTTGTTGTCTAGGCCAACCACTGCATAGTGAAGTGCCCATTTCATTGTGTTCTTTAATACATCTGCTGAAATATTTTTGTAGTTTTGTGGAAAATGAAAATTTAATAGTTTTGTTAATTTCATTTTCACTATTTTCTCAAATAATTTATCATTTATCTATTTATCTATGTCTCTACCTGTCTATAAATATCCATGTACATGTATGAATACTTTATACATATATTTAATGCATCCTCTTTTTAAAAAAAAATCAGTGTGTTTGTGTGGGTGTAGGGAGTTGTGGCTGTGCTTGTTCTGTACATAGACATGCCACGGAGCACATACAGAGGTCAGAAGGCAAAGTACAGGAATCTTTCCTTCCAGTATTTTAGTCCCAGGAGCATAATACTCAGCTCATAAGGCATTGAGAAAAACACATTTCCCTTGTGTTTGGATGATATGAAATTTTAAAAGCTATTTTTTGTATGTAGATCCTAAATGTTCTTGAGGATTAATAGGAAAGAATGTTTCATTAGAGACTACTACAGACTTCCTAGATTTTTATTTAATTAGACAGCATTCTTACAAAATTGATATTAACCTATAATTAACATACCAAACATAAAAGGTAATAATGAAAAACACTAATCTTAGTAATCACTAGGATAAGGAATAGCTGAGTGGTGGAATATGCCTGCAACTACACATGGGGAAGGAGTTCTCAAGACTTTGAGGTCATCTTTAGCTGCATAGTAAATTTGATAAGCGGACTCTGTAGAAACATCAAAATAAAACAAATGAATTTTAAAATCTGAGTTATAACATGGAAGGGGAGAAGACAAAAAGGAAGAAGGATATGATGATGAAGTTCTCAATGTTTTGTGGGGTGAAGTGCAATGTTTCATTCCCTGTAATTTCTATTTGTCTTACATAAACTCTAAAAACTGTTTAGCAGGAGAATGTCTCCACATTCCAATCACTGCAAGTGAGATGGGAAGAACAGAAAAGGGGTGGAGGGAAACCTCTTACCCATAATCAGGAAGAAGGTTAGTATTAGTATATAACAGATCCAGCCAAAAGCTTTCCAGAATGCATAGCAAGTTAGAGAACAAAAAGTAAGGTTCTTATGGGCTCTATTTACATGTTTCTTTAAAATGGATAATTTCCTGGACTTGACTATTTTATATTCTAAAATATATTTTTAATTTTTCTGTATCATGAAATGATTATTTTACAAATGCTTCTCAAATCATGTCTCTTTTATATATACGTGCCTATTTTTATGCCTTGAGAGTTCATTATCATTATTTTTCTTGTTTGTACTTAGGATAATCTGGTTAATACTATTGAAATTCTATCAATTGTCAGGGCTCAACCAACAAGAAAGTTTCAGCAACTCAGTTCAGGGTTAAAACTCTGACTCATTTTTACATCACTTTCACAAATGAAAAACTGCTAAAGGCAAGAAGAGAAGGCAGAAATGATCAGTTTCAATGTAAAACTAAATATTTTTACCTATAGGAAGCCATCCTATTTCTTGCTTGAGGGAATTGAATACACTGTAATATAATGTAATCTGTAGAAGCATAATGGCGCAGAGCTGTCTGTGAATACAATGTGCCAATTTTGACATTGACAAATTGCACAAGAGTTGATGGAATATAAATGGGACCAACAAACCTTCCATTCACACTGACATTTAGGTTCCTTGGAATTCAAAGTGCTAAGTTCATTTTCATACTACCAATTTTGAAAGATTTTTAAACTTTAAAAAAAGAAGTTGAAAGCATTGACTTTTGAATGTTATAGTACAAACTACAATATTTGTGGTGACACTAATAATTATCTGAGAAAGGTGACTTGTAAACTGATCATATAAAAGTAAAGCACATCTGTTATTCCAACAAATGAAATCATTTATCAATCAGTATTACAAATTCCTGTTTCTCTTGCTGTGAGGACAGTTACTCTGCTTTCTAATATCTGGACCCTTATTTGATATCCTACATCCTTACTTGGTGCTTTATGGAATTATTAACATTTTTCTTTGTCTGTTTATTTGAAAATGTGTTTCATTTACTTGTTGATTCTTTGAGAGTTTAAACAGTACAGTACATTTTAAACATACTTATCCACCCTAATTTCTTTATACCCACTGAAACCTTATATCCCTTGTCACCTAAATTGGAGGGTACTTGATTTGTTATTCAGTTTTTATCTTTTTAAAAATATATTTTTCACTTAAAGTAGACATTTTTAATATTCTCATGAGATTTTTTTTATCACTAAACACTAAAACCCTTTTCTATACAAATTTACTGCTACATTTAAATAATTCTTTCAGGAAGCTCAGATGGAGCACTCAATATAACTTTTCTACACAAAAAGTCATATCAGGATCAACTTTATTTGAAACTAATAGTTTTGAAATATAGAAAATATGAAGGCTTCATTAACCTGGATGAGTATTCATCAATGTTTACTACATCAGGAAAAATGTTAAAGTTATACAGTGGACTCTGTTTTATGCTGTCAAACCTTCTTGAGCTTGAGACTTTCCCTGGGTTATGGTTGATATAGCCGGTGTGGGGATACTTCATTGGAGAAATCTGACTTTCTTGTTGCATCAGGAATCAGTTTCAAATAGCTACTTAGCTATAGGTGGGATGTTCTGCCTATTTCTCTTTCTCCATGTTGGGATTTTATCAGGCTTTAGCTTGGGCAGATTGTGTTCATGTTGTCAGAATCTAAGAGCTGAAATGTCTATCACACTATCCTTTTTAAAAGACACTGTTTCTTTAGATCATCCATCCATGCCTGACTTTTATAATCTTTCACATAGATTCAGTATAATTATAATCTAAGAAAAACATCATTATAAATTCACTATAATATGAAAATGGTATATGATATGTGAATAGTGACAGAAATGAATGTTTTTGACCCTAGGAATGGGCTATTCATGGGAAAGGAGATTCTAGATCTACAGAAATATAAATGAAGCTTTTCTAGAAGAAAAGTCAAAATTCTGTGAAGATGTCAGTTTTTCATAATTAAATTTATGGCTTCAATACTCATAAGATCGATATTTCTACAAACCTGTTTTTGAAGTTGTCAAGAAAGCTTTCAAAGGTTGTCATGAAGCAGATAACTGTAAGAACAACCAGTTCTGGGGTATAATTGGCAGAGACAAACTCGGCTTTGTACTTCAAGCTTGAAAGTTTATTTTGGAGTTATAAAATACAAAACAAATGTATCAGAGAAAGATAATTGAGAAATTGATATAATTTAAGAAAATGAATATGTTAATGAATTGAGAGATAGCAAAATGTACACACTGAGAAGAACACAATCAGTGCTGGTCAAACAGGATGACTGAGTTTAGCAGAATGAAAATAGAACATTTGTCATCTGTACATGACTAAAATGCAAATGGATCAAGGACCTTATAAGACTGGACACCCTGAATGTGAAAGAAGAGAAAGTGGGAAACAAGCTTAACTTTTTTAGCATAAAAATGATTTTAAACAGAACCCTAATAGCACAGACAATAAGACCAACAAATAAATTGTCTCATGAATCTAAGAAGCGTAAGACAAAATTAACCCAGTATACATGGAAACTGAGCTGCTTATCGGAAACATCTGTGCAGGGGTCTAGGTCCTCTCTATGCATGCCTTGGTTGGAGTGTCAGTCTCTGCAAGACCCCTGAGCCCAGATATTTTTTTGTTCTATTGGTCTCCTTGTGTAACTCCTGTCTCCTCCAGGTCTTTCTATTTCCCCCTTCGGCTGGGATACAAAGTAAAACCTGTGATTAATATTTAAAAAAATTAAAATTAATAAAAAAAGATTTCCTACACTCTGCTCAAAGTTTGGCTATGAATCTCAGCATCAGCTTTGATACACTGCTGGGTAGATTCTTTCAGAGGCCTTCTGTGGTAGACTCCTGTCCTCTTTCCTGTCTTCTCCTGCTTCCCATGTCTATCCTGTTTGCCCTTCTGAATAAGTATCAAGCATCTTCCCTAGAGTCCTCTTTGTTATTTAGCTTGTTTAGGACTATAGATTTTTAGTAAGTTTATCCTATATTAGATGGCTAATATCCGTTTATAAGTGAATATATACCATGTGTGTCTTTCTGCTTCTGAGAGAGCTCACTCAGGATGATCTTTTCTAGTCCCCACCATTTGCCTGCAAATTTTGTGATTTCCTTGTTTTTAAATACTGAGTAGTATTCCATTATGTAAATGTACCACAATTTCAGTATCCATTGCTCCATTGAGCGACATCTGGGTTGTTTCCAGATTATGGCTATTATGTTAAAGCGTCTATGAACATAAATGAGCAACTGTACCTGTTGTATTGTTGAGCATCTTTTGGGTATATGCCCTGGAGTGGGATAGCTGGTTCTTGAGATAACACTATTCCTAATTTCTTGAGAAAGCACCGGATTGATTTCAAAGTGGTTTTACAGGTTTACATTTCCATTAGCAATGGAGAAAGGTTCGCTTTTCTCCATATCCTCTCCAGCATGTGTTGTCATTTGAGGCCAAGCACCTTAGACTAGACAAGTAATAGGCCTTAAGGGAAAATGTACTACTGTCATTTTCCTGAATGAGCATGACATTAAAATGACTCTTAGAGACAGTTTGATATATGCACTGATCATCATATTGCTCATCAAAGAGGCTTTTCTTGGGATAAATGGTAATTGACATGGAAACCCACAGACAGAAAACATACAAAGACTGAAAGATATTGGGTCATTCAGACTGAAATAATATTATCTCTATCAGATGCATATGTTCATTAATCTGGGATTTATGAGAAAGATATTGTGAAAAGATTTTAAGAGCAATAGTTGATGGATGAGCCAAGAAAATTTTTATTTTCCCATGGTATAACAGATGCACATATGAGGTACCAACCCTTTGACAGCATACGTAAACCTGCACACACTCAAGCCACACAAAATTAAGCATGGTGAAAAGGAACTGATCAGGAACCTGTAGCCAAGAAGTTGACATTTACAGCTGTGGGGAAAAAGAAGGTCAGTCTTCTCTAATGGAGTGATACTTGTTATATATCAAAAAATAAATAACACGCCACAGAGTGAATTTTAGTAACATTTGGCTATTAAAAACTAGAATCCATGGTTTACTATTATTGTAATTATTTTTTAATAAGAGAAGAGTATAAAGTTGAATGTAGGAGTTTAGGAGTTGAGGGAGATACTAAGACGGGGTAGAAGAAATAAGGAATATGATCAAATATATTGTATGATACACTCTAAAAATAAAAACATACAGAATTAAGAAGAACAAAACCTTTTAAATAAATATGTCTGAAAATAATAGATTAATGGATTCCTAGATGTTTTATTATTATTGTGTTTCTATATATAGACATAAATATTCATAACAGTAAAATTTCTAAGTTCTTGATATCTATTTTGGGCCCATTAACCACATGAGAAATAGTATGTCCAAACTTATGAACTCTCTTCAAAAAGCAACTTTTTCTCTTATGTTCCCTATCAGAGATAAAAATCAGCACAATCCTTCAAGTTGTCAAAACCTAAAAATATATTTGATGTTTGACAAACATAGTTTATCTCTGTTGGCATGACTTTTTTTTCCAAAATATTCTTTATATATCCACCAATGAAACTGTACCTAAGCAATAAGACTCAAAATATGAGATGGTCAAATATTTGTGATTGACAACGAAGGTAATCTGTGCTGATTCTGCTTGAAGTTTTGCTTACAATAATGTCAGCTGCATATCACATAGCAGATTTTAAAATGTCTTCTGTAGTTGATCGAATTACTAAGATATTTTCTTGGACAATTTCACCTCATAATTTTAGAATCGATAGTATCTTGCCATTCTGGTCTCCTTTGAATAATTTCCTTCAAAACATCTGATTGCATTCAATCGATTTTATGTGTGAAGAAATGTCGTTCACACAAAGGACCACTGTCTGTTATGAAAAGCTTGACATGTATGTATTGTTTCCTTCAATACAATTAGAGCATGAAGATGTTTTAACACTACCACTGTTTCTCTGGGTAATAAGCGCTGGTTTTGAAAGAAAATCTTAGTTTTAAAAAAATCAAAATAAAACATTTTTTCTCTTTTTAATTGAAAAATACAGTTTTAGCTCATACAATGGATCCCAACCATAGTGTCTTCCACCACTCCTCCTCCTAGCTCCCTTCCACTTTCCTTTTCCCAGATCCGCTCTCCCTCCATTTTCTCTTCAGAAAAAAGCAGTGAACCAGGACAAAACAAGGTAAAATTAAACAGAGCAAAGCCCTGATATGGAGGCAACAAAGCAAACCAATAAGAACAAAAGGGTCTCAAAATCAGGCAAAAGAGTCAGAAATAAACTTGCTTCCAAGAGTAGCATAACAAACAGCTAGCAGTCATAACATGCACAGAGAACCTACTATAGACCCATGTAGGACACTGCTACCTTGTCAGTTTCTGTGAGTCCATGTGAGCACTGCTGTTTTGATTTGGCAGGCCATGTTCTTCTGTTGTCCTCCATCCCCTCTGACTCTTACAGTTTTTCCTACCCCTTATCAGCGGTTCCCTGAGCTCTAAGGGGAGGGACTCCATGGAGACTTCCAATTTATACTATCTCTTTGCAAAATGTCTGAATGTGTGTCTCTGTTTTTACAGATCTGATCTGCTGCCAAAATAATCCTATTTGTTGATGATTGGACCTTCAAATGGTCTATGAGTATAGTACCAAAATATCATTAGGAATCATTTCACTTAGTGTTTTTTTTTTTTTTATCTTCCACAGTAGTGTTGATTCTACCCTAGGTCTCTGGGTCTCTGGGCTGTCCATTCAGTCTCTCTTTCAAAGTAAATCAAACATTGGTTAGCCACTCTCCCAAGTTCTTCACTACCATTGTTCCAGTATAGAGTGTAGGAAGGACACATTATAGGTGGAAAGGTTTGTGGCTGGGTTAGTGCCCAGCTTTCTTTTTCTGTAGCCTACAGAATACAAATAGACTAGAACCAAAGGAAAAAAGGCTCCAATTCCATACCAGCTCTAACCTTCTATGTTCAATGAGCTGTGTGGAAGTTGTCCTCAGCAAAGGAGCCCTCCTCTCAGTTTCTAGCAGGTGATATTCTGTCCTAGTATCAGCCTGGGTTGTTTAAGGATCTCCACAGGACCTCCTCAGCCAATAAAATAGTCATATCCCTGGAAGTCTGGCCAGGCAACAATGGCCAATTCATACTCTATATCCTCTGTTACTAGAAATCCTGACTAGGGTCAACCTCATAGATTTCAGGAAGTTTCCACTGCACTAGGTTTCCACACTAACAGCCAAATACCACCCAAATTTCCAGTTCCAGCTGCCTCTTCCTTCACTCTCTCCCTCTGTTCTTCCATCTGTCCTGCACATATACTCACCCTTCTTCACTCACCTTCATCCAACCAGCAGAATTATTCCATCTCCACTTCTCAGGGATATCCATGCTCTCCCTGACCCCAAGTGTTCTCCTCTTTTTCTAACTTCTAATATGTTGAGGAAACATTATATACCAGATTGACATGACATATTTTACAATAACTTTAACAATTGAAGAAAAAACAAGCTGAAGGAAAAAAAAACCTACAAAGAACTATATGCAACTAAGGAATAAAGAAAGTGGGAAAAACACACACTCCCCACAGTGGAGCTTACCTATTGCTATCCAATATCAAATAGTCATCCCTGAAAGCATATGTACAAGTAACACTATACCTAGGGAGCATGACAAGAACTCAACATACACAAAAGTGGTGAAAAATAACTTTTATTGTAGTCACATAAATATGAAAATATACTCAGATCATGATTTCACTTATAAGTAAATTCTTGGCCAAAACTGTAAGCGAGCAAGATTAGTTTTGTCCCTCAGTGATAGATGTTTGAATCGTTCACCTTTACTGTTTCTGGGTTGGTACTAGGAAAGGTAGAACATTGCAACAGGGATCATATACCTATGGCTTACCTCAATGTAATCCAGAGCTAGAAATTTTGCAAGCAAACTGAAGAAGAGGACTTCTTAAGATTATAGTCTCAGGGACCCATTTCCTCTAATTAGAGCCTGTGTTGATTGGTTTTTGTAAACTTGACCCAAACATAGACAGTAACTGGAAAGGGTGGATCTTTACTGAAAATATGTCTCCATCAGATTGCCTGTGGGGATGTTTTTCAGACATTTTCTTGATTAATGATTTATTTGGGAAGGTGTCTCCAAATGAGGTGGTGCTATACCTTCAGGTGGCCCTGAGTTGTGTTAGAAGGCAGATTGATCAAGGCCTGACTGAGAAAGCAGGTAAGCAAACATTGCTCTGTGGCATCTGCTTCAGTGCCAGTATACAAGTTCCTGCCATGAGTCACTGCTACAACTTTCCTCAGTGTTGGGGTGTTACCGGCAAGCTGTACCCTGCAATTAGCATTTGTTTTCTGAAATTTCTTTTAATCATAGTGGTTTAAAATTGCAATAGGAAAAAAAAAACTAAGGCAGAACCACCACTCAATTTAAAGGCCATATAATAATGCTACCAAATATGGAAACCATCAAGTGATCAAACTAATACTAGGTCAGAGCATTCATAAACTAATCAATTATCTTAGACCTTTCTCCTCTTACCTTGGGGAAGCAATTTTAAGAATGGTTTAAAGGAAGTCTTGTCTTATATGTAGTCTATAACATTCTTGATCAACACAGGTGCTAAATATCTCAAGGAAATGCTATCAAATATATGGAAAGATCATGTTAATAAGACTACCCATCATACTGTCCCATGCATACAAGAATATTTCAGGATATTTAAATCAGGAGATATAACTCACCAATGGAGAGAAATATATGTCTGAAATATGTATGGTGATATAAACAAACAACAAAGTTCCCATCCAAAGTCTCAATTAATTAAAATAATCCTGAGGAAAAAATACAATGTAGGTACTGACAACTGATTCTCAACAAAGTTGTGATTAATTAAGTTAGAAAAAAAAAAACTGTTCCTAAACAGTGGTGCTAGGAAAAACTGCCTATCCATGTGGGAAAAAATCCATTTCTATTGTTCATCAGTTATAAAAATTACTTTAAAAGAAAGTTAAATATATGATGTAAGGTTGTTAAATTACTATGAAAAACACTAAGTGTAGTACTTTATGACATTACAAAGAAGAGTGGTATTTTGGGGAGCAGTAAAGCAATGAAACCAATTGAAATAATTGTGAACTTAACTGAACAGAGTCAAAGGGGAACAAAGTAAAGGGGAAACTTATAAAACAATAGAAAATATTTTGAACTATATCAGACAAGAGGTTAATGTTTATATATATATAAGGAATTCATAACAACAACAAAAACAAACAAAAAAGACAAAATCATTAATACTCGGTTTGGGTGACCCATTTTCTAAAAACAATAAACAAGTGAAAAAATAATCAACATTACTGTCAAGAACATTGTTAGTGGAAATGACCAATACACAACAATATTGAGTTTTCTTAACAATTAAGAACAAAGAAACAAGGTCCTCCTTCTTGCTTAGCTTCTTTAGATGTACATATTTTAGTATGTTTATCTTATGTTATATGTCTAATATCCACTTATAAGTGAGTATATACCCTGTGTGTCTTTCTGCTTCTGGGATAGTTCACTCAGGATGATCTTTTCTAGATCCCACCATTTGACTGCAAAATTTCATAATTTCCTTGTTTTAATTGCTGATGAGTATTCCGTTGTGTAAATGTAATACAATTTTTGCATCCATTCTTCAGTTGAGAGACATAAAAGTGGTTTCCAGGTTCTGTCTATTAGGAAAAAAAAGAAGAGCCCTGGGTAAGATGATCAATCCTTACTCAGAAAGGCAAACTGGACAGACAGTACAAAAGAGGGAAAACAGGGAACAGGACAGGACCCTACCACAGAGGGCCTCTGAAAGACTATCCATCAGGGTATCAAAGCAGATGCTGAAACTCATAACGAAACTATGGGCAGAGTGCAAGGAATCTTACGAAAGAAGGGGTAGATTGAAAGACCTGTAAGTGACAAGAGCTCCACAAGGAGAGCAACAGAACCAAAATATCTGGGCAGAGGGGTCATTTCTGAGACTGATACTCCAAACAAGGACCAATCATGGAGATAACCTAAAACCCCTGCACAGATGCAGCCCATGGCAGCTCAGAATCCAAGTGGGTTCCCTAGTAAGGGGCATAGGGAATGTCTCTGACATGAACTCAGTAGATGGATCTCTGATCGTCCCCCGGTGAGGGGAAACAACATTACACTGCCACAGCGGAAGACAATGCAGCCAGTCCCAATGTGAGCTTACAAGCTAGGGTAACATGGAAGGACCTCTTACATCAGTGGACTTGGAAAGGGGCATGGGAGGAGATGAAGGAAAGAGGGTGGGATTGCAAGGGAATGAAGGAGAGGATTACAGCTGGGATACAAAGTGAATAAACTGCAAATATTAGAAAATTAAAATTAAAAAACACAGTGAAAAGTAAGGAAAAGGAACAAAAGAACAAAGTATTGTTGATTGTCTGAATGAAAGGACAGCCTACAGACTGGGAAAGGATCTTCAACAAGCCCCTATCTGACAGAGGGATATTATCCAGAATATATAAAGAAAAAAAGAAGTTAAAAAGCAATAAATCAGGTAATTCAAATAAAAAACGGGGTACCAAGCTAACCAGATAATTATCTGTAAAGGAATATATAATAGCAGAGAAATACTTAAAGAAATGCTCAATGTCCTTAGCCATCAGGAAGATACAAATCAAAATGACCAGAGATTTCACCTAACACCCATCAGAATGGCCAAGATAAAAAACTCAAGTATAGACCTATAAGATAGGATAAACATACAGAAATCTATACACCTAAAGAAGATAAACAAGAAAGAAGACCTGGATTAAGTGGATTAATCCTCACTTAGAAAGACAAAAGGGACGGACATTGGATGTAGGAGAAAACAAGTATCAGGTCAAGAGCCTACCACAGAGGGCCTGGGAAAACCTCTACCTAGCAGTGTATCAAAGCAAATATTAAGACACATAACCAATCCTTAGGCAGAGTACAGGGAATCATATGAAAGAAGGGAGAGTTAGTAAGACCTGGAGAGGACAGGAGCTCCGCAAGGACCAAATATATCAGGGCACAGGGATGTTTTATGACACTGTTTCTCCAACCAAGGACCATGTATTGATATAACCTAGAACCCCTGCTAGAATTTAGCAAACAGTAGCTCAATATCCAAGTGGGTACCCTAGTAAGGGGAACAGGGACTATTTCAGACATGAACACAATGGCTGGCTCTTCGATCTGCTTTCCCCCCGAGAGAGGAGCAGCCTTGCTAGACGACAGAAGAGGACATTGCAGCCATTCCTGAAGAGACTTAATAAGCTAGGGTTATATGGAAGGGGAGGAGGTCCTCCCCTATCAGTGGACTTGGAAAGGGGAAGGAAGGAGATGTGGGAATGATGGGGGGATAGGGAGGGAATGTGGGAGGGGGATACATCTGGGATACAAAGTACATAAGCTGTGATCAATATGAAATAAAAATGTGAAAAAAAAACTCAAGTGACAAAACATGCTGGAGAGATTGTAGAGAAAGGGAAACCCTCCTCCATTTCTAGTAGGAATGTAAAATTGTACAACTACTTTCGAAATCAATCTGGCGCTTTCTCAGACAATTAGGAACAGTGCTTCCTCAATATCCAGCTATCCCACTTTTAGGTATATATCCAAAAGATGCTCAAGTAATAAGGACATTTGTTCAACCATGTTTGTAGCAGTTTTATTCATAATAACCAGAAACTGGAAACAACCCAGATGTCCCTCAACAGAGGAATGGATAAAAAAGTTGTGGTACATTTACACAATGGAATACTCCTCAACAATTAAAAACAAGGAAATCATGATATTTGGAGGCAAATGGTGGGACGTAGAAAAGATCGTCCTGAGTGAGGTATCCCAGAAGCAGAAAGAAATATATGGTACATATACCCACTGATATGTGGATACTAGACTTATAAGATAGAATAAACATACTAAAATCTGTACACCTAAAGAAGCTAAACAAGATTACTCAGCAACAACAAAAAAAAGGAAGTCATGAAACTTGCACGTAAATGGTGGGAACTGGAAAAGATCATCCTGAGTGAGCTATCCCAGAAGCATAAAAACACACATGGTATATACTCACTCATATAGACATATAAAATAGGATAAACCTACCAACATCTGTACACCTAAAGAATCTAATCAAGAGGGAGGAATCTGGCTAAAATGCTCAATTTCCATCCAGAAAGGCAAAGAGGATGGACATCAGAAGAAAGAGAAAACAGGGAACAAGGTAGGAGCCTGCCAGAGAGGGCCTCTGAAAGGCTCTGCCCTGCAGACTATCAAAGCAGATGCTGGGAATTATGGCCAAACTTTGGGCAGAATGCAGGGAATCTTATGAATGAAGTGGGAAATAGTAATATCTGGAGAGGACAAGAGTGCCACAAAATGAGCAACAGAACCAAAAAATCTGAGCACAGGGGTCTCTCCTCAGACTGACATTCTAACCAAGTACCATATATGGAGATAACCGAGAATCCTTGTACAGATGTAGCCCGTGGCAGTTCAGTGTCCAAGTGGGTTCCCTAGTAATGGGAACAGGGACTGCCTCTGAGATGAACTGATTGGCCTGCTCTTTGATCATCTCACCCTGAGAGGGGAGCAGCCTTATCAGGCCACAGAGGTAGACAATGCAGCCCTCCTGATTAGAGCTGATAGACTAGGATCAGAAGGAAGGAAAAGAATACCTCCGCCAGCAGTGGACTTTGGGAGGGGCATGCATATAGATGGGGGGGGGAGGAAGCATGGGTTTGGGAGGGGAGGAGAAAGGATGTTACAGGGGAGATACAGAGTGAATAAAAAAACTGAAGAAATAAAAAAATAAAAAAGAAGCTAAACAAGAAGGATGACACAGGGTAAGATGATCAATCCTTACATAGAAAGACAAATGGGATGGACATTGGAAGTAAGAGAAAACAGGAAGCATGACAGGAGCGTGGTATCACAGAGGGCCTCTGAAAGACTACCTAGCAGTGTATCACAGCAGATGCTGAGATGCATGGCCAAACTTTGTGCAGAGTGCAGGGAATCATATGAAAGTAGAGGGAGTTAGTAAGTCCTGGAAAGAACAGGAACTCCAAAAGGACCAAATATACATGGGCACAGGAACTTATCTGAGACTATTTCTCCAATCAAGGACTATGCATGGATATAACCTAGATCCCCCGCTCAGATATAGTCCAAAGCAGCTCAGTGTCTAAGTGGCCACCATAGTAAGGGGAACAGAGACTGTCTCTGATATGAACACAGTGGCTGGCTCTTTGACCTCCCCAACCCCCCCAGGGAGAAGCAGTCTAGCTAGGCCACAGAGGAGTACATTGCAGCCAGTCCTAGTGAGACTTGATAAGCTAGGGTCAAATAGAAGGGGAGGAGGTCCTCCCCTATCAGTGGATTTAGAAAGGTGCAGGGAGGAGATGAGAAAGGGAGTGTGGGATTAGGAGGGAATGAAGAAAGAAGCTACAGCTGGGATACAAAGTAAATAAACTGTAATTAATATAAAAACGAATGCAGCCACTCCTGATGAGAACTAATAGACTAGGATCAGAAGGAAGGAAAAGAAGACCTCCCCTATCAGCGGACTTGGGGAGGGGGATGTGTGGAGAAGGGAGAGGAAGAGAGAGTTTGGGAGGGGAGGAGTGAAGGAGCTACAGGGAGATACTAAGTGCATAAAGTGCAATTAACAAAATAATTAATTTAAAAAATTAAGATACATTTTAATAAAAGAAAATATAAGTACGAATTTTAATTTTGTAAAGTTATTGTTTCCAAGAATGTGTTTTAAAAACCGTATTGTAAAAATGATGTGTAAAATGTATGAGTTTATTTTAATGATTTTTTCAAATAAAACTATCATCATGTGTTATGTGTTTGTTCCTGGGCAGGCATGAGCTAACATCAATTCATGTCAGATAGAATAATGGTGACAGATGACAGAAATGGGTCCACAAAATACAGTGTAATAAAATAAGTTTCTTGGATATTTGGTGTTATTTATTTTTTATTTTTTAATTAAATTTTTAATTGTTATAGTAATTATAGTTTATTCACTTTGTATCCCAGCTGTAGTCCCCTCCCTCATTCCCTCCCAATTCTACCCTCCCTCTATCAACTCCTCCCATGCCCTTCTCCAATTCCATGGATAGGGGAGGTCCTCCTCCCCTTCCATCTGACCGTAGCTTATCCAGTTTCATCAGGACTCGGTGTTTTCTATAGTATATAGGTGAGTCAATACTCACAGACAGACGTGTAGAAGACAACAAGGTACCACAGAGAAAAGTCCACCCCATGTTTGATGGTAACTTATGAAAGCCATATCCCTTTAGTTTCTGCTATAATCTGTTTGAGTCAACCTGTTCAAATGTTATCTATTCCTCATGAATTGTTTAATGCTTTTATAACTTTGAGGATAGGTCTCCTGAACGATTCAAATTTCTGAGCTTTATAAATTTCATTTACTTCCTAAGTCTTACAAGATGCCTTCCTCCTTTTAGAAGGAAATATTTGAAATTCAGAAGAAAAAGCTAGGCAACAGCTCTAAACATGAGTAAGAAAGGAAGATGTAAAAGAATAAAAATATGATGATATAATTGCACATAAAAGACTACCTTATGACAACCAAAAATAGTTTCCAGGAAATGTACACTGCAAAAGAGATGAATCAGAACATTGAAAGTATTCACACTTTTAAACAGTTAACTAATATCTCAGCATTAATGTTTAAAACAATTTTGTACCAAGTGAGTATGTAGATGGTTACCTTGTCATTTTTGCTCCCTTAAAATATGAATTCAGTTTTTGAAATTGATATCAATATAACTCTTATTTTCTTTTTACTTTAGTGAATATAGTAACTGTCACATAAACTTCAAAAACAGTATACAGCATTAGATAGTGGTAGGTGATACAATACATCCCTGATAGGAATCTATTAATAATTCATTTCTGCACACCTCTGTGTGTGACAGCAGCTTTTAATAAATGCTGTAGGGTACACTCTCTGATGTGTTTTGCACTAAATCCTGACATAGAGGAATAAACCTGAAATAACAAAATAGTGAGTTCATTTGTGGAATAATTCAAGTAAAGAGTTATTGAACCATTTTAATCTTTGAGACAGGAATGCTTTGGTTTACACTGTTCTACATTTTTATTGCAAGACTTGCCTTGTATTTGAAAGTCTTTCTATTATTATATAAACACATTGATAGTTTATGAGAAAACCCAAGAAGAAAGGTAGTAATTTCACTGAGGAAAAAATGTATGAAATGATTTACATTCCATTAGCCAATAACGGATCCTTATGGAGATCATTCTGTTTAATAGTTCAAACTGAAAAACCACAATTTACATGAATCTTTCCTTCCATTAGGTACTATTTCAAATCCATTGCTATACTTAACAGAGCTGTTAAACTGTTTCTCATCATTATTTTGTCCTTAGAGTTGAAAATTATAGAGTTAGTATCTATTTTTCCTTTTTAGAGTTAGGTAAAAATAATGTTTGTTTCTAATCTCTGGCCTGATTTTCCCCTTTTTCTCATGTACTTTTTTCTTGGCTCCAAATTCTAATTTTTTGAGATTTAACTTTATTATTATTATTTATTACAAGTTATTCACTTTGTATCTCAGCTGTAATCCCCTCATTCATCTCCACCTGGACCTACCCTCATTCCTCTTCCTCACTATGTCCTGTTTGTATTCCACTGATAGCAGAGGCCCTCCTTCCATACTATCTGACCCTAGCCTATTGGATCTCATTGGAACTGTCTGGATTCTATTTCTCTGTGGTCTAATATGGCCACATTGCCATGGTAATATGATCAAAGAGCAGGCAACCAAGTTCATGCCTATGACTGTCCCTGCTTCCTTTACTAGGGAACACCCATAGAGACTGAGCAGCTCATGGGCTACATCTAAGCAAGAGGACTAGGTCCTCTTCATGCATTGTCCTTGGTTGATACACCAGTTTCTGCATTCCCCCATGGGCTCAGCGTTTTTGATTCTGTTGGTTTCCTTGTGGAGCTACTGCCAGTTCCAGGTCTTTCTATTTCCCGCTTCTTCCATAAGAAGAAGCAGTCTGCCCAAAGTTTGACTGTAAGTCTTAGCATCTGCTTCAGTACCATGATAGGTAGAGTCTTTCAGAGGCTCTCTGTGGTAGACCCCTGTTATGTTCTCCGTCTTCTCCCACTTCTAATGTCCCCATCTTCCTTAGGGTCATCTCTGTTGTTTAGCTCTTTTATGACCATATATTATAGTATGTTTATCCTATATTATAAGGTTAAAATCCACCTAAAAGTGAGTTTATACCATGCATGTCTTTCTGCTTCTGGGTTACCTCACTCAGGATGATCTTTCTAGTTTCATACATTTGCTTGACAATTTCATACTTTCCTTGTTTTCAATTGCTAAGTAGCATTCCATTGTGTATATGTACCAAAATTTCTATATCCACCCCTCGATTGAGGGATATCTGGGTTGTTTCCAGATTTTGATTATTACAATAAAGCTGCTATGAACATCGTTGAACAAATGTTTTTTTATTGAATGTTGGGTAACTTTTGGGTATATGCCTACTAGTGGTATAGCTGGATCTTGAGGTAGCACTATTTCTAATTTTCTGGAAAGCATCAGATTGATTTTCAAAGTGGTTGTTCAAGCTTACATTCCCACCATCAATAGGGAGGGGGCATTGGAGGGTTCCCATGTGTTCTCACTTGAGGGATTTTTTTTTTTTAGCTTAGCCATTCTGATTGTGGAAGGTCTAATCTTGGGGTCATTTTTATTTGCATTTCCCTGATGACTGAGGACACTGAACATTTCTATTGGTGTTTTTTTTTTTCCATTCTTATTCCTTTATTGAGAATTCCCTGTTTGGCTCTGCACTCCATTTTTAATTGCATTACATGGTTTGTTGGAGTTTAACTTCTTGAGTTCTTTATATATTCTGCATAATGATCCTCTGTCAGATGTAGGGTTGGTGAAGATCTTTTCCTAGTCTGTAGGCTGTCATTTACTTCTGTTTGCAGTGTCCTTGGCTTATAGAAGCTCCCAACATCAAACTAAATAGAGAGAAACTTAAATAAATCCCACTGGAATCAGGGACAAAGCAAGGCTGCCCACTCTCACTATCTCTTCATAATAGTACTTGAAGTCCTAACTAAAACAATAAGACAACTAAAGTAGATAAATAGAATACAGAAAGTCAATCATCACTATTCACAGATAATACGGTAGTATAGATGAGTGACCTCAAAAATTCTACCAGAGAACTCTTTCAGTAAAGAACACCTTCAGTAAAGTGGCTGGTTACAAAATTAACTCAAAATAATCAGTAGCCCTCCTGTATACAAAACACAAAAAGGCTGAGAAAGAAGTTAGGGAGACCATACCCTTCACAATAACCAGAGATAACATAAAGGTCCATGGAGTGACTCTAAGGAAGCAAGTGGAAGACCTTGTTTTAAAAACAAACAACCAAACAAATAAAAAACAAACCTTCAAGTCTCTGATGAGAGAAATTGAAGGTATCAGAAGATGGAAAGATCTCCCATGCACATGGATTAACATAGTGAAAATGGACATCCTACCAAAAACAATCTACAGATTCAATGCAATTGCCATCAAAATACCAACATAATTCCTCTGTAGGAATTGTTCTTGAAAGAAAAATTTAGTATAGAAAAACAAAAATCCTAGCATTGCTAAAACAGCCCTTTACAATAAAAGGTCTTCTGGGGGTATCTCCATCCCTGATATCAAGCTGTATTATAGAGCAACAGTAATAAAAACAGCATGGTACTAGCATAGAAACAGACTAGTGGATCAATAAAATCAAATCAAAGACCCAGAAATAAACCCACTAATCTGCAGATACTTGATTTTTTTACTACAAAGCAAAAGCATACAATGGAAAAAATAATACAGCATCTTCAATAAATGGTGCTTGTCCTGAGCTGGTCACAGCTGCTTTGGCAGCTGCTTTGATATTCAAATCCCAGCACTGGAAGACAGGCTTCTACCAGGCCTTCCCCTGGAGTCAGGGAAGAATTTGCAAGTCCACCACCTTTTGTTTTGTGACAGCAGGTGGGAGAGCTTGTTACAATCACAGCTCCTGCCTCAGCTCCTTGTGAAGTTAACCCATTATGTTAACTGTGTTTTATAAATAAAGCAAGGCTACCTGGCTGGTCGCTTTTGGGGTGCAGAGCGCTTGGCGCTCAGAGCAGACTGCCAAAAGCCTCTTGGAACATAACATGTGTTGCATATTTTACTAATTTCAATCCTCACTCCTGACTCAGGAACCTGTTCTACTCTGCTGGCAGGCTCCTGCAGAACTGGTGCCGGAACGTGGGACTGAGATACAAGGAAAAAGTGAAGGACACCGCTGGTTTGTCTTCGAGCTCGAATTTATGTTTTAAGGAGCAGTGAGTAAATCCGATAATAAAGATTGGGACAAGGCAGTAGCCTAGTGTTTGTTTTTTTTTTTTTGTATGGAACTTAATTAAAGGTAGTCTGTATAAAAAACAGGAAACTGAGAAAGTTAAACTTTCAGGTTCAGAGAGAAGGAGGTTAAAAAGGCGGCAGCCTTCAAGGCAGAATTATATTAGGCTGTCAACTCCTTCAGAGGAGTCATATTCCCCTCCTGATGACAGTAATTACTTGTCAGAAGAGGACTTTGCAGATGACTCAGATCCTGATGAGGTTACAGAGATGGAGGACGAACCAGATCAGTATTATTCTGAGAGATACCCTCCAATAAGGCTATGCATGTTAAAAAGCGTAAGCCTTGGCAAAAAGAAATTAAAAGATTGGAATGTGGCTTGGAGAAAATAAGCAGAAAAATTGAAGAATTAACTACTGGGGAAGGTGAGGCTCAATCCTTAACACCATCGGTTGCAGGTTTGGGCTGCCCTTCTGGGACTGCTACAGTTGCAGTGACCCAAAAGACGAAGGGACTTCTGCCTTTGTCTACCGTACAGACAGCTGTGTCTCCCTTACAGACAGCTGTGTCTCCCTTACAAGTTTCTTTACAAGAAGCTAGACAAAATGGAGAATATATAACTGAGTTTTATGGCTTTCCAGTTCTAGAACAACCTGATGGACAAGGTAATATGACAAGAGTCCATGCATCTATACCTTTTAAACAATTAGAAGAATTAAAAGCTGCATGCTCTCAATATGGTCCTACAGCGCCTTTTACTCAAGTTCTGTTGGAGTCCTTGTCTACTGAGACCCTCTGCCCAGGGGACTGGAAACAATTAACAAGAGCATGCTTATCAGCAGGAGATAATTTATTATGGAAGTCAGATTTTGAAGAACATTGTCGAGCTACAGCCGAACTTAATAGAGCTCAGGGAGTTCCTATAACTTATGATATGGTTACAGGAGAAGGTATTTACAGAGAAATAGGAAAGCAATTAGATTTTGATGTGGCCGTTTATGCTCAGGAAAATGCTGCTGCCCGAAAGGCCTGGAATAAACTTCCACAAGCAGGTAGACAGGTGGAGGATTTGTCTAAAATCTGCCAGAGACCTGATGAGTTATTTCAAGATTTTGTGGCAAGATTAACACAAGCAGCAAACAGACTTATAAGTGATGAAAAGTCTGCTTTATTATTAGTAAAACAATTGGCTTATGAGAATGCTAACAGTGCTTGCTAAGCTGCTTTGAAACCCTTTAGGAATAAAGGAGATATTTCTGACTATATCAAATTATGCTCAGACATTGGACAATCTTATACTCAGGGAGTAGCTATGGCTGCAGCCTTACAAAGAAAGACTATTTAGGGAACCCTCCGTAATCAGGGTCCCTTTTACCAAAAGCAAGTAGATTGGTTATTTCAAAATACAGATTCTTGGGCAATAGCCTTTGCTCATTATTCAGGACTAATTGACAATCATTATCCAAAAGATAAGTTTGCTAATGAACATGCTTTTGTATTTCCTAAAATAATTAAACAGAAGCCATTACCTCAAGTTCCAACTATATTCACAGATGGATCCTCAAATGGAAAATCTGTGTACGTACTACAAGGACAAACTTTTGTTTTACAAACATTGCCAGCCTCAGCTCAAGTTGTAGAATTACGAGCTGTTGCTGCAGTCTTTAAAAATATGGCTTCTACCTCTTTCAATTTGTACACTGATAGCCATTATATAGTTAAAGCCTTGCAAGTCATAGGGACTGTAACATATGTTAATATGGCTAATAAACAAATAGAAGATCTATTTAGAGAGATTCAACAAATATTTGGAGCCGTATACAGCCTTGATATGTGGGGCATATTAGAGCCCATTCAGGGCTTCCTGGACCTCTAACTTTAGGAAATGACTTGGCAAATCGAGCCACACGTTTAATTGGATTAACCCAACAAGAATTGGCTCAAAAATCTCATGAGTTATATCATCAAAATAGTAAGAGCTTAAGAAAACAATTTAATATTACCAGAGAAGCAGCTAGACCAATTGTAAGATCATTTTCCTCTTGTCCTGAACATTTTAATGTTCCTCATTATGGTGTCAATACTAGAAGCTTGACCCCCAATCACTTGTGACAAATGGATGTGACTCATGTCCCAGAATTTGGAAAACTAAAATTTGTTCATGTAACAATTGACACTGAGGAGATCCAAGATGGCTGCCACTAGAAGACACTGTGTCTGAGGAGTAGGACAACAGAAACAATGCAGTGACCAGGAGACTGAACTCTGGAGCCTAAAACGCCAGCATTCGTGATTGCCAGGTGAGCAGAACTGCCACGGTGAGAAAATCAAGTGGGAAAACCTTAGGGACACCTAGTTATTCCCCAAAAAAAATCTCAGGGTGACCAGCGGCACACAGGTCTGATCTGAACGAGCAGCCATGCTGGGTGCACGCACCTGCCATAATAGACTGGATCACAAAGTCTCGCAGGCAGTCTGAGGAGGAACCGGGTACCATTTTCACCAAACTGCACCCTGCAAGCGCACACTGCACCCGGGTTCTGCTTTAACCCACGGGTGTGCAGTGGGCACACAGCAATCGCCGGAACCACCCCAGTCTGAGAAAGGCGGGGGACCATTTTGACCAGTCTGCACTCTGCGGGCGCGAGCCGCACGCTTCTGCCAACAAAACCTCAGTCCCTGTGCCAGTCTGCGGGCAAGTCTGGGAGGGACTTGAGTTCTGCTTCAACCCACAGGTATGCGGTGGGTGTGCACGGATCGCAGGAGCCATCCCAGACTGAGAAAGTCCGGGGACCATCTTGACAAGACCACACACTGAGGGCGAACACTTCACACGCCCGCCAGCAAAAACCTCAGTCCCTGTGTGTGTCCACAGGACAGACAGAGAAGGCCTCGGGTACCATTTCTGATAGGCCTGCATTCAGCAGAGGCACACCAAACCAAACCCATTGTGTGTGCCCCAAATATCATCTCAGACAGTGGTGCACAGCCCCTGGCCCAGAAGGGGAAACCAAATCTCCATTCCAGGGGAGAGCCCTTAGCAACAAGCTCAGGGCTGAGCGCAAAGACCCCAGCTGACATCTCAAAAGACTGAGGAGCGAGACCTCCAGACCAGAGGGGTGAGCAGCCTGCAGTGCTCACAGCTTCTAGCACAGAGCACGAAGCCGGACACACAGAGCCCACAAAAGAGTTCAACTGAGACAAAAACAAACAATAACAAACCACCAGAAATCCCTGATCTTCTTGAAGAATACTCCTGACACAAGAGACTGACAGTTTCAGACTGAAGTACAGCCTTAAAGCACAAACAGCTCCCTGATTATATGTAAACAAATGCCCAGAAATCAGCAAAATAACTCACCCAACAAAAATGAGGACACCTTGGCCCCACCAGAAACAACCAAAAGCAGCAGAAATTTGAATTCAGCGGAGACACAGGAAAATTTATATTAAAACTTTCATTATGCAGATATTAAAGGAACAAGAGGAGAGACAAAAAGAGGAAATGAACAAGGCCCTCAAAGAAATGGAGAAGAAATTAACTGCCCACATAGAAGAACAATCAAAGATAGACAGAGAGGAAACAACCAAAATAGGAGACACAGTCAATCAGTTGAAGGAAACGGTACAAAGCATGAAAACGGAATTAGAATCTATAAAGAAGACACAAAGGGAGAAGAACCTGGAACTGGAGAACTTAGAGAAAAGATCAGGAACCACAAAGGTAAGCATCACCAATAGAATACAAGAGATGGAACAGAGAATCTCAGCAGCTGAGGATACGCTGGCTGAAATGGACTCCTCACTCAAGGAAAATAAAAAATCGGAAAATTCCCAAGCACAAAACATCCAAGAAATTAAGGATGCCATCAAAAGATGAAACCTAAGAATAATTGGAATAGATGAAAAAGAAGACTCCAGGCTCCAAGGACCAGAAAATATTTTTAAGAAAATCATAGAGGAAAATTTTCCCAACTTAAAAAAAGAAATATCCATAAACATACAAGAAGCCTACAGAACA
>CM053765.1:67859397-67879573 GCA_028658305.1 Pachyuromys duprasi | reverse complement strand
GACTGGCTAGATCCCAGGGGAGGACATTGCAGCCAGCCCTGAGGAGACAGGATGAGCTGGGGTTGGATGGAAGGGAAGGAGGTCCTCCCCTGTTGGTGGACTTGGAGGGGGCGGGGAGGAGGGAGATGAGGGAGGGAGTGGGAGGGTGGGAGGGAATGAGGGAGGAGGCTATGCCTGGGATGCAAAGTACCTAACCTGTCATTGATATAAAAATAAATAAATTAAAAAAAAACAATTGACACTTTTTCAGGATTTATCATGGCAACTCCCTTAACAGGAGAAGCCACCAAACATGTTATAAGTCATTGTTTAAAGTGTTTTGCTGCAATTGGTGTTCCTTCCACTATAAAAACTGATAATGGCTCAGGATATAGGAGTCAAGCTTTTCAGCATTTTTGTATGCAAATGAATATAAGTCATAAAACGGTCATTCCATATAATCCTCAAGGCCAAGGAATTGTGGAACGGGCCCATGGATCTCTTAAAAACCAATTGCAAAAATTAAAAAGGGGGGACCTATATCCCCAAACGCCAAAAATTATATTAATCATGCTCTTTTTATTTTAAAATTTTTAAATGTGGATATACAAGGCCGCTCTGTGGCTGACCCATTGTGGCATCCTAACACCAAGGATAATTATGCCCTGGTGAAATGGAAAGATCCAATTACTGGAATATGGCAAGGCCCCGACCCCGTATTAATTTGGGGACGAGGGTATGTTTGTGTTTTTCCACAGGATGCAGAAGGAGCCAGGAGGATCCCAGAAAGACTGGTGCGATTTGCCGAAATTGTTCCCCAGAAGGAAAACAAACAAGTGTAAATTCTGCCCTGACTGCAGATGAAAATCTGCAAAGCTGTGAGACTCACTCTTTTGTCTCATTCTGCTCCTGGGAGAAGACATCATGCAGAGAAAGAAACCTCTTATCCAAAGGACTGGACTTGATTGTTCCATTAATGAGGACAATTCTCAACAAAAACAGGAAGAATAAAAGGAAAGACTGACTTTAAAACTTTGTTTTGACTCTGGTTTTCAGCAAACCAAAACAAACTTGCTCCAGAAACCCTTGGGAGGCTCTGTAACTGCCTATGTAAATTCTCCTTTTGCTTTGTTATTTGGAAATGTTAATGTTTCCTGCCAGCTTTGTAAACTAACACTGTATTTGTAAGCTTTCAAATGGTTTTGACAGCCTTTTGTATTGGTTACTGTAAATGTCTTTCAGACTTGCTATTTACACAAGGAGTTATGTGTTTAGTCACTTTTAAGGCGTGTTATTTTGGACTTGGCTTGCAATGGGAGGTGAGCTCCTATCAGTGACAATAGACCAGCCTGAAAGCCTTTTAGAATGTTTAAGCTGAGCTGATCTGCATTTGACACTGACCCTCCCCATTCCTTTCCTAGCAGAGGTTGGAGAGTCAAAGACAGGTAAGATTTATCTGGGGATTATTTGGTCCATCAGGGCATAAATGATAAAATTCATATGCCAAATTATGGATGTGAATATGCCTTCTGGATAAACAACCTAAAACAGGCACAATCTTCTGCTCCATAACTCATAAATTATGGTCTAATAAATCTATTTTTTAATAATTAAAAAAGGGGGAATCTGTCGGGAGCTGGTCACAGCCACTTTGGCAGCTGCTTTGATATTCAAATCTCAGCACTGGAAGACAGGCTTCTACCAGGCCTTCACCTGGAGTCAGGGAAGAATTTGCAAGTCCACCACCTTTTGTTTTGTGACAGCAGGTGGGAGAGCTTGTTAAAATCACAGCTCCTGCCTCAGCTCCTTGTGAACTTAACCCATTATGTTAACTGTGTTTTATAAATAAAAACACAGTTGCTTTTTGGGTGCAGAGCGCTTGGCACTAAGAGCAAACTGCCAAAAGCCTCTTGGAACATAATATGTGTTGTGTATTTTATTAATTTTAATTAATTAATTTTAATCCTCACTCAGGAACCCGTTCTACTCTGCTGGCAGGCTCCGGCAGGTGCTGGTCTCTCTGGAGGTCTACATGTAGAAAATACAAATAGACCTATATTTACTACCATGCATGAAACTAAAGTCCATGTGGATCAAGGACCTCAACATAAAACCAGACACACTAAATCTGCTAGAAGAGAAGTTAGAGAAGAACCTTGAACACAAGAGACAACTTCCTGAATAGAATACCAACACCACAGGTTCTAAGATCAACAATTAATAAATGTTAGCTCATGAGACACAGTTTACTTTTTTTTCAAATACTGATTTTGACCCTCATGTTCTTAAGAAGAGTTAGTTATAGCAATCATGCTATTAAATGTTTATTATGTAATTTTGTGATGAAGGAAAATAATGAGCTTTTATTAGAAGGAAATTATCAGGATCTCATGATGGTATTTTAAATGAAGTGTAGGTAACAGAAAAATAAGAAATAGTAATAATAATAATGTAAACAAAGATAATGAATATTTAACAAGAAAGGAGAAGACAAAATTAATAATTACTATTAAATTTGATAGTAAAAAATGAAGACAAGAAGAAAATTCTAAGTAATGTTTTAAGGTCAAGTAAAGTTCATACAGAACATGACAGTAAGTGCAGAACTTATTTAAATGAAGTTAAATCAAAATCGCAGCAAAGAACAAGGGGAGATGATCATGAAGTACTCCCATCTTTAGCTGAGGATCTATTGGTAACAGCTATTTTTGGGAGAAGGAGAGATACCTTTCTTTGAAAGTGTGGACCCTGAGAAGTACAGCATGGTCAAGGGAGGGCCAGACACCTAAAACTATACATTAAGCCTTTATTGGACATGATAGATTGAAAAACCCATGAAGACAATTCATTTGGTGGGCATGGAAAGGGATGTGTCTGGTAGAATTGTGGGAAGAAGGTGAATATGACCAAATACAATTTGTATAATTCTCAAAGAATTAATAAAACTGTGTATAGAAAGAAGTTAATGTAAAGTTGGAAGTCACCTCCTGTTTTTCTAAAATGTTAGTATTTCAGTCACCGTCATTGACAAAATTTGAAATATAAATTTCAATAATTTTCAAAAAAGTTTTCTTGGAAATGTAGAGCCTTTAAAAGAAGAACAGGAAAATAGATAAACTTATTTATTTATTAGAAAATCCTTTTTAATAGGCAATAAATAAAGCATGTGGATATTAGGGTCAATTAAATGAGGTACTCAGACCCATCGTATTTGTAGGAATAAATTCTACTGGTTTATTTATGGGTGGTTTGGAGAACAGTTTGAAGGTAGGGCTAACTTGTAAGCCACACAGGTATGATATTATGCAGGTACCAAGAGTTATGGCCTATACAAGACAAATATAGCAACTCCCATTTGAAAGAACTAATTTATTACTTATAAAATTGCATTTGAGCTGCACTAAAGAGAGTAAGGAGAGAACTGATAGTCTTTAATAAAATTTTGTGTGTCTTAAAGTTGATTTTTAAACATAAATATATAGATGTGATCACAGAAGTTGTGGATGTGTACATATATTACTTAGAGCTAGTTTCCCCTTCCCCCCCAAAAAACAGCACTGCAAATTAAGAGATAGAGAATGCAAAAAGTCAATTAAATAGTAATGTACAAAAAACTATTATAGAAAAAAAGAAGTCTAGCATAGTATACAAATTCTGAAGGTCAATGAGGGAAATTGATAGCAACAGTATTAGAAAAGTGCTAAAAGTTGAATTGTCACATGAAATAAAAATACCAAATCTTATTTTAAAGACAGATATATAAATTCAAACAGCAGAGAAATGTGAGAAAAAAGTTATATTATATTAAAATGACCAACAGAGTATTCATACAGGTGTACTATTGGAAATGGGTTAGTTTATTAGGGTTCTATAGATATAAAATGATGAACTGTTTTAGAGATAGCTAAAATACTATGTGAGCCTGTTAGAACTGTTTATTTTTTAAATCGGAGGAATCCTGTGAGTTAGTTGTAAAACTATTATTAAGCTAGCACCAGAAATGAAGTGTGAGCAACAAATCACAGAAATCCAGAGATTTGATTTCCACTAAACTAATTTCCCAAAGTAATGCTTTAAAATATATGTCTATACTTAAACTATATATGTTATGACTGAGATGAGCTTGTGAGATAAACTGGTAAGACGAAATGGACTAAATCAATGGAAGAGTCAAGAAAGTGGAAGTTAACATGTACAATTTCATGTATAAATAATAATATTAAATACATAGAGTTATATTTAAGAATATCCATGGTTTAGACTCTAAAACATCTAGAAACTATGATATGTGAATACAGAGTTGTCAGATTATATTTGCATCAAGGAACAGTGTGATATAGCTTTAATGTTATAATAGTTCAAAAAAAGTTCAAGAACAGCAATTGTTTGTTGGGTGCTCACTGTTTGGCACTGAATCTATTAGCGTATCATAGCTTCTTCTGAAATTGAAACATATGATATTTATAGTCAATTGTTTCTTAAGATTTTGTTTGTTTGTAAATATTTATATATTTGTAAATATTTATATATATTTATTAAATATAATAATATTATTATAATAATAACAAAAAGTTCAGATTAGAGTAAATCTGCTCAGTAAGTTATATAAGTTAGTTGCTTATAAGTTAGTATATACCGTGTGTGTGTGTGTGTGTGTGTGTGTGTGTGTGTGTGAGAGTATGCTTCTGCAAAACTTCACTTAGGTTCATCTTTTCGGGTTCTGTCCATTTGCCCCCAAATTTTATGATTTCCTTGTTTTTAGTATCTGAGTAGTATTCCACTGTTTAAATGTGCCACAATTTCTGTATCCATTCTTTGGTTGAGGAGCATCTAGGTTGGTTCCAGACTATGGCTATTATGAATAAAACTGCTTCAGTGAACATAGTTGAGCATGTTGTTGTTATATGGTTGAGCATCTTTGAGATATATGCCCAGAAGTGGTATAGCTGGGTCTTGAGGTAGCACTATTCCCAATTTTCTGAGAAAGCACCCAATGGATTTCCAACATTCTAAAATCCGCAGACCCAAAGAAGCTAATCAACAAGGGGGATCCTAGAGAAGATGCTTAATTCTCTTTCAGAAGGGAAAAACAGAGTAGGAACCAGAAGGGGTACAAGAGAGGGAACAGGAAGGGAGCCTACCACAGATGTCCTCTAAAATATTCCAACCAGCAGGAGATGAGGCAGATGAAGAGACTCACAGCCAAACTTCGGACAAAATGCAGGGAGTCTTATGGAAGAAGAAGGGCATGGAGGGAAAACGAGATGCACAAGAAGACCACCAAAGCAACAAAAAAGTAGGGCCCTGGAAAGGGGCTGCAGAAACTGATGCATCAACCAAAGACCATATATATAGAGGACCTAGACCCTCTGCATAGTTGTATCCCATAATCATCTCAGTCTCCATTTGTCCCTAGGAAAAGAGACAGTCTTTGACATGAACTTAGTTGCCTGCTTCTTGATCACATCTCCTTGGTGGGGTGACCTAGTCAGCACACAGGGGAAGAGGATCCAGGCTGTCCTGAGAGGACCTGATAGGCTAGGATCATAAAAGAAGGAAGAGGGACTTCCCCTGTCAGTGGACTAGGAAAGAGGGATAGCGGAGGAAGAGGAACGGAGGCTAGGACCAGGAGGAGATGAGGGAGGGGGTTACAAAGTGAAAAATTATAAATAATTATAATAATATATTTATATATATTTATTAAATATAATAATATTATTATAATAATAACAAAAAGTTCAGATTAGAGTAAATCTGCTCAGTAATTGTATTATGAAGCTTATTATTAAAAACTATAAAAGAGTCCCAATTATGTGTGTGGTAGGTGGGTTAGAAGAGAAACTGAGAAACAAATACAGTTTCATAAAATTAACTGAAACAGAAGAGTGTGACTACAGGGAAGACTCCTACTAAAAGGGCTTCAAGGCTGAATTGCCATCTTTTTTAAAGAGGCAAGGCAACTAGTAGAGGGATTGGAATCAACCCAGCCTCGACCATTTGACCTACAATTTGTCTTCTGTGCCTGCAGGATGTGCTGGGGTAAGGGTGGCAGAAAACTTGTAGAACTGGCCACCCAATGACTGGTCTAACTTGAGACCCATGTAATGAGAGGGAGCTCATTCCTGACACTGCCCGAAAAGCCAGGAACCAATGTCTCCATAGCCCAGAGAATTAGAATAGAAGCCAACATGACAGTCCACAAAATAAATATAGAGAAACAAATAAACAAAAAGGAATGGAATGGTTTCTGTACTTGAAGACAGGAACCTAACATCACTGCCATCAGAGAGGCTACATTCAACAATGGATAGAAGTAGATTCAGAGATCCTCAGTCAAACATTACGCAGAATTTTGGGAATCCTGCAGAATAGGACAAAGGAAGGATTGTAGGAAACAGAGTGGTTAAGGATACCGAAAGAAAATGCCCCACAGAATCAACTAAACAGGGTTCATAGGGCCTCACAGAGACTGAACTAAAGGTCAGGGAGCCTCTATGGGTTTGACCTAGATTCTCTGCATACATGTTATGGTTGTGTAGCTTGGTCTTCTTTTAGGACTATTAACAGTGAGAGATTGGGCTTTCCCTGTCTTTCTTTGCCTGCTTTTGGGACACTTTTTCTTCAAATGGGTTGCCTCCTACAGCCTTTATATGAGCAGATGTGCCTAGTCTTGTGCCTTGATATGCCATGTTTGATTGATCTCCACGAGGCTGCTTTTTCTGAAGTGAATAAAGGAAGAAAGGATTTAGAGGAGAGATGAGGTGAAGGGTGGAATGGGAATAGAAGGGGAGGCAAAAATATGGTCAGGATTTAATACGTGAGAGAAGAAAATATAAATAGATGCAAAGGTGAATTCTTTGCTATTTCAAGTATGGTTTGTAAAGAACAAAAGTAACAAGGCAATATGGAGGTCTTGAGATTGCTCAAAGCCAAGTGATTAATAGAGAGCTGATCATATTTTATTTACTTTTTGTGACAATAAATATTAGCACATACAGTAAAGTCCTTAAAATTTGCAAATTTATTATATCTTTGTTGATGCTTATGATTTTATTTTTTTTACTTCAACTTACTTTTAAATTTTAATACCTCATTAAAGTGGAAAACATCTTCAACATCATTAATTAAAATTTTCTCTAATAGGCCCAAAGGTAACAACTGTCTTCATTCTCACTTTTATTGTGTTGATGATTTGAGAGCTTAGCTCTGTTTGATAAAGTGACTTGTGATATGTAAAGCAATAAACTCATGCTGGGTTAAAATTTCCTTTTTTCAGATAATTAACTGTTAATTGTATTCCTAAATCTGTGTGTATGAGACAGAAACAAGAATTTTATATTTTAGTGTAACCTTTAACTTGCCATACTAACTTGAAAATATTTAGATGAGATTAATACCCACAAAGTAGACAAGCCATATTTTTTCTTTTATTATTATTATTAAAATTTATTTGCTTTATCAGTTTTAGCCCCCTCACTCATCTCCTCCTAGTCCCACCTTTCCTTCCTCTTCTTCTCCTATCACTCTTCATTAGTCCACTGATAGATGAAGCTCTCCTTTCCTACTGTCTGACTCTAGTCTATCCGTTCCCATCAAGACTGCCCTTTGATCACTTCTCCCTGATTTGGGAGCTACCTTACCAGGCCACAGAGGAAGACAATGCAGCCAGTCCTGATGAGACCTGAGAGGCTAGGATCAAATGAAAGGAGAGGAGAACTTCCCTTATCACTGGACTGGGGAAAGAGCAAGGGAAGAGAAGAGGAGGGAAGGCGGGATTGGGAGGGGACCAGGAAGGGGTCTACAGCTGGAATAAAAAGTGAATAAATTGTAATAAATTAAAAAAATAAAAATAAATTTTAAAATGAATGAAAAAAAACTGCCTGGATCCTCTTACTCCATGGGCTGACTAGGTCGTCCTACCAGGAAGAAGTAATCAAAGTCCAGGTGACTGAGAAGATGTCACAGACCATCTCTTCTTCCCTTACTAGGAAATCCAGGTGGATACTGAGCTGACTATGGGCTACTTTTGAGCAGGGGGTTTAGGCACTCTCTGTGCATGGTCTCTGTAGTCTGCCATGGGTCTGAATATTTATTTTACTTTTTATTCTTATTTTTTGTCTTTATTGGTTTGTGTGTGTGTGTGTGTGTGTGTGTGTATGTGTGTGTGTGTGTAGCTCCTGTCCCCTCTGGATCCTTTTATATCCCTCTGATTTCATAAGACTCCTTGTCTGCTGTCCAGAGTTTGACTATGAGTCTCTGTATCTGCTTCTTTGATCTCCTGGCTATGCTCTTTTAGAGGACATCTGTGGTAGGCTCCCATCATGTTTTCTTCCCTCACTTCTACAGCTTCCTTCTATCCTATTTTTTCCTTTTTTATAACCCATCTTTCTTATGGGCCTCCTTGTTGTTTAGCTACTTTGGGACTGTAGATTTTACTATGTTTATCCTATATTATATGGCAAGTGTATACTTTTGAGTGAGTATATACCACGAGTGTCTTTCTGCTTCTGGATTACCTCACTCTGGATGATCTTTTCTAGTTCCATCCCTTTACTTGCAAATTTCATGATTTCCTTGTTTTTAATAGCTGAGTAGCATTCTATTGTATAAATGAACCAAAATTTCTGTATCTTTCTTTTGTCCTGGGACATCTAGGTTGTTTCCAGATTTGGGCTTTTACAAATAAACTGCTATGAATATAGTTGAGCAAATGCCATTGTATGATTGAACATATTTTGTGTATATGCCCAGGAGTGGTACAGCTAGATCTTGAGGTAGCACTAAGCCCAGTTTTCTTAGAAAGTGCCAGGTTGATTTTCAAATTTGTTGTACAAGTTTATATTCCCACCAGCAGGAGGAAGGTTATAAAGGAGGAAGGTTCCCCTTTCTCTACATCCTCTTTAGCATGTAGGGTCATGTGTGTTTTTGGTCTTAGGCATTCTGATGGGTGTGAGATGGAATCTCAGAGTAATTTTGATTTGTATTTCTCTGATGACTGAGGATTTTGTGCATGTCTTTAAGGTTTTCCCCACCATTTAATATTCCTCTTTTGAGAATTCTGTGTTTAGCTCTGTATTTGGTTTGTTGGTAAGTTCTTGAGTTCTTTATATATTCTGGACATAAGCCCTCCATCAGATGTAGGGTTGGTGAAGATCTTTTCCCAATCTGTAGGCTGTCCTTTTGTTCTGTTGCATTTGACAAAATCCAACACTCCTTCATGTTTAAAGTTTTGGAGAGAACAGGGATGCAAGGCACATACCCAAACATAGTAAAGTCAATACACAGCAAGCCTATTGCCAACATCAAACTAAAAGGAGTGAAAGTTAAATCAGTTACAGTTAAATCAGGGACAAGGGAAAGCTGCCCTGTCTCTCCCTATCTCTTCAACCTATTACTCGAAGTCCTAGCTAGAGCAATTACACAACTAAAGGAGATAAAGGGGATGCAACTCAGAAAGGAAGAGGTCAAAGTATCAGTGTACACAGATGATATGATAGTATACATGAATGACCCGAAAAAATTCTACCAGAGAAATCCTACAGCTGATAAACACTTTCAGAAAAGTGGCTGGATATACAACATTGATGTGCTTACAAAACTGAGCAGGGTGCTTCCATATCCTTACCTTTATCACTGTCCAGCATCTCTGTGCTCATAGCTGTTTTATTTATCATACCATGTTCAGAGATTCTTGTTAACCTACAGTAACCCAAATTGCATACCTATTTTACTTTAAACATGTATTGAAATCTGTTTAAATGTGAAATTGTGAATAAAACACATTACTTTATAGATTTACATGAAAAATACTAAAAATTACATTTTATTAAAAAATCATGAAAAGAAATATTAGAAAATTGCACCTACCTGTCAGAATCCTGCTATCAAAGACCATATTAAGAAACATTTTATTGTATAAATTGTAACTACTATCAAAATGTAATTAATCACCTTAGTATGACTTATGGGAAAGCATTATTCATCCAGTTTGGTAGAAGTGCAGGGCTTTCCACAGTCTTCAGTGTGCCATCTGATTATAGCCACCATCACTCAAACCTGACATATATTGATATTCATCTATCAAGAATTTATAGTTCTTACATACTGACAAATTATTTCTAACTTTAACAGAAAAGTATGGAGGAAAGAAGTATCATAGATGTCTATGACAAAATTCCTATTATTGCAGAGGTGGATCAGCAACATTTTCTCTAAAACAGTGCTTTCTTGTCTAAACCAAGGGAAAAAACAACAATCAAAAACCAAAAAGCACCTCATTGGTTCTCTCTAATAATGTACACTGCTCTTGTGTGGACAAGACAATAGCAGAGTACTTTTAGAATTCACTGAGACAGCAAAGAAGAAACAAACCAAAGCAAAAGTTATATTTCTTTCTGACTATTATCGGGGCAGATAGCATTAATTTACGAAAAAAAGGAAAGGTTGTAGCAATAAATTTTGAGGCCTTTTTATCTATTCCTTTGCTTATTTGGCCAAAGTTTCTATTAAAATAGCCATTTATCCCTAAAAGTCTCAAACATTGACTTTTGTGTTTTAATAAAAGATAAGAAATTATACCAGTTGGTTACTTCCTACTAATTGAGTGTCTTTTGGAGAATTGTAGATCAAATACAGTTTCTTGAGTGTATTGCCTTCATTCCTATAGAGATCAACGTTGACATGTGTTTCTAGTGAGAAAAATGTCTGTGCAAGTTTGTTCATTCTTTCTGTCTCTTACTTTTATTCAAATATTTATTGCTGCTCACAATTAATTGTTCAATAAGTATTATGTTTTATTTTTATCTCTTTAAAGTTTTATTTATTTTTATACCTGAATAAGTGTATGTATACCACAGATGTGTCTAAGTCTGAAAAGATTCTGAGCCCATGAAACTGGTATTACAGGTGGTTTTGAGTTACTGTGTGGGTGCTTGGTACAGAGTCTGGGTGTTCTCTGAAAGCAACTAGTGATATTAAATTATGAGCCATCTTTCCAATTAGTATATTAAATATATCTCCAATGGTAAGCTGTTTATTTTATGAAAAACCTGATTTAGATACTGGGATTATTATGCCTCACCATAGAAAGAACTAAAATACATTTCCATTTGTGAAATAATTATTAAGCCTGTAAGAGTTTTCCTAAACAAAAACTTGAAGTCACTAACAGGTTGTTTTGATTTGCTTTGATTTGATATCTATTTTGTAAAGGTAAGTATTTCCCTTATCACAGTTAAACATAAGCATTATTATATAAATGCCACTATTAGATGGAGACATATCATAATTGGATTTTTATTTATTTGAGAAGAAGTTGGCAAATACTGATTATAATAGTCAACATAAAAAGTAGTTTAGCTGAAGAGCTACTGGCTGTTGACGGCTACTTGGGGAGGGAAAATCAGTTTTCTTCAGGGTATTGGCCACGGTGGGTAGGTTTTCTATTGTTCTGTGTTGGATTTTATATTCCTTGGCATCTTGGCAGCACTAGTTGCGTTCAATGACTTAAAAGACTAATAATTTCAAAAGAACATTGCTAGACATGGATATGTATCTTTTATCCCAACAGTTATGAGGCACAGGCAGGCAGATATTTCCTAGTTTTAGGGGAGACCAGTCTTCATGTGAAATCTGGACAGTCAAGACTGCTTAATGAGACCCTATTTCAAACAAAGCAATCAAATAATGAAGAGCACATGCATGTTAGAGGGCCCAAGAGAAATCAGAGGAAGGATAGATATTAAGGGTGGATATGATCAATTATATTTTTCTTTCTTTCTTTTTTTTTAATTCACTTTACATCTTGGTTGTAGCACTATCCCTACTCCTTTCCCAGTTCCACCCACCCTCCCTCCTTATTTCCCTCCCACTCTCTCTCTCTCCTCCCCTATTCCTTTGCCATCCACCTCAGCTCAGCAAGTTGCATCAACTGAGCATGTCCTCTTCCCCTGTTGCCTGACATAGCAGTCCTTCCAGTGGAAAGTGACAAAAAAGCTGGCATGTCGAATGCATTCGCTTACTAGAGGACCCACATGGAGCCTAAGCTGCCTATCAGCTATCAAAATTTGTAGGGGACCCAGGTCCACTTCATGCATGGTCCTTGTGTGATGCTTCAGTACAAGCCCTTCTGGGCCCTGGGTAGTTGGCTCTGATGGTCTTCTTGTGGTTCTCTTCAAGCAGAGACTCATAGTAGCATAGGCCATAGAGACTGAAAAGGACATCCTCTAACTAGACTAGTATCTTAGTAGAGGAAGGAGAACACCAACGGACCGACAAAAATTACCACCCCAAATTTTCCGTCTACAAATATGCATGGCTCAAGATAGGGCAAGTAGTTCCATCCATTTACTTGCAAGTGAGTTATCCTAAAAACAGAAAGACACACATGATAAATACTCACTTAAAAGTGAGTATCTGTCATTATAATATAGGATAAACATACCAAAATCTACAGACCCAAAGAAGCTAAACAACAAGGAGGACCATAGGATGATGCTTAAGTTCTCATTCAGAAGTGAAGACTGGATAGATACAAGAAGTGGTACAAGAGAGGGAACTGGACTGGAGCCTACCACAGATGTCCTCTAAAAGACCTCAGCCAGCAGGGCATAGAAGGAGATGCAGAGACTCACAGCCAAACTTTGGACAGAGTGCAGGGAGTCTTATGGAAGAAGAGGGATATAAAAGGACATAGACAGGACAGGAGCCACAAAAGGAGACCAAAAAAGTGTAAAAAGCAGGACCACTGAAGACTATAAAACTGATGAATCAACCAAAGACATACGTAAAGAACATCTAGATCTTCTGCTCACACGTAGCACACAGATATCTCAGTATCCATATGGGTTCCCTAGTGAGGGGAGAAAAGAGCCTCTGCCCCTCAATCACTTCTCCCTGTGGGGCAAGCTAGCGATGGGACCTGAGAGGCTAGGGTCAGAGAGTGGGAGAGGAGGACCTCCCCTATCAGTGGACTAGGAGAGGAAGAGTGAGGCAGGGTGCAACTAGGAGATGAGGGAGGAGGCTACCACTGGGATACAAAGGGAATAAATCTTAAATATTAATAATTATAATAATAAATAAATAAAACGTTTGAAAAGATAGAGCAGAGATCAAAGGAATATCCAACCAATGCCTGGCCCATCCAAAGACTCACCTTATGGGAGAGTGAAAACCCCTAACACTATAAATGATACTTAGTTAAGCCTGCAGACAGGGGCCTGTTAGAAGTATCCTCTGAGAGGCTTTACCTAGCACTGTCTCAAAACAGATGCTGAAACTCACAGACCAACTTTGGGCGATGGGTAGGGAGTCTTGTGGAAAAGTGACAGGAAAGAGAAAAGGACCTAGAGGTGGCAGGAGCTTCACATGGATATAATCAATTATATTATATGGGTATTTTAAATTTTCAAAAAATTTAAAATGAGATATAAGGTCTGTGGACCCTATTGCCAGTGTGAGAGCTATGAATTCCACTGTTGCAATAGAAACTTTGCCGTAGACAGTAATATGATATTAAAGTGCACTGTGCTTTTGTTCTATAAAGTCTTATAATAAGTACCGAACTTTCAATTCCTTCCAGTTTTATAGTAAACAAAGCAAATATCTTGAGACTGAAGCAGCATGCCTATGACTGACATGGGTAGGTACTTGCACTGGTCTTCTGTGTAGATAACATGGTTTCCAGTTTAGTGTTCTAATGGTACTACTGAATAAGTGAACAAAAGGGTCTCTAATTCTTGTTCCAGCTCTTAAAACCTTTTCCTTCTGTTTGTGTTGTCCAACTTTGATGTGATAGTTTTTGTTCTATCTTGTACTTTTTGATTTCAAAAATGAATAAACGGAAGAATGAATTTAAAGCTGAACTGAACTGAACAATTGAACTGTAACTTCCACCTGTTGAGAGAGGAAAAAAACATTTTTCTCCAATAGAGTGACACTGAGTATTCTAACCATTACCAGACAGACCTCATGTTTAGTTGATCAATACATATTTTGACCCTTCAGAATTTTGTTGTTAGTTAGTTTAGTGGGGTTATTTTGTTGTTATTTTATCATCACCGTCATTAATTTTTTAGTTTTAATTTTTCTTCATAATTTATTCATTATATATTCCAATTGAAGTCCCCTCCCTAAACTCCCCTCAGCCCCACTCTCCCGCCTTCTTTCCACTATCACCTTACCCTAGTCCACTGAAAGTGGGAGTTATCCACTGTCGCCATCTGCCCAGAGCTTCTTGAGTCTCATCAGGACTTCCTGGATCCTCTTCCTCCATGACCTGGCAAGGCTGCATCATCAGGGGTGAGTGATAAGAGAACAATCAACTGAGTTCATGATAGAGGCAGCCCCTATTCCCTTCAATTGGAGATCTACATGGAGACTGAGATGCCAATCAGCCACATCTGAACAAGCAGTATAGGTCCTCTCCATACAGAGTCCTCTGTTGGTGCATCAGTTACTGAAGAAACCCCTGGCTCATATCTTTTATTTTTGTTGGTCTCCCTGTGGGGCTCCTGTCCCCTCCATGTCCCTCTATTCTTACCCTTCTCTTCTTCCATAAGATTCTGTGCTCTGCCCAAAGTTTGGCTATGAGTCTCAGCATCTGCTTTAATCCACTGTTGGATAAATCTTTTCAGAGGAAACTCTATAGTAGTCTCCCATGCTGTTTCATCTCTTCCACCACTCTGTTGTCTATCCTGTTTGCCATTTTGAACAAGATTTAAGCATCTTCCCTAGGATCCTCCTTAGTGTTTAGATTCTAGGTCTGTAAATGGCTATCCTATATTATATGGCTAATATCTGCTTATAAGTGAGTGTATAGCATGTTTCTGGGTTACCTCACTCAGGATGATCACTTTTAGTTCCATCCATTTGCCTGAAATTTTCATGATTTCCTTGTTTTTAAGAGCTGAGTACTATTCAATTGTGTAGATGTACCACAATTTCTGTATCCACTCCTCCTTTGAAGGACATCAAAGAACTCAAAAAATTAGAGACCATCAAACCAAAAAATCCAATTTTTAAATTTGGGTGCAGAGCTAAGCAGAGAATTCTCAACAAAGGAATATCAAATGGCAGAGAAACATTTAAAGAAATTTCAACGTCTTTAGGTATCAGGGAAATGCAAATCAAAACGACCCTGAGATTTCACCTTATACCTATCAGAAAGGCTAAGATCAAAACCTCGAGTGACAGCACATGCTGGAGAGGATGTGGATAAAAGTTCACCTTCCTCCATTGATGGTGTGAGTGCAAACTTGTACCACCACTTTGGAAATCAATCTGGGACTTTTTCAGAGAAACTGGGAATAGCACTTCCTCAAGATCTAGTTACATCATTCCAGGGCATGTACTCAAAAGATGCCCCATTGTTCAATACAAAATTTGCTCTTCTATGTTCATAGCAGCTTTATGTGTAGTAGCCAGACTCTGGAAACATTATTATCACACAATGTTGTTGATCTGTTTTTTTTTGTTTTTTGGGTTTTTTTTTTGCTTTTTTTAGGTTGAGTTTTAATTTTTTTTTAACTTTTTTGTGTACTTTTATGTTATTTGCCTGTTTTGGGAAGACTGTGGGTTTTTTCGCCCTTTTTGAGAATGAATTTGCAATTGTGTGGGTAGGAAGGGAAAGAGGATTTGAAAGGATTTAGGGGAAAAAGAAGAAATTTCATTATATATATATATAATATATATATGAATGTCATTATATATATATTTAAAATTAAAAACTATTATTTTAACTTTTTATACTTTATTCACTTTACAACCCCCTTTTTTCTCCTCCTGGTTCCAGCTTCCCTCCCTCTTCCCCCTATTTCTCAGAAACTGGGAGCCCTCTTCCCCTACTATCTGATCCAAGCTTATCAATCAAATCTCATTAGGACTGTTTGCATCCTCTTCCTCTGTGGCCTGGAAATATCCCCCCGGAAGAGGAATTGATTAAAGAGCAAGCAACAGAGTCCATGTCAAAGACAAATCCTGTTCGGTTACGAAGGGACACATGGAAAGTGAGCTGCTTATTGGCTACATTTGAGCATAGAGTCTAGGTCCTTTTCATGATTGGTCCTCAATTGGAGCATCAGTCTTTGCAGGTCTCAATGGGCACAGATTTGTTGCATCTGTTGGTCTTCTTATGGAGCTCCGGTTTGCTCTGAGTCCTTCTATCCCCACAGTCTTTCCTGTGACACCCTCTTTTATGTCCAAAGTCCCCTCCCTAAACTCCCCTCAGCCCCACTCTCCCATCTTTCAGAGGACATTTATGGCAGGCTCCCATCCTGTTCTCTCTCTTCAAGAATTTCTGGTGTCTGTTCGATTTGCCCTTCTGAATGAGAATTAAGCATCCTCCTTAGGGTCCTCCATTTTACTTAGGTTCTACTATGTTCATAGCAGGTTTACTTATAATAGCCTGAATCTGCAAAAAACCTAGATGTCCTTCAACAGAAGAATGGATACAGGGATTTTGGTACATTTACACATGCAATATTACACAGCTATTAAAAACAAGGAAATGATAAAATTAGCAAGCAAATGGATAGAACTACATAAGATCATCCTGATCCCAGAACCATTAAGCAACACATGGAATATGCACACTTATAAGCAGATATTAGTCACATAATACACAAAAACCATACCACAATCCACAGACCCACAGAAGCTAAGTAAAAAAAATGTTTTAGTTAATAGGAAAAGAGTCATGTTTTTTTTCTGTTTGACCTTATGCTTTATGTATTAAAAACTTCATCTATATATATGTACAAATGTGTAATAATGTAAAATAAATAAAGAAATAAATAAATAAGGTAACCTAGAACCTCTGCACAGATGTAGCCCATGACAACTCAGTTTCCTAGTAATGGGAACAGGGACTGTCTCTAACATGAACTCAGTGGCTGGCTCTTTGATCACCTCCCCCTGAGGGAGATGTAGCCTTCCCAGGCCACAGAGGAACACAATACAACCAGTCCTGATGAAACCTGATAAACTAGGGTCAGATGGCAGAGGAGGAGGACCTCCCCTATCAGTGGAGTTAGAGAGGGGCATGGGAGGATATGAGGGATGGAGAGTGGGATTGGGAGGGGATGAAGGAGAGGCCACAGCTGGGATACAAATTGAATACATTGTAATAAATGATAATGATGATCAAAAAATAAAAACTATGTCCTACAGATCTAAAAGTTTACGTAATTCAGCTTTATTTGAAGTGAAAATGAAAGTACAGAAGATTTAACATGTTTGAATTACTTATGTAGCTTTTCAGAAAAAAATGAAAGGATCACCTTTTGAAGACAGTTCATACTGTTGAATAATGTATGGGATACTAAAATATGTTTATTCAAATGAATAAACTAAGTTCAAGGAAAAAATAAAGAGATGAAAGAGATGTGTGTCTGAATATTTGGAAATTCTTGCTGATTTAGAATTTGACTGCTTACTAATCTCTCCTCTCTTCATTTTTAGCTTCTGCTGCATGATAAGATACATGTGAATTGGATAACATTAAACACAAATAGAAATGTCCTAATAATTAATATTATGCTCATTTTTGATAAATAAATAATTGTTTTCAATTTTTGAATTAAATATAGATATTTATTTGCAGAAAGAGAATTCTCTCTTAGTACCCATTTAATCTCACTGATTTGTTTTTGGTTTTGTTTTTACTTATGAATTAAAATATACATGTAATCTAATTAAACTAGCAAGGAGCAGTTACCATATAATGGATTTTTTAGGTGGAATTTGGGTCAAGCTCCATTTGTTCACAGTATCAGTATGATAGTGGTTTATTATTATCGTATTCAACAAGAACATGACTACTTAACGAATGCTGAACCATCATCAAATATTTGGCTTCAGGGACTGTTTTGAATATCCAAATCCATCCACCATTTTTAAGAAATAACATTTGTTGTTTTGTGGCCTCATTAAAATAAACTATCCAATTGAAAAGAATTTTATCTTTTAATAAAATTCATTACATCACTATGTGATGAAATAAAACTATGGGTCTCATCAAAACACCAACATTTAAATCTGGGTTTTATCATGATGAAAGTTCTAGTTTAATTTATTGGAGAAATACAGTCAATACTTTCTTCCATAAAGGTCACAGTATAGTAGCTTGGATAATATGAAATTGTGATTGGTTATGTTGGTGAAATGTATAATTTCATGTTGCTATCGAATTATAAAGATAGCATTGGAGATTATACATCTCTCATGCAGATTACCCACATTTAGAAGATTCAATAAAATACGTATTTTGCACTTTTGCTCCAAATTCACATTCTTCATTATTTGGTAATTATGATATGAGTTCTAATTTTTTTTTAAAGACCAGCACTCATAAAACCGGCTTCAACTCCCACACAATATGGCAGGTTTATATTTGTATTTTTAGATGTATGTTTACTGTCAGAGAAAACAACAGAGGATTCCTTGAATGGGACTTCCTAGAATGCATACATATAAGAAATAAATTCATTGGTTTTGTAAGTTACCTACAAAGGGACCAAAGCAGGAAAATACCCTATATTAGTAAAATTGGTAAAATTAGTAAAATTCTTTCTTTTATAAAATGTTTCACTTAAGTAGATGTTTTGTGGAAGTTTTTGACACAGCTTTTAAAACTTTTAAAAGAATATTTACTTCTAAGATCATAATTACAGTATTTCATTCTTTTGTTTCCCTCTCCAAATGTTCTCATATATCATCCTGTGTTGTGGGTGATTAATATTCGCTACTGATTTATCTTTTAATTAAGCTTCAGTTATTCCTAATCCAGCTGTGTATTCAAATCACCACACAGAAACTAAGATTTATTTAATTAACATAGAGCACAATGCTGGGCAATAGTTACTCTATCTTAAACCTCCGAGCCCGCATAGTATCCTAAGTTCAGATTTTACCCATTATGTTTGCTTTTAGTCATATCTGAGGTCTGGTTCATCTCTCCTCATGGTTCCAAGTCCTGGCCTACTGATCTCTGTCCTCCTCCCACTTGCTTCCTTCTCTTCCCCTCTGGACCAGGAAGTCCCACCCTATTCTCTCCATTGTTCACCACTAGGGCTGGTTGTTTTATTGACAACACAGAGAGCAAGTGGTGGCATGTTTACACAAACTTGAGACTGGTGATGCTTAGAATAAACATAACAATGCAATGCCCAGATTAAAATCATATCCTGGGGGACAGAAATCAGCTTTTGAATGAACAATGATACATTCCACAAGAATATTATACCAACAATCCTGCTTTCCTTAAAATTCATTTACTCTAGGCTGGAGAGATGGCTCAGTGGTTAAGAGCACTGTCTGCTCTTCCAAAGGACTTGGGCTCAATTACCAGTACCCACATGGCAACTCACAACTGTCTATAACCAATTCCAAGAGATCTGACGCCTCCAAACTAATGCATGTAAAATAAAAATTAAATGAAGTGTAAAAAAAATTCACCTCATCTTTTAATCTAACATAACATCTAATCAGCATAACATGTCATCTAATAATCTATAAATACACATGATATGTATACAAACATTAGATTAAAAGACAACACAAATTTTAATATATATGCATGAATATACATGAATATATTTGTACGCATATATATTTCTAAATTCAACCTCTTCAGCCAATATAAAATTATCTGTTTTAATATTATATTATATGTTTTAATGGTTGATCAATAGATGCTGGATAACCAATTGCTGTGCTCTATTTTGTGGAATTTCCTTTTCCATTTTGAACTTTCATTATTTGTCTACAGTTCTTTGTATGGGGTTACAGCCTCAAGGATTTTTTTCACTCTCCAGTATGACATGGCATTGGTGTTGTCATTGTTCAATTGAGCAGTCATGTTTGTAATGAAAATCGATGTGTGTAGTTGCTGATATCACTAGGACATAGTCTCACAGAAGAGCCCATGATCATCTGGCTCTCCTATTTATTTCACTACCTCTTCTGCAATATACTGTGAACTTTAAGAGCCTGAATATTGTGAGGTATCCCAAAAGCAGAAAGAAACATATGGTATATACTCACTTATATAGACCTATAGGATAGGAAGGTCAAGCTGAAATCTACACACCTAGAGAGGATATACAGGAAGGAGGACCCAGGTTGGTATGATCAATGCTTGTTTGAATGATCAAATGGGATGGACATTGAGTGGAGGAGAAAACAAGCAACAGGACAGGAG